>CAJQUW010005245.1:0-524761 GCA_907163375.1 Prostheceraeus crozeri
CTGGTTCTCTGTTTTCCCCTCCGAGGCTTGCTCCACCCGCTAGAGCGATTTTCGTAAACATTCTAACTCTGTCGTTTTTCGCCAATGGCCAAAATTTTCAATAACGTCTCACCTCTAAACGAAGGCAGATAGGAACAAGCCATGTTTTTCACTGAATTTGTCTCACTCCCAGCTTTCAAACGAGCTATTGCATGACTTTCTACCATCTCTGGAACCAAAGTTGGAAGATAGCTGCCGAGGGGGGGGGGTCAGAACTTTTTCTCTCCGATTGAGCTGGGAAGAAGTTCCTAGACCCAAAATTGTCCAAAACGTCCGAATTTACACTCCGTTTTCCCATCCGAGGTCTCCTTCTTGTCGAGAAACGACTTTTCTCATCCCAAAACATCCAAAACCCGACTTTTCCAACTCTGACGTTTTCCTGCCATTTTCCTCCCTAAACCCAGGAAAAATGGACCAAACTGAGCTTTCCACTGCATTTTTCTCATTCTTAGATTTCAAATGAGCTATCACACGACTTTCTACGATCTCTCACACCAAAGTTGGAAGTTTGGCAGGAGGGGGGGGGTGGTCAGAACTTTTTCTCTCCGATTGAGTTGGGAAGAAGTTCCTAGCCCCAAAATTGTCCAAAACGCCCGAATTTGCACTCCATTTTCCCATCCGAGCGCTCCTTCTACCCGTAAAATGGACTTTCTCATCCCAAAATATCCAAAACCCGCCTTTTTCCAACTCTGCCGTTTACAGAGATTCTACCCCTTGCCTCATCACTCCTCCCGCCTTCCTTCCACATCCAACATTTCACACAGATTCCAAATCTAAACTCCACTTTCACATCCAAACCCTCCTTCATGACGATTTCCAACTTTTCTCATCCCAACACCATCAACACCCACCCTTTCCTCACTTTATCCCTCTTACATCACCTTCCTTCCCATCTCTTGCCTCACAGTTCCTTCCTTCCTTCCTTCCAGAGGGGGGTAGGGACCTGTTTCCTCCTCTCGGACCCATTCCTCCCAACACATCCTTGACGAACTCCTTCCTGCCTTCCAGAGGAGGGGGATGACTCAGGATTTCGCATTTTGGACTTGAATTTGGGATGGGGTTACTACCCTGTGGGAACGAATCTTGCGAAAAACTGGCGAATGTCAGCTGCAGAATATCATGCTAAAGTTCAGTCATATTTGCGGGATATTCGCTGGCGAAGTTCGCCGGCGACAATTCGCGCTCTATACGTCACCTTTTACTTTTCACTTTCTCTCTTATTTTCTTTAGTAATCCGCCTCTACAGCCGAGGCTCTATTCTCTCCCTCACCTCCTCACTATCCCCCACATATGGCTAATCTATCTAAGAAATAAATGCAGACTATCATTCTTTGATAATGCTAAGAATATAGAGAATCCGCATATATCAATTTTCATAACATCTCTTGACATTCAATAATTTACAACAATGACAAATATTTGAATAATATCATAGTATTTACTGCGACATTTATGGAAGATAAATACTTTTTTAGTTTAAACCTTCGTGAATTAAAAAAAGATCCCTTTTTATCAGATCAGACTGAGTATACAATATATTTTCATGTGAAGGTAATATACGATCATTACTACTTACCACTAATTAGTTGCTACAATATCCACGATTTCGCCGGTTGGCGAAAAATCAGCTCGCATTAGCAAACAAATATCTACCAACTAATTATAGCAACTTTTTCGCCACCTGTCGTTTTTTAATTTTACACATGTTTTTGGATAAATGATGACCATTTTCACATGCGGAGATAGTTTTTACACGAAAATGAACCTTTAAAAAAATTATCCACAAAATCGCTACCTCGCCAGATAATCTGTTGATATTAGCAAGATGCGTTCCCACAGGGTACTTACCGATCGTGAAAAATGGAAAATTTTGAATTACTGTGATATAATTTGTGTGCTTACTACCACATCTGAGGATCTACTGACTACAATTTTTTTCAATTAGCCTCGAGAATTGGAGCGCTATCGGCAGAAATGATTTGCGAACACACATACTTGAAAAGAGAGTAAATGAATAATCAAAGTCAAATAATTAATCCTTTGGAAACAAATTTGCATTTCAGGCTTGCACTTTTTTTACAAATGTTGGGTGACATCCTCCCTTTCCAAGTAATGCAGAATCACACAAAGTGCTACGTTGATTCGTGGATTGGTCATTGATGATTTGGTTATATGAGACGATTCTCTTCATTCGTGAACTTTCAAAGAGGCAGTACCAAAGAAAAGCGGTACATCTGTTCCTTTGTTTTATAAGCCCATGAAGCAATTGACAAATTTTTAAGTGGAAATTTTGAAATTTTCTTTGGTGATTGACGTTTTTGCCTTATTAAATCATTGTGTTGGACACTTTTATTATAGTCGTTTAATATTCAAAGACAGAAAGCTTCTCTATCCCTGGATGTTAACTTTTGGAACCAACTGCATGCAACTCTTCCATGTCCATTTCAGATCCTTTGAAATGATCTCAGACATTAGATGCATTTCAGGTTTCTCTAAATGAATTTCAGATATCTGTCAGAAACTCAACTTTGAAAAGATTTTTAATTCAACTGGATAATCTCCAGTTCATCTGGAAATGTCTGAACTAGAAATGGAAGATGTGTAGTTTGTCCTCAACGAAGATATCAGACAATACGCCAGAAGTTAGAAGCTATCATAGATACCTTTAGTTTCCAAATATCTCACGAGTTTACATTCATTTTCCAAAATGGTCGTTCATGTATAATATGCTGCTTGTACTTGTGCAGCATCATGCTTCACATGCTCATCAACACATGCAAAATTTGTATCACTATAATCAAACGCTGCATAGTAAAGCTTTAGCTATAAGCAAACTCCAAAATGAAGAGCATTATTTTCATTGTCTTTGATTGTTTTTGTTCCAGGTTTTTCTCATTATATGAAAACGTCCCCATTGTAACACAAGTTCACGTTATCACAAACAGTGTATGTGTTATAATTAAAATGCTAGCAAATTAACACAAGCCACTGCTGGCAAAGTAATGCTCAAAAATCCGCGGACGGAACTCGTATTGCTGCGATCGTTTTAATCGAAAAACTGATGAAATCAAGATTAGACCAATTCTATTGGTGTGTATCCACAGTCGGGTAGTTTGTATATTTGATAAATTGAGACTCATCAGCATGTGTTGTATGCCAGCCTTATTGTGGATTGAGAAGAGGGGCTATCAAGAGACATAGGCCGCTAATTGATCGACCAGGATAGGTTTATGAGCTAGATAGCTTTTACTGAGCTATATGTACACGTGTGTATGAGTGGAGCATCGCGACTTTGATGGAAGCTGGAGGGTGACGCCAAAGCATAAAGTTTATCCGGTTAGAGCGGGAGCACTTAAACTAATGAAAAACAGCATCACAATAATTATTGGCATTCATACCATTCATACACTTATGCCATCGGTTTGAAAGAATCCCCCACTCAGCCTCCATTAGAAAAAGAATGTATTATAATTTTGCACACCTGCTATGATAGACATTTACATCATAGAGCATGATTCGCAGTCACACGGATTATTTAGGTCATGAATTTCTACATTCATCAGATTCATGCGGTTGCCAGAAAGCATTGATCAAGCCCATAGACATCGGATTATGCCGAAGAACTCCGTCTTCTCCTTTCGCTTAGGTTACTGAGGATATCTGGATGATCTGGACAATGTTTGATGGTCATTGATGGGTTATTTCATAGAAATAGAACATAGCAATTAGGTGTCTATGGGTGTCCATGACATCCGATTTCCATGGGCTATTTCATCCGCTCATTTTTTTTCACTGATGTATGACAAAGGCAATGGCACATCTTGAGAATAATCAAAATTCGTGTAACATACAGCACTTGTAGACTTGTCGCAGGCGATCTTTTTCAAGGTGAACATCAAAATTCTTCTATTTTAGAACAGAAATGACAATTACTATCAATATTTACTCAGCACTCTGAAAGGCCATCGGTACCGCTGTGATGACAGTGCATTTCTATGAAGTGCAATTGTATTCATTGCACAAGTCCATTCTAGGCCTTCATCATTATCATCAAAAAATTCAAATAATAACCAAATTTCAATAGTGAACAGTGAATGAGACATGAATTAAACTTTTCCCATATTTTCGACTGATTTTCTGTGAATACATTTCATCGTTTGTATCAGTAATTTAAAAATTCAGTCAACTTTTTGTGCCAAGTTTGAACTTATAATTTTCGCTTATGAGATCAGCTGATCAATGAGCCAAAGGCTATGTTATTATTAGAGGCTGATATTATATGAGGTATTACTCGTCTGTCATCAGGAATATAATCTGATTGAAGAGAACTTCCAACTAGAAGATGGAGACAAAATTCAATGTTTTAGCACCATAATCCTCGACATAAATGACTGAGATGTTGATTGTAGTTTCTTCTATATCATTCACATAGGTCATCATAATGTGTCGTGTTTTCAATCTTATTGAGCTAGGTAATCAACCCTCTAAACAGAACTTGAAGTCGAAAGACTGGAAATAGAACTCTTTTAAGTGTAAAGTTCAGTGAATGGTTGTCATCATTTCATTCAGTCACTATTCACTAACCTGTTATTAAGCATACTATTTTCGAATATCAGCTGAAATAGACAATTAAAAATGTCACCGAATGAAATTCATAATGGCATTCATTGATTTGTTAATTTTGCTCCCTTTCGAGGACTCATTGTTGTCTGTGATCAATTTTCAGGATTTGACAAGGCCAAGTAGAAGGTGTGATCTTTTTGTTTTTTAATCAATATATTTCTGCCATTCATGTGCAAAAGCCTTCATCAAGAAAACAGAAAGTTCATAAACGCCGCCCTTTATGAGGCATTACACTCTATTAACCCATAAAAGCCCAAACTTAACTCAACGAGCAAAAAACACTGAAAACTTGCATAAATGCTTCTTGTGTGATATAAAAGACTATGATATATCGAAATTTTAGAATCCGTTAATTTTCGTATCTTCTGGACACATGTTCGTTTTTCGAACATTGGGTCTTACAGCTATCAAAAATGCAAAATATTCCAAGTTTACTTTATTTCAAGTATATCCAGATTTATATGTTTGAATGTCATTTACGAATGTGATATTCTGCAAAACATTTTTGGTGAAGTCCTTGATTGCATTTACCGCACTTGTAAGTCATGTTTTTTTGACAAGCTTTGCATCGACCTTCAGAGATTTTCTGCAGCAAGGAGTGTCCAATACCATCAAATCGAATGTCAGGTAGAACACTGTGAACAGTGGCTGGAATTTCGGAACTGGAAGATGCTTGCATTTGTAAAAGGGTCCTCACGACATACCGGCGAAAGTCAAGTTGCTGCATGGTTCCACCAACTTCACAGAGAATTCGCCACGCAGCAACGACGCATACATTTAGGACATGGGTATAAAAAACAAACCAACATTTCTTCCCTTTGATGCTCGGACGATAGTCACTAAGGAAGCGGGCGAAAAGATCGACCCCTCCCATTCTAGAGTTGTATCCGTGAATCATTTGAGGGCAGTCAACTTGAATGTATGAACTTTGAATCCGTGAGTACCGCCGCTTTTTGATTGTTGGGGACACTCCCTGGTGATTTGAGGCAACGTAGATCGGTCTGTTGTCATTCCATACGGCTATAACGACGTCTCCATCTCCGTCTCCTCTTCATGTCCATCAATCGGTTTCTTGGCATAGCTTTCTTAACAATAGTGGTAGTCACATCTTCATCTGTATTCCAATATAAGCGCTGATTAGGACGAGTGACGCATCCAGAAAGGAGAAATATTCCGGAAAATCTGTTCATTTCGTCAATTGTAAAAGATGACCGGTGAAAATTCTTTTGATTCGCATGACGGTTGCTTTCTGTAACTAACAGCTGGTTCATTTCCTCAGTGTAGAACATTGAGAAGAGCTCAAAAGGATTCTTCTTAGCAAGAGTGGGATGGCTATCTAAAATTGCAGTCGGATATTCTTGTGGAATTGGTTGACGAAATGTCTCCGACTTTTTCCAAGAAGGGCGAGCAGTCCGACTATTAGATTTATGCGAGGGTCGATTCTCTTTGAATTCAATGTCTTGTTCATCTTGTTCTGCAGATATATCGGTGTAATCTACCTCAATCGTACCGGGAATGTCATGAGGAATTATGTTACGGTCTTCTGTTTCCTCTTCATCAGTCACATTACCGGTATTATCAGGCGGTCTACATCGACTGAATCATCATTTTCGATCATTTTCACAGCTTCATCTATAGTGTATAACGTCTTTGTGCTTTTGTAGCGTGACATTGATCAGCTGGAAGGCAAAAATATTTTTTTAAGATATTGTTTCAAAGTTTCACTTGAAATTTACGGGATAATAGTTCCAGTTTCTAACTGTGACTACTGTGGATATTTCTTAGATTTATAATTTCAGAAATGTCTAAGTCCCATTGTTCGAAAAACGAACATGAAAAACATAAATGTTCATTACGTATACTAAAACATCATCAACTCTTCTGCAAATGATACAATAATAATCTTTTTAGTCTGCTGTTGCTATTACTATGATTCATTGCTACCGCTAACTCTAATTACCGACATAAGCTTAGATTATTTGAAGCAAAGGTGACTTACTGAAAAGTTCGTGACTGTCGACAACTCTTTCAGCAGCTGCAATTGTAAGAAGGCGTAGACGAGACAAATGACTGCTGCTACGCGTTAGCACTGTTTATCAACTGCCTTGAACGGAGAGTCGAAATGAATCGATCAATGACGTAGTTGAATGCGGTTGATGAAACCCATCTGTTCGAAAAACGAACAATGGGCCGTTATGGGTTAACCACGCTCTCTATTAAACACCGCGCATGCACAATCGCGCACGATGACAATTGCAGAGATTGTTGTCTTGATGTGCTTCACAATATGAATGCCAGAATCATATCAAGTTCAGCATGACGAAGAGCTGCGAAAACGACCTCTATTCGAATTGAACATTTGATGTGCACATGAGCTGTTCGATGTAGGACTGCACATTTTGTTGATATATTCTGCCTTATGAATAGCTTGCAATTCTAGGTGTTTCTATTTTTTAGATCGCTAGAAAGAAATCATTATTGTGAAATGGCAAAACAAGTTGCATCAAATGACGGAAATGACAAGAGATTTTTGAAAGCAGTTAGCGTGGAATAGTCTGAAGCAGAGCGAATAAAAAATGATTTGCCAATATAAATGGAAGATAAATATAGCAAGTTACTTTTTTTACATGCGTGATAATTTTACAATACTTCAGCTACCAGCATTCACGGATCAATGCAAAGTAGGCAGACTACTTTGTCTGAAATAGCGCATGAATTCGTTGAAAGGCAGTGGTACTTAGTTAGTCAATAGGAATCGCAATTCAACGTTTTGGATCCCGTATTCAACACCACACAGAAAAAGGAGTGACTAATGGGGAGAAGAATTAGGCTACCATATTGTCTTGTAATTGGTTGATCTGTTGCTTTGGTAATTGCCTTTAGAACTGTTGTGACTGCTGTTCAAATTTTCAGTACATAAATCAAATAATACCTTAACTATTATTTCCATTGTTTCATGTGTTTAAAAATTCTTCATCTACATTTGACCTTTCATGGTATTTTTCCATTATAATCGTCCATGCGTACTGTCACATGTCCTTTGTGTTTTCTAGATTTGCTTAAAAAATAACTTGTAAAGTGACATAATAACCACTGTTTGTCGAATCTCTATATTCGTCATTAAAAGCAAACTACAATACCTTTCAACTTCATAAAACACAGTCTTTCTCAAATCATTCACAACACACGGCGATGAGAATGCAAGACTCATTCAGGAACGGAAGGTATGCCATTGTCCACTTCTACTTCAGTCTTAAAAGTCGATGATGCTGAGTAACAAGTTCTGTCGTTGAACAATTCTTCTCAATTAGTATTTTTCTTGCAGTTCATCTTCATCCAAACCTTTTTCCTCTAGAAAATCTTCCTTCATCTTGCTCACTGTTCAATCACTCACTGCGCGCCGCGCCTTGGATCCCATGATTGGATCTACGATGATTTTTGGATGAACTATTCATTGAAACATAAAGTAGGCTCTAGAGTTAAACGAGTAAAAGTCTGTTTCTTCATGTGCTTCAAGTAAGAGAGGTAACTTTGGGCGTCAGCTGCAGAAAGCTATCTGCATCGTTTTTGTGATTAGAATGAAGTTTTTATCAGCTTTCACTTGACCAGACTTTTGATTCAACCTCACTGTGTGTCTGGCAGGTCGCTGGGTGTAGGAATATTCCTCAGACCACTGCTTGCCGCCGTTAACTCATTAATAGTATCAATCAGCTTCTTGCGCGCTGCATGCACACCGGTATGTAGACGGGAATGAATATTAATGTGATTCAGTACACTTCTGCTACAAAAAGCTAGTGCACACAATCAAGCAACTGCTGTACAAACTCGCTGTTTTTTCAGTTTACAGTTTTTGCTACTTATTTGTTCATTTTCCATTCAGTTCTCGATTCGCAAATACCGAAATCCAAGGATAAATTTATTAATTTAGTTGTTATTTCGGTACTAATTTATACCGCTACAT
The DNA here is from genome assembly GCA_907163375.1 of Prostheceraeus crozeri. Taxonomy (NCBI): domain Eukaryota; kingdom Metazoa; phylum Platyhelminthes; order Polycladida; family Euryleptidae; genus Prostheceraeus; species Prostheceraeus crozeri. Next base: position 8,624 of record CAJQUW010005245.1, read on the forward strand.
GTTTTACTACTTCGGTAATGGAATACTTTTCGATCTCCTTCTTTGAATTAGTCATTCAATATTGTAGCCTATATTGCAGTTGTGTCAGCATACTTGAGTGTGATTATATACCTACGCCTTACACCCTTATGTTTCCTAATGATATGTACAGGGTGGAGATGCCACAAACCCGGAGAATATCGGTCGGGATTGAGTGGAATAATAAATATGCTATGACAAGGCACATGTGTGTTAATAATATGGGATATCGGGATATGGGAATAGGAGAGTCGGAATTGCCAAAAGTCGGTTTACTGCCAACATCGCAATTGACAAGTCGACTTAAAGTTTATTCCGCTTTGTGCTCAAATTGGTAACACAACGTTGAGAGTAGCAGGGAACAGTTGCGAATTCCTGGTGTTCGCACTTTTCATCTGCAATTGCCCGAGATTCGTGATTGGCAGAGTGAAGATCCCGGATTAGAGCCTGCCTACAAAATCCCGACTTTTCTTGATTCCGGGATTCGGGATTACAAACTCTGACCCGGGATCGACATAGACAAAATATATGCATATCAGCTGTAGTACAAGTAAAATAGCAAGATAACCAAAATCACAACTATTTCCTCAATGCATTCCACTAGCACATTGAGATTTCAAAATCCCAAGCTGGAGATTGCTCGATTGAAGAATCTTTTATATGCCTGTTTACCGTAAGCTGACCTAATGCTGTGAATAAATCTGTGGTCAAATGAGAACTTCCTGAACAAATCAATCTCGGGATTGAGTTGACCAGTGGCTAATTTAAAGAAATCAGTGGTCTAGTAAGCAATTTGCCTCATAAAGATCTCAATCCCCTGGATTAATTCTATTCCTGAGCCCGATGCAGTGTAGGTCTGCTTCACCAATGCTTGTCTTCAAATTGGTCATGCTTTGAAGTATTTCCAGCTTTGGCAAATGACAAGCTCAAATTTAAGTCCTTTATTCGAAAAATCCCATCAATGGATTATAAAAACGTGAAGTTGGCGATTACATTGAAGTGTGAGGAGCCTACATCTATCGTGTATGGATTTCAGGTAGTTTTATCTTCCCCATTTTGTCTTACTTTTGACGAAGTACAATTATTTTGTCAATTTCTCAATCCCGGGATTTTGAACCTCCAATATCCGAGATTAGACCCCAATCCCGGGATTGGAATCCCTACCCATTATAGAAATGAAAGATGACTCATTGGAAAATTATTGAATGAGTTCAGCTTTTCAGAACAACAAACAAAGTATCAATTCCCCTTCCTTAAGGTAATGATCGTGAGCTAGTTATTGTATATTTGCAATTGAACTTTTGAAATGATATTGTTTTGTATTTTCCAATTTGTTTTGTATATTACATAGTTTTGTAGCATGTGTTGTTTTTAATTGCAATTACTTGCTAATAGGAATAGGCCGCACTTGATTATTCAAAAGAAAATACTTTTCAGAATCTAATTTTCGAAACATTTATATCTGAAACTTGAAAGATACACAATATTCTTTATATTTTTATTTTACGCTGATTAGATCTATTTGTATTGCATTGGATCATCATTTTATGACAGAAATTAGTTGCATTACTTCAAATATCTGGAATCAAATATTCTTGGGAATTTTCCTTTAAATCGTTCATTAATTGTATGTGAAATTCCACTGTGTTAATTTAGCTTACTTTTCTTTGCTCGGAACACTGGTGATGATTTCCAAAGATGTACCGTATAATCATATTTATTGATCTTCATTATCTTTATCTTTGAATGATATCTTTCCTCTCACATGTATTAAACTATGTCGTAATAATTTGTGAATTAGGATCTGACATATTGTGTAACAGGCCAATATGTAATTGGTTTCTTTGACTTATTCCGGTCTCTTGTTTAACGCTCTCCCTTAAAATTGTTTCAGGCAAGACACTGAGAATCGATGATTGTTAGTATATTATATGCACGTGTCTATTTCATACGACACGATCTTGGAAATATATGTTTCTCCAGTTTTGAATAGCGCACAGATAATCAATTAACATTAATGGTCTACTCGGTGAAGTGATTAAGTGTCTGCATGTTCTTGTCATTGGAAGTCGGAAGGAATGGCATCAAGACTAAAAGTATCAGTACTCTCCTGCAAAATCACATTCTGACATTTATAGTTAAATCTTGAATATAATCAGAGAATGCAGTTTGAATATTCCAATTTTATGTTGAAGCCAATTTCAACCTTATTTATCCAAATACTCGCATTCTTCACCGATCATAAGCATGATAACATGATAGGAAATGACTCTTAATGGAGCTTTCTTTAATGGAGCTGACTCATGATTGTTAGGAGATCGCACGCAGTTTTATGGAAAATAAGGATACCTCCTTATAGCATCCAACGTTGGTATAGCAACAGAAGATTGTCGAGAGATGCAAACTTGCGAAAAATCCAACCACCAATAGAAAACCTTTTGAAATTGCTTCAAGTTCCTTTTATGGTTGTTCTCAGGTGAACATGCTTTAAGCTGGATTTACAATGTCGTGTGTTACACGATATACAATGTGCATATTTTACACTATTCAGAAACTCCTTCATAGGAATGTATTACTTTCAGACACGAGTAATACATGGGAATAAAACACGCTGTCCTTTTACATAGTCCACTCATCCTGCCGTTTACATTTGCGTGTGTGATGGAGTCAAATGAAAACGCGACTGAAAACCCGAAGCTACATTGACTGAAGATTGCTGTTCAGTGTATTCAAACAGCGAATGAACTACCAAAACGGCGACGATAGCGGCGTTTGGTGGGTCAGACCAGCATATGCAAACGGCAAAAAATCAGTGAATTCAGCACATTCGTTATCTTCATTTTTGTTCATGTTTGCTGTCTTGCGTCTGACTGAAATGAATGTACTCAGCCAAGACACACTTCGCCAGACTGAATTTTCATCTACCAACTTTTTCTGGGCTGCTTGACCACTTCGTGTCGTGGCAGCTTTTCTAATTCGTCCCAACTCTCTCCGTAGATATTCGAAACGATGTTGCACGTCCTACGCTGACGTCTCCAGTATAATTGCGATTGCTTTCCAAGTCTCCTTACCATAGAGTAGTGATATCGGTATAGTGTCGACTCAAAAAAAGTATCTGTATACAGTGAAAATATTTATGTGAAAAGATTCAGTTTTTTTGCGGAGATTACGTTCCCGTGTTCCAAAAAATTATTTGAGCAGTTTATAAAAAGTCAAAAATTTGCAAATTTATATACTACCGAGATGAAGCCCCTATATAAGTAGTATGAAACAAGTTGGATATCAAAAGGTATGAGTATTTGCTAATTAGCATCCTCACTAATTGGAAATTAAGCTGATTATCAAGGAAATTTCATTATCCATGTTATAATGGAATTCTTCATGAAAAAATCGCGATATTATTCGTGCTTTCTAGGCTTAAATTTCAAGTTTTTAATTCAATTTTCACAGGGATGATTTTATGATTCACTAGATTCATGTTTCATTTCTTGGATCTGAATAGTGATGTGAACTCATTTACATCTGTCAAAGTTAATTGAAATCATTGCCTTTGATTATGTGATTTTGCTCTGCCAGTGGCAGGTTGCCTGTGATCTGATCACTCTTAAGAAAATATTCTTGATGTTGAGCATGAAAGTTATAGTCTCCGATCTAGAGAGAGACAAAACGTAAATTGTGGTATTTCGGACTTTTAACAACTGAGCAAAGCAGGCGAAATGCAGATATCCCTTCCAACAATCAGGACAGGCCAGCCCAAGGCCTAGAGCACCCAACGTGCCCCGCAATAAAGGATACAAGAACTCAATTCAGACGACACTCAAAATCGCTACGTTTAATGCAAGAACTCTGTTAGCCTCTTGTAGACTACACGAACTGATCGAACTATCGGTTGAACAGTCTGTGTCAGTGGTTGCTGTTCAAGAGCACAGACGAACAACTGCGGCTGATATTAACACTGTTAGTGACCGTAGATGGATGTTTAAAGGCGCTCCAGCAGATCATGGTGTCGGAGGAATCGGTTTTCTCGTGTCCCCAGCTGCCGCGGACGCCATGTTGGACGTCCGTTTCATCACGAAAAACATCGGACTGCTTTCCATTGCTTTATCGCAACAGAAACGTAGACTCCATATATTTTCTGTGCATGCCCCTATCGCTCCTAACACATTGCTTAATCCTCAAGAGACCGAAGACTTCTATGACTGTCTTAACACCGAAATCTTAAATCTTCCTCGCCGAGATTATCTCCTTCTTTGTGGTGATTTCAATGCTCCGCTCTCAGTGGACCACATACGCGTCAAAAACAACTGCGGCGTCGAGAATGCTAATTCACAATACCTTTCGTCTCTTGTTGCATCTAATGACCTTATTCCTGTAAACGCCTTCCTGCGGCAAAAGGCCAACAAACTTGTCACATTCAGAGGTCCAAATAAACGGAAAACCCGTCTAGACTGGATTATTACTCCCAACCGCTAAAAAAATTCTGTTTTGAAAATGAATAATATTCAACCATCTGTGATAAACTCCGATCACACCTTCCTAATTGCGGAAATGAACTTGCGATGGACTCGTACCATGAAGAAACTACCTGCTTTTCCTCTCTGGTCTGCCCAGGAGGAAAATGAACGCCGGCAAAACTTCGTTTGCAAATATCTCGAGACAAGACGAGTATCTAACACTGATCTAAATTTGACTGAATCTGTGAACATCGCTGCGAACCATGCCCTGCCAATCCAACGTCCTAACAAACCATCATCTCTTTTGACTGATGACTGTGAAAACTCCAGATCTCGTTCTTTGGTGCAAAGCGCCTGTGATCGTTACGGACTTGAGAGCCTGGAGGCGCGTGCAGCACGGGAACACCTTGAGTATGTGATGAAATCAAAAATGGAATTATATGCTGAACACTGTATAAAAGAAATACAGCAGCATACTGTTAACTGTCGCCACAGCGCCGCATGGAGAGTTATAAATCGTCTCACCGGAAGGAAAAATGAGAGTAAATTCACTCATCTCCGCAGCATCTATTGAAGAACGGAAACTCTCTATTCGAAAACATTATCAGTCTATCCTGAACGTCGACTCATCGACTAATGCTGAGCTTATTCCTCTTGAACAAGAGCTCGTAATTCGAAGTGATGAATTCAATCTTACTCCATCTCTGTGTCAGAATTTAAAGCTGCCACTAGAACAATGCGAGCAGATGCGACTCCCGGACCTGATGGCATTCCTAATCGAGTGTTACAGCTAGATGAGCTACACGAGGACTTGACTAGCATTCTCAACGGATCTAGTGTTCTTGGCGGCGCGGAAAACGAGATCCTCCACACAGAATGGCGGGGGGGGGGGGGGGGGGGGGGGGGGGGGGGGGGGGGGGGGGGGGGGGGGGGGGGGGGGGGTGGGGGGGGGGGGGGGGGGGGGGGGGGGGGGGGGGGGGGGGGGGGGGGGGGGGGGGGGGGGGGGGGGGGGGGGGGGGGGGGGGGGGGGGGGGGGGGGGGGGGGGGGGGGGGTGGGGGGGGGGGGGGGGGGGGGGGGGGGGGGGGGGGGGGGGGGGGGGGGGGGGGGGGGGGGGGGGGGGGGGGGGGGGGGGGGGGGGGGGGGGGGGGGGGGGGGGGGGGGGGGGGGGGGGGGGGGGGGGGGGGGGGGGGGGGGGGGGGGGGGGGGGGGGGGGGGGGGGGGGGGGGGGGGGGGGGGGGGGGGGGGGGGGGGGGGGGGGGGGGGGGGGGGGGGGGGGGGGGGGGGGGGGGGGGGGGGGGGGGGGGGGGGGGGGGGGGGGGGGGGGGGGGGGGGGGGGGGGGGGGGGGGGGGGGGGGGGGGGGGGGGGGGGGGGGGGGGGGGGGGGGGGGGGGGGGGGGGGGGGGGGGGGGGGGGGGGGGGGGGGGGGGGGGGGGGGGGGGGGGGGGGGGGGGGGGGGGGGGGGGGGGGGGGGGGGGGGGGGGGGGGGGGGGGGGGGGGGGGGGGGGGGGGGGGGGGGGGGGGGGGGGGGGGGGGGGGGGGGGGGGGGGGGGGGGGGGGGGGGGGGGGGGGGGGGGGGGGGGGGGGGGGGGGGGGGGGGGGGGGGGGGGGGGGGGGGGGGGGGGGGGGGGGGGGGGGGGGGGGGGGGGGGGGGGGGGGGGGGGGGGGGGGGGGGGGGGGGGGGGGGGGGGGGGGGGGGGGGGGGGGGGGGGGGGGGGGGGGGGGGGGGGGGGGGGGGGGGGGGGGGGGGGGGGGGGGGGGGGGGGGGGGGGGGGGGGGGGGGGGGGGGGGGGGGGGGGGGGGGGGGGGGGGGGGGGGGGGGGGGGGGGGGGGGGGGGGGGGGGGGGGGGGGGGGGGGGGGGGGGGGGGGGGGGGGGGGGGGGGGGGGGGGGGGGGGGGGGGGGGGGGGGGGGGGGGGGGGGGGGGGGGGGGGGGGGGGGGGGGGGGGGGGGGGGGGGGGGGGGGGGGGGGGGTGGGGGGGGGGGGGGGGGGGGGGGGGGGGGGGGGGGGGGGGGGGGGGGGGGGGGGGGGGGGGGGGGGGGGGGGGGGGGGGGGGGGGGGGGGGGGGGGGGGGGGGGGGGGGGGGGGGGGGGGGGGGGGGGGGGGGGGGGGGGGGGGGGGGGGGGGGGGGGGGGGGGGGGGGGGGGGGGGGGGGGGGGGGGGGGGGGGGGAGGTGGGGGGGGGGGGGGGGGGGGGGGGGGGGGGGGGGGGGGGGGGGGGGGGGGGGGGGGGGGGGGGGGGGGGGGGGGGGGGGGGGGGGGGGGGGGGGGGGGGGGGGGGGGGGGTGGGGGGGGGGGGGGGGGGGGGGGGGGGGGGGGGGGGGGGGGGGGGGGGGGGGGGGGGGGGGGGGGGGGGGGGGGGGGGGGGGGGGGGGGGGGGGGGGGGGGGGGGGGGGGGGGGGGGGGGGGGGGGGGGGGGGGGGGGGGGGGGGGGGGGGGTGGGGGGGGGGGGGGGGGGGGGGGGGGGGGGGGGGGGGGGGGGGGGGGGGGGGGGGGGGGGGGGGGGGGGGGGGGGGGGGGTGGGGGGGGGGGGGGGGGGGGGGGGGGGGGGGGGGGGGGGGGGGGGGGGGGGGGGGGGGGGGGTGGGGGGGGGGGGGGGGGGGGGGGGGGGGGGGGGGGGGGGGGGGGGGGGGGGGGGTGGGGGGGGGGGGGGGGGGGGGGGGGGGGGGGGGGGGGGGGGGGGGGGGGGGGGGGGGGGGGGGGGGGGGGGGGGGGGGGGGGGGTGGGGGGGGGGGGGGGGGGGGGGGGGGGGGGGGGGGGGGGGGGGGGGGGGGGGGGGGGAGTGGGGGGGGGGGGGGGGGGGGGGGGGGGGGGGGGGGGGGGGGGGGGGGGTGGGGGGGGGGGGGGGGGGGGGGGGGGGGGGGGGGGGGGGGGGGGGGGGGGGGGGGGGGGGGGGGGGGGGGGGGGTGGGGGGGGGGGGGGGGGGGGGGGGGGGGGGGGGGGGGGGGGGGGGGTGGGGGGGGGGGAGGGGGGGGGGGGGGGGGGGGGGGGGGGGGGGGGTGGGGGGGGGGGGGTGGGGGGGGGGGGGGGGGGTCACTTAAGTATTATCTCCATTCCTAAGAAAGGATCTTCATCGTCCTTAGACAATCAAAGAGGGATCGCAATGATGTGTACCATAGCGAAAACTCTTAATAAGATCATTTTGAACCGCATCCTTCCCATCGTAAATCCACATCTACTGCATGTTCAGAATGGATTTCGTCCTGGGCGCTCTACGACTGAGCAAATTGTGTCTCTCAGAAGTATTGTTGACACCTGCAAGACTCATAAATCTTCTGTGTCAATCATATACGTCGACTTTAAAAAGGCTTTTGACTCCATTTGTCGTCATCAAATGTTCGCCATCTTGAAAATGTACAACGTGCCAGATATTCTATGTAATGCTATTAATCAATTATACACCAACACCACCGCTACCGTCATCACCAGCCACGAGGCAACAATGACTTTCAAAACAACATCAGGAGTCCTACAGGGTGACACATTGTCTCCCTTCCTTTTTGTCGTCGTCATGGACTACATACTCCGTAACTCTCTGTCGGATGAGGACGGATACGAATTATCTCGGAGACAGGGATCTAGACAACCGCGCGTACAGCTCTCAGCCTTGGGATATGCAGACGACGTTGCACTTCTGTGTAACTCGCCGGAGACTGCTCAACGTGTATTGAAACGCATGCATGAAGTTGCGAATCCGCTTGGCATGCACATCAACGCCAGCAAGACGAAAGTGATGTATATCGGGACTGAACAGACACCAGTTCTCCATCTACCGACTGGTGAACGAGTTGAAGTTCTAGATTCAACTCACTAGTTCTAGATAGTTGATTTCTAGATATAAATCCTGAACTAGCAGATGCTACACCTAAACCTACATGATAAGAATAATGAAATGCATGCATGAGTGGAGCAAAAATCGTTTCAAAAGGATCGCCAGATAACGATGTCTTTCAATCCGGATTAACATGACTTCATTCAAGATGATATCAAGTACATGTATCTGCAATGTATCAAGAAGCTGATTCATAAATTCATGAAACTGGATTTATATTGCTGCAGCTCTTGCATCGAATTCGTAATGAATCGCTGCACTTCACTTGAAGTTTTCTTTGATGCTTTGAGGAGATTCGTCTTCATGTTCAATATCGTGGCACTAACATACCTAAGCAACAAACCGACCATAAATTTGTTCTCTTCTTATTTCGAAGAAAGCAGCAAACTCTACGAGCGACCACAGGTACTTACATGTAATCATTGATCTGAATTCGAAACAAACTGATATCCACAGTCACATAATTCATGCAAGATAAATGAGAATTTTGGCTCACAAACTTCAACTCGATCAAATAAATTCCTGGCAGCTTCCAATATGTCCAACAAAGATGGCAAAGTGTCAGGTTTAATTACTATCAGCCAATCAAGCCGACAATGTGACCTGCTGGATGGAGGGCCACAAATCCTGCCATGCAGTTTGCACCACTGGTATAAATAAATGAATAAATTCAAGATTGTCACAATAAACCAATACTATTAATCATTGTCTTCCCACGGTAAGTCTGGTCTAGCCTAAGTTCGTTATGCAACGAATCAATTGAAAATATAGTTCCATTTTCTTGACTCTCAGTCCGTAATGAATGTTCACATCTGGTACTGCTGACACTATTGAGATGGATTTCTGTATGCAGAGATCTCCAGAGCGTATCGAGGCATACGGAAGCATAAAATTTCATTTTATTAGTTTAAAGCGTAACTCCTCATAATAATATCTCCATTATATATTTTGAATTTCTATTTCGCCTCTCGGATTGTTTTCAAGAACTAGAAATATTCATAGGCATTTGTGTTTCAAAGCCAACTGCTTCACCATGAATTACAAGGCATCATCAATTGCTCGTTGGATACATAGGCACTTTCTTTCCATCTTTTACGACGATCAGTTCCTCACAAATATTACAGCGATCGCTTCAAGCTAAAAAGAATCGTTGCAGAAAATTTAGCGTTTTTCTTTTTTTTAATCTTCAACTTCGTCAATACAGTTGAAATTATTCCTGTCATGATAAGATAAGAATACGAGGTAGACCTAGAGGTTGAATGAGTTCCATATTTTTTGGCAATAGAAAGCATTTATTTGTGGGGAAGGCTTTCCTAAAAGCTCAGAATTCTGGGCTGTTTCAATGGAAGAAGTTATCGCCGCTACTGAAAAAAGGACACAAAAGCAGAACTTCTATATAGTCAGTGAGTCAGTCTCAACTGTGATAAACTGAATATCTGAATATCTTGTCAAATGGAAGTTAAAGAAAAGAGTTTTCACGAACACAAAACTATTGTAAAATAGATACTGATGGCGAATTGATGTATTTCGTATTAGCTTCAAGTCAACCTGAACCGAATGTTAAATAAAGATAGCTCAATGAAGAGGTAGGAATTTCTAAAATCTTAAAAATCTGAAAAGAGTAACTGCTTTATCGTTTATTTAAAAGAATACTTGAGCTCTTGTATTATACTTGCGGCATATATAATTGATGTTTCATAATTCTAGAAATCTCAGAGACTTATACACGATGTATGGTTTTCGGTTTTGTAAGGTCAGAGACTTCTCATAAGCGATCACTGGCGATGAATATTGGGTCATTTACACGCATATCAATGTGTAAGCAGCAACGTCAAGGACAAATAGAACTATAGACTGACTTTGTAGAAAAATGAGTTGCATCTTGTTATGTTGAGGTTTTGGGAATGGCATCTCTTGACCTTCGAAATTCGACATTAATTGTATGTATTTTGACACATAATTTGTACATCAGAGGCATACTATATTTCGAAATGATAAACGATACATGAGATGACGATTGCAAGTAGGTAGAAAGGGAGCATCGACTCCTAGATATATAATGTATATCTAGGAGTCTATGAAAGGGAGCTAAGTCAATTCGAAGGAAAACAACTGTGGCTCATTCGATTGATAAAGTTCTTTTCATTGAGTTCATCGAGATATTTGAATAGTGGATGTTAGCATTACTACTGCTCAAATTTGCTTGAAAAAATATTTCTTATCTATTTTCCATCCTTTAGTCATTTGAAGATTGCGTCAAACAATGATATTACAGCATATCATAGACATCCTCGTTGAGTTTCGCTGTTGAGATATGAGTTCTCATTACTTGTGATTTTGTTTTAAAGGATTAAACTGAGTTGATGATTTAATTAATGCGCAATCTAGTGATATTTGGCTAAACTTCAGTCACAAAGGATCGATGAAATAGAGGTTGAATTGATTCTATTTGAGTAAAGTTCGAACTCCAATGGCGGTTGATGACTTAACAATTTCTCTAAATTTAGAATATTGAATACATTCAAGCAAGATATTCATATTTCATGAAAAAAACGTTCCTCATCTGATTATTTGCTTTGCATGCTAAAAGAAGAGCTGACAGTTCTGTCACTTAGCGTTATTCACAGGATTGTTTGTTCCTTTCGTTTGATGGAGGAGGGAAAATAGAATGCACGATGACATGAGGAATGAGTGCTTAGTGAGAGTGAGTTTCTTGCGGTATCATGTACTCCGAATGATTGTATATATTCCTTGCGAAATTGAATTTCTTCCTGTACTTCATCGAAAGACTAAACCTTTACTGCCTTTATTGATACCACGGGCCATCTGAATTTTGATGAAATTCAATTGTTTGTTCAGATGCTGCAGAAGAATCGATCTACTGCAGAAAAGAAGGATCGATGTTATCTCATTCGTTGAACAATAACTAGTGACTATTTTAAACAGTCTGTACTGCTATATCAAAAACTGATATTTGGGAGATAGCAACTTGGACTATGGGTTGGCAGTTCCGATTCATCGCAAATTTTCTAAAAATTATTTGTTTAAACACATACAAGTTTGCCATGGTCCCAAAATAAATTGTTTCGTTTTTAATTGTCTTGTGATCATTTTGCTGGAAAATCAAAAATTTAGTGGCATCTCATTGTTTATCTCCACAGTCACTCATTAGTAAATACAATGATAAAAATGGCTATCTTTTCACTTGAAAATGACTGCCGACATGTAACCGAAATAAATCGTGTTTCATAAAATGCGATCAACATTATAGAAATTTTTCCCGGAATTTTAGTTACCTGGGATTGATGTGTCGCAGCTGTTTCTTTCAATATCAAGATATGCATAACCTTTTCATGGTACAGCTGCGGCTTTTCACAAATTTCCATTTTCATGGTGTTGCAAAAAAATCCCCAGAATGAGCAGGTAATAATATGCTGAATTTTAGAATCAGAAAATGTTCTTTTAGTTGAATTTCCAATTTTTTGCTCGTCGTAGCCCAAGCCTTTTTGCTCCACACAATGCATGAAGCCACTCTAGCAAGCTTGGGTTGCTAAGCTTCCACACACGCTCAACTCTTAAAAGATTAGAGTTAGTAACTTCCAGCGAGAGGAATGGTGCCTCCCAAGACGGTCAGACTGGAACCTTGGACCTTCTGCACTTCCGCACCAAAGCGCGACCCTTGATCAGTCGAACTTTGTCACCTCCTAAATTACCGTCTAATTTGTATTTCTTGAATCTTAATTATTTACTTATTTGCTGAGGCATAGTTGTTAAAATTGCATTAATTTATTCTTTCATATATACAGAGGTAGCGCAAAGAGTCATCGAATTTGGCATATTTCAGTGAGCCTGTCTGTGAACCGGTACAAGCAGAATATTTTGCATGACATTGGAAAAATAAACGAAGTGTGCACTCTACAGGCTAACTGAACGGCCTCCGACGCCAAAACCAGACATTTCATGACTCTTTCGAGCGAAGTTGCACTTTTAATCTCGACAGCTTCAAATTTCTTCAATTATTGTCGATCATTTTGCACCGATGTGAGACGGCAGAAGGCCTCTGACACCTGTAATAAATCCTTAGGCCTCAGTCACACTACGAGCTTTTCCAAGCGTTTTGCAGCAAATATAAAGTCATCATTGCAGCAGCTGTGAGCCGAACAACCAGCAAAAGAAACCAGAGCGATTAATAGCTTGTGGACATAAGTTTGCTCGAGACGATCGTGTTTGCTTTGCTTTCAGTGTTGCTGAGACCTTGACTATTTAGTTTTTTTGTTATCAACAGTCTTTATTCTGAAATGAACCCATGACAGTGAAGAATTGAGACACATCATTGTCTTCAACGATGCTTGTCATTGTTCCATTATACTATATCCAACTGAAAGCTTTTGATATGTCTGAATGCAAAAAGGTGAATTAATGGAATACATATATACAAAATTATACAAAAAACACAATAACACACTGTGCCGGTCGTAATTTTTTTCTCTGGATGCATTCAGACCTATTCTCATGCTTCCTGGAGACTAGGTTGTTGAAAAAGTACGAGTCAGGCCTACCATAAAAAGTGTAGTCCTATTTCTCTAAAACTACACTACCAAGAATTTTTTCATGCGCAGAATTTTTAAGAATAGTTTTTATGAATTGCCAGTGTTGTAGATTGCACACCGAACTCTGCTAGCAATGATTTAATTCCTCGAAAACAGAAAAATCGAAAGAAGGCATTTTCCGTCACAGCTTTTTTCATGTTTCTAAAATTTCTTCCAAACGAGAATGCTGCAATTCTTAAGAAGTACATAGGAAGTAAATCTTTGACTTGAATTCTTAAGATGTTCACATGTGATTCGGATGAGATATTAAGTATTAGTGAAGCTTTGACGTCACTACTCCCCATTCTGGATGTTTGAACAGTACTGACATAGTCAGACTTTTCTGGAGCGTTATAGTGCTTTTAGTCCTGATGCACTTCCTGCCGAACTCGTGACACTTTTAGGGCTCGACCTCTGGACTGAAGGATCGCTGGGCCAAACACTTAACCACTGTGCTACGGAAACCACCAGTCACTTACTGTGTGTAAGCAATAAATTTGAATTTAAATGTTAATGTGTTCGAAGATGAGTTTCTCTATCAATATAAATTATCAGTTCATTCCACAGAAATGAAGAACTTCTGCCCGCAGTATGTTGCAAATATTTCATGATTTGTATCCAAAATCAATCGTTGAAACAGAATTATCCTTCTCTAAAACCGCCTATTGCTTTTCAGAATTAGTTGGCTGTCTTCGGAAAAGACATGAAATCGAATAAATGCAGAGCTTACTTGGCTGTCCTTGGAGGATTCTTGGTGCATCTCACATTGGGAACAGTTTATTCATTCGGTATGTAATGGAACGTCATCTATCGTAGATGTTTTCCTTCGGTTTTGTTGCAATTCGATAACAGAAATTTGATACAGTGCAAGTAACATCACATTCGTGGTATATCGATTCGCCAATCACAATTTGAATTCAAGTGTATGGTTTTATTTTTAGAGATTTGACAGAGCCAAGTAAATTGCCAGAATTTATCTTTAATTGCTAATCAGTGTAATATATTTCTGCTACTATCTGCAGCTATCATCAGGCAGTGAGTGAATAATTTACAGACTATAATTTGAGATTCACATCAAGAGATACATAAAATAGATATGCAAATTATACAAAACTATGGAAAAAGAAAAGAAGTAGCTATGCAGCAGGTAGTAAAGGGTTACATAATTAGCATCAATGGCACTGATAAGCAATATATTGCACTGATTAGCAATTGCAGGTAAATTCTATCAATTTACTTGGCTCTTTGCAATCTCTAAAAATGTGATGACTAGCCAATGAACATTCGTAATCAACTGTATGGTTATGGTATTAGCATTTCTCTCAAGGAAAAATAGTTGAAGACAAACAAAAACAAAATTGTTTTAATATGACAATGTAATTTGGTGAAACAAAGTTCTATTGTATGATTTATCAACTTAATGATTTGAACATATGTCAGGCTATAAAACGTTCAGTAAATTTTGTATTTTCCATTAATTGACTGAAAAACTCATCGCATTAGCTCAAAGCACTGTAAAGTCAAAATGTACCACTGAAGTTCCTTTTTCATAAATTGAGTGCATAGAAGTATCAAGAAGTTCATATCAATTTCAAATTTCTAATTTAGTGTTCCAATTTCTTGAAAATTTAGAGAATAACTCCAAAGGATGAGAGACATGTATACTAGGACTTCACATAAAGACAAAGTATTAAAATGCAAGTTTGTATTTAATTTGCGCATTCAATTAATTTAGTTTCCTTTAATCTTATGGTTATGCATTGCCTTAAGATTTTCATTACTACTTTTTTCTTAGATAAGAATATGCTTGAAAATAAGAAATTCAAAAAATATAAACGAATAAAATTGTGCGACATAGAAGTTGGCAAATGTATAGTGGGTCTATCTTCTAAAAGTTAAAGAATAATGTTTGCTAGAATGATGGGCTCAGCTACTATTTTCTCTAATTTCAAGAGACTAGGACATATATTTGACTTAACTAGGAGTCAATTTTGGCTTAGCGGTGCATTTTCAGATATCTGTAAGAATATGATTTAACTTTCTTAGCTGCTTAGATCTCTCTTTTAAGGATTAAGATTAGAGTTTTATATTTTATTAATTGCACATTTATATTAACCGGAAATAAATATCAATGTAAGAAATGTTACAATTACAAGCAGGAGTGTACCTAATTAGTGATTTTGCTAATCGGCCGATTGCCGATTAATACGTAGAAGGTGGCCAATTAATCAGCCGATTACTTTATAAATTCATTTAAAATCGATGATTTCGATATGCCTAAAGCAATGATCTATTTAAAAGTAAGTTAATGATAATAAAGTACACCAAATGATAAATAAGACAGGTCCTAAATATGACATGCAAATCGTTATGATGCTAGTCTAGTGCTACTTAGAGTTGAATAATTTTGAAATTTGATGAATTTCAATTTACTGAATTCTACTAGGCTACTTAAATTGTTATTCATAAGAGGATATATTTGTGACAGAGACATACCGGTACTGCAAGGAGTCATTATATGACTGCATTAGTGTTACATTCCAACCAATTTCACATCGATAATCAGCAGCACTAAAATAATAGAGACACGAAAGAATTATCAACCAACCGATGCATTTTCTAGCAAATGGTTGCTCCCACTCTTGTTATTATGTCGCAAGGATTTGGCGAGTTCTGTATCTCGTAATTACTTAACATAGAACTCCACTTGGTTAATGGTAATTCCGTCTGTTCTTTACGAGCCGAAAGTCTGTACTGGGACGGGAGCGGGCACGGGGGGAACCCAGGTGCCTCAGTTGAACTACTGAACACTCCATCACACGGCGACAAAAACAGCTCGTCATCTGCAAATCGAATGAATGCTTGCCTCAGCTTATCATAGGCGAACTCATGACATTGTATAGAATTTCCAAGAATTAGGAAGTGAATGAAAAGCACTGATCAGCGGTTCTTCCTCAGTAGAAACCGGGTCGGGCCGGAATTTTCGGAAACACGATAAGGTTCGCTAATTTGTAAGACAACCTTGACGTCCTCTCAAACTTGATAGGCCTTTTACATTGCGTTGATGTACAATCGAGTTTAATTTGCTAGGTTTACAATCCTATCCATCATGACGAACGCTAATAGTATCAGACGATGATGGTTAGGACATGAGCTTCCCCGATAATCTTCTGCTTAAGAATGATTCGGTACTTCTATTCTTTCCCCCCCACATTTTTCAAGTTTTCCAAAATCATCAAATTTCGCCATAGTTAGTCACATTGGGTTAGAATAGACTTGATCTGTCACTGAGTGACACTACAACACGACTGAGAAATCTTACTTGTACCCTGGGATGAAGGATTGGTCTTTTGGATACTCAGAATACAAGGTACAGCTGTGATCATGAACTGCGTGTGATTGTTGTCTACAGAAAAATGACGAGCAGTTGTCTAATTCTGAGACTGTAAATGTTCTACAAGTCAAATAAGAGGAGTTTACACACTCAACGCTATGCGACGTTAGTGAGACTGCCCGTAGGAGCAAGAGAAGATCGTTGACGATGCAATACTACCAGGTGTCAACAAAAGACATGTGGGGGGGGGGGAAAGAATAGAAGTACCAATGATTCTTCAGAGTTGATCATAAACAATGGACCACCTAAATTGTGTCAAACGTCAATCGATTCTCCTGTCTTTCAGTCGGATTTTACATTGATAAGCTATACACCATTCAAGAGCTAATGTTCTCAGCTTTTCAATGAGCTATTGTACATTTGTATCCGCCGTTGTTTAAGGTGGACAGAGGGCAAAATGTGAAAATCGCCACTTTTAGAAGCCTCAAATTTTCAATGTGAAAACATAGTAGTATGACACTGACTACTGGTCTGTGAGACAAAAATCTTAGCGTGCGGTTTCCCATGCAGCCATTCATCAGGTTGTTTTCTTTGGTGATATGAAATGCCTCTAATGCTAGGCGCGTACGATTGCACTTTTCTTTCCCTAGGATCATCTTCCATTTGATTGTGTGGCCGTTGTTTGTACCATGCTGTTGAAGATGCTGGTGGAGTAGGTGGACATGCGATGAGGGGAAATTCAAATGTTCTAATATTCGAGAACGGGCAGTTCTCTCACTCTGTCCGATGTACATTGCTTTACAAGTTGGGTGGGAACACATGATTTTGTACACAATATGCTTAGTAAAGCACACTCCTTTTGAAATAGATGTCTCGCAGGCTAGGCATTGTTTGGGTCAATTTTGCACTTCCTTTGGTCTCAAACTTCTTGACAGGGGAGGCTCGGTAGTGTAGATAATGCGGATGTCGTCGTGTAAATCAGTCTCTCTGAGTATTTTGCTCATTTGTCTTCTCTGCCTCTCGTTAAAGTAAGGAATTTTTGGGTAGGTAGTCGGTGGGCTTCTCTTTGTTTCGCTTGCGTTTCTATTTTTGACTGAGAGGATGTTGTTGTCAATGAAGTTCTCAGGATAGCCGTTTCTCCTGAACGCGTCTTTCATCTCTGATAGTGCTTCATCGGCATTCATGGGACTGGTATTTCTGAGGGTGCGATACCCGCAAGGCTATTAGCACAAATCAACTCCATTATTCAAACTCGGGTATGGCCAACGTATTTAGAAATTTATTAATTTTCAAATCATCAATTTCAAGAATATTTCAAAATACGTTACCTGCTTGTAAATTGTATATCTTTCATAACTTGAACTAAACAACCATGTACGTGAAAATAGTCGACTCGTGAAAAATATTGGTGAAGTAAGGTAAGACAGTGAATTGTGCCATCACTCAGTATCGACCGTAATTTTCTCATGAACAGAACGGCCCCCGAGAATGCCCTTTCGGATTCAACCGATGTTGGAGGTATGGATTCCAGGACATGCTTGACACGCTTGAGGATCATTCCTGCGTCTCGAGTTATGATGAACTGTTGTAACGATTCAAGGGTATCATTTCGATTCCTAGTCACTTCGACCTCACAAATTGAGTCATCTTGACCCCATGAGTAATCAAATCTACGCCTCTGCATGGTGCGTTAGCTACATGTATAGATAAATTGATGTTCTCTGTTCAATTTCCTGCCTACTAGCTGGCTGTTACAAGCTCCATCTGTCTGTTTCATCGATTTTAACATCTATCAAAGATTTTAAATTCCGCGTCTTCTTGCAGGAGCAGACCATTCTAATACAAACAGACTTTTCGCAAGTATCTCAGAAAAAGTCTCTTGAGCAGCGGTCGCCGGACACTGAAAAACGAGATATGATTGTCCACGTGAAAATATGTCCACGGTTGACTCATTCCGTCGATCGAAGGCTACACTAATCAAAAACGGCTACTGTCACTCGACTTTGCGACTTCAGTCACTCAGAAACACTAACACACCATGAACAAATCAGGTCATGTTCATGTCCTCTTTTGTTGTTTCACTTTTGAAAATTTGATTTCAATCCCTAGATGGAGTGCGTGCATGATAATGTCGGATATCTTGGTAGTGCTGTGAACACACCGGCTCGCCAGTCGCCAAGCCAGAATCAATGATTCAGCTTAACAAATGCCGAAATGGCATAAATATACTGTAATGTATTCATCTCTAACCAGTTGACTGGGCAAACATGGCATGTTGACTATTAATCAAAATCAAAACATGAAAAAAATGTAGATATACAGTCCGTTTCATAAAAAGTGGATCATCCTAAAATTTGACTAAATAAAACATAAGTATGATACAGAAAGCATTTTTCATGTTATTTCATGTCCCTAATATATTTAAATGTCCTTATATAATCTAGCTATGATACAGTAACGGTTCTTAAGAAGCTAATATTTTGTGGCCCTACCCATATTGTCAATGACATCACCAATTCGTCTAGGCATTGATTCGATGATATCGTTGATTTTTGACTGATCTAACTTTCTCCACTCTCTTTTTAACAGTGACGTAAGTTGTGATACGCCATCTGTAGGTAGCAGTGAACGACGAACGTTACGTTTTAGAATGCTCCATACATTTTCTATGGGATTCAGATCAGGAGAACGAGCTGGCCAAGATAATGTCCTAAGCCCTAATTGAGACTTACATAAGTTGACTCTACTACTCCTGTGACACGTAGCATTATCATCCATAAACAGCCAAGTCGATGGATCACCAAGTTGATCTGTCATTTGGCCAATGTTCATTCGTAAAACCATGCGTAAAACATTCACATAGCGTTCAGAATTCATGGTTCCTTGCTGTACTTTTTAATTCATGGTAGCTTGTTGTTCTAGCAAGGCTGATACTTTGCCTTTTGTGAATGCGATCTCGTTATTGTTCATTTGTGCTTTGTATTGTTTTCAACCGGTAAGAGATAGATTTCTAGCTGAAAGCAATCAGGAGTGCTGCCAACACCACCGCAACGAAGTAAGGAAGCTATGGAACATGAAGTCCAGTTAATCACATGTAGCAGTTACATTATTGTTGATGAATAATGGTGCTATACTGGCTCTGATTGACCGATTTTCTTTATTTTTGTTTTGCTTGATAGCTTTTGGCTTGTAGAACAACATATTACATAACAAAGCAAACAAATGTAATTTTATAAGAGTGAAGTATGATTTTGTGTAACATTGCAAAATGAAGATCAAATTATCTACTACTTTTTTATCTATAACAGGAAAACAACTCAATATTCATGCTTGAAATTTCCAACAATGATATTAGTAAGCACAACTGACATATCTTCCAAATTTCAGAGAAATTCGTTCTCAAGTTTGGCGGAGTTAGACAAAGTTGAAGTTAAGGCGATCTTTAAGGGTGATCCATTTTTTATGAAACAATCTGTATTTTTAAAAAGCCCTTGACTTCCTCACTATATCACTCAGAACTCTGGGGCAATTATCTCGAAGACGTAATCCCGGGATTTTTAATCTCGGAAATAGGGTTGAGATGCCGGGATTGCAAACCGTAATCTTACGTCTTATGACTGATTCGAAGCTTGTGAAAGTGCTTTTGAAGGGCAAAGTTTCTGCTCTTTTGTCAGAAGGACGGTCCAAACGGCTAGTTAGCCGAAAAGCAGGCGTCAGAAAGACCACCGTCCACAGGTGAAAAACTCCCTTTCCAGAAAGTTGGATCCGGTCGGAAAAGGAAGACAAGTATTCAACCAGATCGGATGATTGCCAGATCGCTTGGTAAGAAACGATCCCTCTCTGTCTTCAGCCGAGTTGAGGAGTTCACTTCGACAGCCGACGGTTTCTGTCATAACAGGAGACGTCGCCAGAAAAGTAAGCACTTCAAAAGCCGTAAGAGGCCATCAGGAATCGAATTGACTGCCAACCACAAGAACTTGAGGCTAACGTGGGCGATGCAACATTGCCACTGTCATTCTCAATGGAATCGAGTTGTTTGGAGTGGTGAAGTTTCTGTCTATCTCAGAGGTCGTGATGGCCGTTTGAGAGTTAGGATGAGGTTAGGTGACGCAATTCCTGATCATGTGATATTGCCTGTGAATCAAGGAGGTGGAAGATTGGACTGCGATATGGATGAATGGCCGAACTGAACTCCATATTCAAATGGATAACATGAATTCCGATGGATATGTGAATGTTTTGCAAAGACGCATTCTTCCATTGTCCTCCCAATTGGGTGATCCTTCCTCCGACTGGATTTAGATGGACGACAACGCCACCTGTTGTGTAATTAATTCGCAACATAGGAGTTGTGTAACTAATTCACAGCACATGAGCTGTGTAACTAATTCACTCAAAGCTCAAGTCGGCATGCGAACTTTGAAATAGCCCACCTGCTTACTAGACAATCCAATTGAAAATGTCTGCAGTCTACTGAAGCGTGGTGTGAGGCGATTAATTTTTCCTGGAGATGGTCTTTCTCGACTTGTTGAAGCTTTGCTAAGGCAAGAGTGGGAGAGTTTAGATCAGGAAGTAATCAACCGCCTGATCAAAAGCATGTTTTTCTGAATTCGATTAGTGATTGAACTTTCTGGTGAGGTTACGAAACATTAGTGGCCACCAGCGAACGCTTCATGGCCCTTTTAAGGGCCAACTGGCTCTACAAAGTCACTAAACAACAAAGAAAATTTTATTTCAACCTTTATTTTCATCTGCCAAATTTGTATCTGTAATTGACAAAATTTCATTCAATGAGACAAAATTTAGTTGGTCCACTTTTAATGATTATCACTGTATTAATGGATTTAAATATCAGCGCTTTCTGTTCATGAGAAAGGACTTCTGCGAGATGCGATACTCTTTGAATTATTTTACTAGCGGGATAAGATATTGATTGCATCGGAATTTCGTTTGCGAACGCGAGTCACAATTGCAGCTTAAAAATCCGGATGGATTTGCGCCACAAATCGTTTATAGTGACTGCAACAAAAGCTTTTAGCACGCGTGGAGTGATTTGAATTTCATTTATTCTTAGACTGAATGTTCATGTAATGATGTAACTACGAATTCTCCATGACATTCGAGGATAAATCCGTCTCTCTCTCTCTTCACTGATGATGTCATCCGTGGCCAAACCAGCGCAGACGTCTTTGCCGCAAGCGATCTGGAAGTTCGGGCAAGGCACAACGTCTTGTCACTTCTTTGCTTGAAGCTTTAACTTTCAACCTGACATTTGTAATGTACCTCATCATTCTTCTGTCAGCACTTCTCAGAAGCTCGACCAGCTCCAGGCTGAGTGGCCACGTTTCCGCGCCATAGGTGAGGACCGATCTCATACACATGTGCTCTACACTTCAATGGAATGACTTTGTTGGTAAGAAGACTTGCCAATTCTCTCCACTTCGTCCACGAAACCGCGATGTGAGTCCGAACCGCTCCTTCTGCATCTGCCTCTGAGTCCACGACATCTCCGAGGTACAAAATTCTTGAACCTCTTTTAGGATGATCCCATTTCCTTTAAGTGAATCATCATCAGGCGAGCGTGAAACATCAGTGCACTTAGGACAGTGGAAGTTCCTTACTCTTTGAAATGATCGCGATCGGGAGCACTTTTTGTGACACCACAATTTGCAGGACACACAAGATCGATTTCGCTGCAACAACTGCAAGGTCACTTTCCAGACTTCATCCTTTCTTTATTCGTCTCAGTTATCATGACCTTGGATTTTGGCTATACGAAGCACTTAATCACTGTGCCGCGGAGACCACGAGGTTAGTAATAATCTTGCTGTTGTTATAACTGAGTTACGTTGCTGCTGAGCCTGAAGTGGTGTCACAGCTTTCGAACCATGTGGAGAACCACGACAATGCACCTCTTCAATATTGCTGATTGAACTTTTCTATTGGGGAATCGTTTCAGCTAAAGCGGACGTAGATCCTGGGAAATTCTTTACGAAGAGTTGATTGATGCATTGAGCTGATACTAGCCACTCGTCCCTGATGTGTGACGATACAATACTAATGTGAGACTACAAATCTGTGAGAAATTCGGTAATCATTTATCTCAGCGATTGTAAAGTAATGTGGAATTATGAAGATTGATATACTTGTAGATTCGAGGAGTAACCTAGCTGTCATTAAAGTATTAATTCACTTTGTCAATGACTAATCGATTGATTGGTTATCGCACATAATAAACAATCTCCATTCTCCAATGGATAAATTTATTAAATAGATCGTCACGAAGAATTTGAAAGTTTTGAAATGTTATTGAAAATTGTATGAGATCAGTGCCATAACATTGTAATAATGTATTTATGTGAATACCAGCCGTTAGCTTGCTCTTTTTAATTTACAGGCTTAAGATTAGAGCAATGGTTTTTGACATCAATCGAACTGACCTGACTTAGGCGTTGAACAAAAATAAAAGTCCATGTCACAAATATTTTCTCATACTTCCAAAACATCTGCATTTAAAAAGTCTCTTTCATAGCTACATATTATACTTGATGTTTAAAAAACGCAACTTGCTCACCTATACTAATTTTTTTATACGTCTGCGGCTACAGACGATGCCGAGGCTAGAATTATTGTAATTCATTGTAATGTGCTCAACATTACGTCCAAGAACAGAGGACAACAGCATAGATCTATGTGGTTTCAAGTGTGAATGTTCAGTATACGTACATGATTGCATCAAAGACAGAACGTTCTGATTTCTTTTTATAATAAAGTTTAGCAGTTGTAGGTCTTTGAAGGTATTGTAGGTATTTTGAAAATAGGAATAATGAATTTTTATCAAATCTCAACAGATGTAACCACCACGAGACATGTTTCGGTCTGTTGGGCCTCATCAGTCGTGGGTAGGTTTGAACCAGCGACGTTGGAGCTAGAGGACGTGCGAGCATACCCTCAAACCACAAGGCCACCGGACCATCTGTTGAGAGCGTGAATTAGCCAGGAAGTCAGTGCTTTAACGCAGGCACGTGGAGGGCGCACTGCATTCTGCAAGTTTAATCATTTAATACCGCATCCGAGATTGAGGCACTTCACGCAGGCGCTACTCATTACATGTTAAGACAAGTAATTGTGTAACAAGTAATCTGTTGACAACGCTCTCAACAGATGGTCCGGTGGCCTTGTGGTTTGAGGGTATGCTCACGCGTACTCTAGCTCCAACGTTGCTGGTTAAAACCTACCCACGACTGATGAGGCCCAACAGGCCGAAACATGTCTCGCGGTGGTTACATCTGTTGAGATTTTATAAAAATTTATCAATTGCCAGGTTACTTGTCTTAGGAGTAATGAAGTTTACAATTTAAAGCAACATAACTATGAAAATCTTGAGTTTCACTCTATTATTCCAGGAAACATGAATCCATATGTGGTTTCATATTTGAGGAAATTCTCCTCGTCAACTAAAGCGGACTATTCTCAGTCTACATGGATATTTGCAATGACTTACTTCGGCCAAGGTTTCTTGATGCCAGTTGGTGGACTTGTTGAAAGGAAGCTTGGACCACGACTGACATGTCTTTTCGGATCTGTTTTGATGAGGTAAATTGAGTCAATATCTCCGAATGAAGTGTGATTTTATTGTCGTCATTCATGTGTGCCGTCTATTAGATGTTTTCATCAGGCTTCGATTATGAAGATGTGCATGCTACACGTTGTTGTTATAATTTTTCTCGATTAATGTGAAGATCAATATTTTCGGAATATGCTGTGTACATAGATATCTCAGAGATAAAGTATTTTCTCAGGGTTTGCGCTCTACAGACGTCATTTTTGAGCACTTGTCACAGCTAGATTCAAGTGGCAAGGAATCAATTTTTCATTGAACGCAATGTAAATTCATTTCTGAATGCTGATTTACCAGAGCATTGTCACCATTTCAAAGGTCCATAGTTGAAAATTTTGATCGCGAGGGGTCGACCGATGCAAATTATATTCCTATTTGACGAAGTTATCATGGAGAAAGCTCAAATTTATCACATGCGCATGACAGTCAAAGAACCGAGCGTTCTTGGCCAACCAAGACACTAGTCCTACCCCAAACAATAGGAACTTGTTTTGATTTAAGAGAAGTACAGCAGGAAGAAGATTAACTACGTTGTAGAAATTCTCTATGGTAGAAAAACTCATCAGGATGTACAACTGTTTAGCAATAATTAATGAGTACAATAGCTGCTTTTTTGATAAAATATTGGTTATACATGACTTTTATACAAAATAATCGAAATTTGTGTAATGAACACATGATCTGAATAAGGTCTCATCACAGATTAAACGCACTATAAGCGCAGAAACACTATGTACATACACATACATGCCGGAGCATTTATACTCCGTATATGCAAGCTTCTTAAGTTTCTACATTTAAATTGACAGAGTATGCGACAGCGTATCATGTAGTCCCGAAGTTGTTGAAGATCTCCTCCACATGCCCGATTCCGAAGGCATCATCGCATACTTTACATGATTTACGGCCTATTAGAGTACTTTGCTTTCCTGCTAAACTTATGGAGATGGTTGTTGCGAAGACATTGAAGCCATATCTGCTTCGGAACTACGACAATTCACAATTCGGATTTCGACCGAAATCATCCACTCTAATTTCACTGCACGACCACCTCACCCAGTACCTTGACCGTTCAGATACATGTGGTGTACTAATTGTGTCTTATGACTATTCGAAAGCGTTTGACAGATTGAGAACGGATATCCTCATCCAGCAGTTGATAGACTCAAAAGTTCCACTGAAGTTAGTTAGATGGACAATGAGATACCTCAGTGACAGAAAACAACACGTGAGTATAGGCGTGACTAAAAGCACGGACTTATCTGTCACATCAGGCATACCCCAAGGCTCAATATTGGGGCCTTATCTGTATGCATCCTTTACTGCGACGTTCAGAGCTGAAACGAACGAAAGCCATGTGGTTCGTTATGCCGATGATACAACTTTGTGTTTTCCTATATATAGCTCACAGTCAAATGATCATGTTAACACAGAGCATCAAAATATTTAACGATGGTCTAGGAAGATGGATTTAGCTATTAATGACATCAAGTGCAAAGGACTCCTGATACGGAAGCACAATTACAATGCAGATGTCGCATTTAACTTACCTGGAGTTTCCTTCGCTGATACGTTTGACATCTTGGGTGTCCGATTTAACTCTCGTGCAACATGTTCTGACTACATCGACAAAGTGAGCAAGATAGCATCCAGAAGAATGTATCCGATACGTTTACTGAAGACATGCCTAACTCCTGCGCTCTTAAGAACTACTTACTTTGCATTGGTTCGTTCTATACTCGAATATTGTGCTCCGTTGCTTTCAGGCTTATCAACTGCTGAATCGAATCACCTTGAGGCTATACAGCGCCGATTCCATCGCTTAATCTGTGTTCAAGGGTGCACCGGAGACTGCTTTGTCTCTCTTGATGTTCGTAGAGCCATGCTCTCTGATAGGTTTCTCGTGAAAATGATGGAGACTGATCACATTCTTCATAGCTTGCTACCACCGAGATCGGAAGCTGGTCGCTTTCTGCTACCCATAAGGTGAACTGATCGACGTGCGAAGTCCTTCGTATTGCACGTTTGTCAACGATACAATTTTATTCATCCACGTTGAATTTACGAACCTTCCTTATTTTTCATGTCATTTTTCCTTCTTTTTCAATTTTCATAATGATGTATTTTCGCTAATTTTTCTGTACGGTAATGACGATTTTCATTCAAGTATGAATAAACACGTATATATGAATTATTTCCAAAGTGCTATCTTGTTGTAATTCAATCGGCAGATTCCTCTTCTTGTGCTTCTGCGGAAATGTTGGTTGTGTTTGAGAGATCAGGATTTAAGCCTTTATTTGTGGAGAAAGATGACTTTAATAAACAGAGATCTTCTTCATCCTTGCCGTACTATCAGCAGCACGGAATGATAGTAGAAAGAATGAATCTATGGGAGAAGCGATTCCATCCAACTTCCACAAATTTGCGTTCATAAAAAAGGTTAAATTAGTTTTTACTTGAGATGAAACATGATATAACATTGTCTTCTTTTCTCGCATTTGACATGTGTTCAATGTGACACATTATCAATCCATCATTCTTTCTGATTATGAAGACTTGTTTTATGTCGTCGTTCATGATTTATTAACTAAGTTATTGCATGTTATTGGAGAGGTAGTTGTTTCAAAATTAAATATTTTTTTGAAGATGTCATTTTTTTAAATGATTCAAAATTTGAGTTTTCTGATTAATATTGAAATAAATATCCTTATATTTTCCATCTGAATTTATCGACATGAACAAAGACATCAGGATTTGTGATTTCAATCACCATCGCGTGAAAATCTGAGACTGGTGGGAAGTAGTCATGTGATTCCACAATTAGCCAAATTTCCGTCACGTTGAAGATTCATCGCTTTTGAAATTAAGCAACTACTAAAATCAATGATCATCGTGGAAGAAATGCAGACAATAGACAGTTTAAGTGAAAAATGAAAAAAAAATGGTACAGATAAGTATTAGATAGAGAAAAACGATTATGAATAAAACGTAATAGAGCTAAGAATTTTCATTAGCCGAGGATGCTGCTTCGATTAATTAAAACGGATTTAACATGATTCTGAATGGAATCCTGTCTAAATAATATTCTGGCTGAAAATATAACGGAAGATAAAGTTGTTCATAGGCCAATCTGTTATATTAAGACAAGAAGAAGTTACACATTTTCGCCGATGTAACGACCTGTTCTCGTAGAAGATTTTTCAAAATTACTATATCTACATAAGAGTTGAAGCATCAATATCTGATATACTGTGCACTCAACTTTCTTGTTGAAGATTTTCTTAGTATAGCCTCTCTGAAGTGCAAATTAATACTATTGGTATGAGACGCTGTGATTATGACATCAAAAGAAAACGCTGTGCTGCTGAGCAACTTAGGTTATGCTTAAATATGCAGGAATCTTTGTTTTCGGCATGTTCTTTAATCCGTGTAAGTAGAGAACGGACTTTAAACACTTTGATACGTGCTGCATGCAATTTCATACACAAGCAAAGCTTTCATACAGATACTATTGTCTCCAACTACAGAATTACTCAAATTACAAGTATGTCTGGAAGATTTCTTTAGCGCCATTCGTATGTAAGACTGATAGGATACGCGCATTGATAAAGTTTAGGTAACGAGAAATTCTGTTACCAGAAATTTTGTTATCGAAGGGAATCAGGTACAAAGAGGATTTGTAAACAAGAGAAACATTTCGCTTTCGCTCTTCACTGAGGCAGATTGCGAACGTGTTTCATATTGTTGGCAATCATTTTAAGACACTATCTCATCAAATTCACCGTAAAAGAAGTTGACAACTTTAGTTTGCAAAATGACCGAGATCTATACAATTGTCATCAATGTTTCTTGTGAGCAGTAAACGGCTATTATAATGAGATAGATGAAGATATTTCTACTCTCATGCTAGTACCGGCGCTGTGGCCTTGTGGTAAACTGTTTGCTCTGCGTCCGGGAGACCCTGGATCAAGCCTTGATCGGGTCAAACCTAAAACTTTTAAAATATGTACACTCTGAATTCTTGCTAAACACTAGCACAAAAAGAGTAAGAGTGAGATAAATGACAACTCGGCCACATGGAAGAAAGGCTCCGAGCCTAATGTGCTTCCGAATGTAAACAACGTTAATTAATTAATTTTTATTTTACTATCCACACTATTGGAGCAGGTAACCAATTTTGATTGACGTTGTCAAGTAGAACAGATGTCTTAGAATGGAACCGAATGTCTACCGAATTTTTTTCGTATGTTATCCCAAGCAGGCAACTTAAAGAACCCGAGAAATTCTGACCACTTTTAGTATTTGATAGCAACCAGCTTCATGGAAGAATAACTTCATTATGAATGGGCGAGACAGCATGCAGTGACATGAATCTAGCAGTGATCACTGTTGACAACGAACAACCACATTCCACATAATTGAAATTCTAGCAAACATAAATGAATTAGACTACGAAAAGTTGCCTAACTCGTTATTATTTGATGAAGCTGATTGCTATACAACACGATAATGCCAAAATACACTCCGTTGTGATTGTGCAGAAGATCAATGGATAGAATTCCATGAATCATGATGACCATGTGGGTATTGGATCATGATAACCACGTTGGCATGGGATCATGATGACCATGTGGGTATTGGATCATGATGACCTTGTGGTTAGTGGATCATGATGACCATGTGGGTATTGGATCATGATGACCTTGTGGGTAGTGGATCATGATGACCATGTAGGTATTGGATCATGATGACCTTGTGGGTATTGGATCATGATGACCATGTGGGTATTGGATCATGATGACCATGTGGGTATTGGATCATGATGACCATGTGGGTAGTGGATCATGATGACCATGTGGGTATTGGATCATGATGACCATGTGGGTATTGGATCATGATGACCATGTGGGTAGTGGATCAAGATAACCACGTTGGCATGGGATCATGATGACCACGTGGGTATTGGATCAAGATAACCACGTTGGCATGGGATCATGATGACCATGTGGGTATTGGATCATGATGACCACGTGGGTATTGGATCATGATGACCACGTGGGTATTGGATCATGATGACCTTGTGGATAGTGGATCATGATGACCACGTGAATATTTAATCTTGATGACCACTTGGGTATTGGATCATAATGAGCTACTGACTATTCAATTATGTCGCCGGTCTCGTGGCAATTGAATCGTGATGGTTAGATGATTATTATTGGATAATGAATGGATTTAACTTATGAATTGTTGGGCAATCATTTTGGGGATGATCACATCATGGAATCATGGAGGATGCTACCATGCTAATCAATGTCAACCACAATTGAGGCGCGCGATTCGAAGCGTGAGTTTTAGATCAATTTCTGTGGATGCTACAATCAAATGATTTTGCCGATAAATGATTATCTGCGACTTCTCAGTTTGTTGCTTCAACATCAGTCAAGCGAGATAACTGTATTCATTATCAGATTGACATTCTCGCGAGAGAACTTTGATCCGAACTTACATTCATTCTGAAGTTTGCGCCAAGCGATTATGATGAAGCCCAAAGGTAATTCATTGCGGAGTGATTTGCCAGTTTACAACTTAGCCGTCCGACCATCAACTTCAACAATTTTCTGACCAAGCGACAGCGGACGGAGACATTCCATTATCATCTGAAATAAGTAGCAATGTCACTGATAAACAAAACTCTCCTCACCTGCCCTCAAAGCCGCTAATCCTCTAGTACCAAATAACTCTCCCTTCTCACAAATATGTCGGCGGTCTGAGGAACTCATCTGTCAATGAAAGCTCAAACTCCTCTCTCCATATTGAGTTGCCGAGCACAGTTTGTAGCTGGCAGGGAACATTTTATTTGCGAGGCGAAAGAGAAGACTGCGCAGAACAAATCAACATTGCGCTGAAACTCAAACTTGATCAATAGAAACAGTTGATCAGCATTGTTGGATGCTGAGCGCGAATATCGCAGTGAGATAAGATTAAATGCTAATCAGACTTTACCACTCATGTCCTTCAATGGAACAAGCGTGTTCAGGAATCTCATTTCATTGATGATACGATGAAACACGACACTTCTCCAAGATTGAAAGCAAGGTTTGAAAAGAGTTTGAATTCACTAGGTTTGAAATAGATGCTAACTATCAACAGGAAAATTATGCATGCTGAATTACTTCAATACACTGATACTTATTGAAGATCTAAGCGCACTGGATTTTCCGTAAGTTAATTTATTCTAGAAATTCAATATGATTAATATAATTTATCAGGGTTTTTATCTAGAAATTAATATAATTCAACAGGGTAATCACTTGTTGCTTTATTTGTTGATTACAAGTGTTTACCTCAGCTTTCTTAACTCAATCTGCTTCAGGACATTTCTGGTCGGTAAAGCATTACGAGGGAGGGCGATTCGCCTCCTTTAAGATATTCGTATATATTCAATTATTTCGTGTTATATATATTTTTCTACACATTTTATATATATATATATATATATAATGAAATTAAAATTGAAAACACGACTTTTACTTACAAGCATAAGCGCTTTCTTTTTTTCAGATGCTTTATAAGTAATGAGATTTAGATAACATGCTATTTACAAAATTTGAAATATACATCATAAAGTTAGTCATTAGAAATAACATGGAAATTTGGAACATATCTTCAAAGTCATAGGATTATGTACACCATAGATTTCTGTTGAGGGTAAGATAATTAGGTCGAATTGAGTGATGGATCAAAGGATTCTATGAAATATCTTTCTTTGTTTTTTCTCTCTACATCACAATCAGAAAACATCTTATAAAAAGGGAAAATAGAAAAGATTTTCGTCCACATACATCTAAATGTTCACTTAAGCTTATATGTCTATAATTAGGGTTGTTAATCTGTTGTTTGTGAATTCTTGTTCTGCACCTTATTGTATTTTTAGTCTCGCCAATGTAATATTGGTTGCATCCGTGGCATGTAATTACGTAGATAACATTTTGTGTTGAGCATGACATGTCATGTCTTATTGCAAAAATCTTTCCATTGAAATTATACATAGATCCTTCCCTCAAATAACTACAAGTTCCACATCTAGGATCTTCACATTTCTTTGCAGAAAATATTTTGTTTGTTGTTAGTTTAGAACTGCATAAAATTCTCTTGAGACTTTTTGGTTGTCGTTTACTTATAATGAATTTTGAGTTTTGGAATATGTCTTTAGTTCGTTCATCCTCTTTTAGCATTGAATTCAAAGAATGGATTGTTGGGGAAATATTTGGATTTTTTGGATTATTTGTCATGACAAAAGGAATAAGAGATTGATTGTCATTGTTGGCTTTTAAATTTTGTTGCTCAGTTAAAAGTTGAGATCGATTAAATTGCAAGGCCTTGTCAATTCCATTTGATATTAATTTTTTGGGATACTTTTGTTTAGTTAAAAAAGAGTTCAATTCTTGAAGTCGTTCATGTCTTAATTGTGGATCGCTAACTATTACACAAATGCGACGTGCTAAATTATAAGGTATAGCTCGTTTAGTATGTCGTGGGTGACAGGAATGAAAATCTAAATATTGATGGGTATCTGTTGGCTTATAAAATATGTCTGTTGAACCTATCGGATAGTTTGAACTATGAGGTTCATAACAGTCAACAATTTGATCAGGAATCAAAATTAAATCAATGACAGCACCCCTCTCGTTGGCACATAAATAACGCTTTCAACTGATTAATTGATTAAAAAAATACCATGCTGCTACGATTTATTTTGATTGTTTGTTTACTAGTAGAGTTGCAAGAACGTTTTGTTATGGCTTGCCACTTAGCATCTCTGGATTTAGCTAAAGGCGTTGATGTTGTATTTTGATGTATTATGATTTCCAAGATGATCAGAGATGGTTTTAACGGCTATACAATTACGTTCATAAGTAGTGTTGCTTTCGTCCTAGATTTTTAATTTTTGTTTTTCGAGTTCGCTTGGTTTTCGCTATCGTTTTCGTTTCATCTTTATTAAGAATTTTCCTATTCGTTTTCGTACTTTCAATATTTCATTATTTTTTGTTTATTTGAAGGTACTCAAAGTATTTTTCAAAAAAATTACCCCCATTTATTTAATAAATACTTTACACAAATGTGTGAATT
The DNA here is from genome assembly GCA_907163375.1 of Prostheceraeus crozeri. Classification (NCBI taxonomy): domain Eukaryota; kingdom Metazoa; phylum Platyhelminthes; order Polycladida; family Euryleptidae; genus Prostheceraeus; species Prostheceraeus crozeri. Next base: position 40,602 of record CAJQUW010005245.1, read on the forward strand.
GACTCTCCCTTCGATAGAAGAGTAGGCAGGACTCACTAAATAATGTCATTTTCCTCTCATCCTCTCTATCCTTCATTACATTTCGATAGTGGACCGCAAGGCAGGAAAAGAGCACGCGCTCACTTTATCTGATCAAGGCTTCCTCACAGCATGACCTCCACCAGCTCGGGGCGATACAGAAACAGAACTTTCTTCAACTTTGACATCTTGCCCGTAGAGGAATGAAAAAGTCACAATGACAAGGTGACTATTAGCCATGCAGAAGTATTTCGAGTCGAAATTACTACTGCCAAGATTAATGAAATTTACCGCTCTCGCGCACAGCCTGCAGACAAATGATTGTGATGCGTCGTTGCGATTTGCATAAAGTAATAAAATTCATAAACCTCTTGATGGAATATCGTCGGTGGTGCAGGCTTGTAATCCTGGTATTTCGACGTGTTGAAATGCCGGGACGTTAAGAAAGCTTCCAAAAATGTCACTTAAATTTTACATCAAGCTCCCACAGATGTTTGTATATCAAATTAATTCATGTACGTAATGAAGGAGGATGCATTGATATTCCTAATAGATTAATGAAAAGGCATCAAGATTTGCTGGAATAATAAAGTCGATCATCTTGTTAAATGACGGAGAGCTTTTGACAAAAGACACTTGATCAACATATCTCAGCAAATATCAAAATCCTCTTTAACCGTTTTTGCTCGTTAACTATGCCAGTTTTATCTCTATTCACGGAGGGCAAATTAACAGGAACTGTGAAGACCTGTAGGATTATCTTGGTATTTGCCTATTATTCATCTGGTTGATCTATTAGTTTTCTGGTATTCTTAATTATTTTATAGAGTAAGCATATTGGGTAGAGTAGCAACTCACTATTTATTGAATCCTCAATGTGCATGCAGTTTCGATTTTATTAAATCAACTCCAGGTGTGACCCAGTACCACATGTGAGACTGCAAGTTCTTACTGTTTTGGAGGAATTAACACGGAGTTGACTGATCATGATTGCAATGCAGAAGAAGAGACAAATCGTCCTTGTCATGACAACCTTGGAGGGGCAATCTCTATTAAATTAGCTTCTATGTAAGTGACTATCACTTTAATTCTCAGCCTTATTAATAAGAGTATTTTCTTAAGCGTCATCATCGCAAACTACTCAGCTGCCACTGAAGGAGCAAAACATCACAATCAAAGACAGTGATCATAATTAACTTTGAAAGATGCAAATGTGTCCACAATATGATTCAGATGTAGATAAGGAATGAAGAATAGATTCATTTGCCTATGAAATTCAATCAATGCACGTACATATAATTGAATTCTAGCAGCATAGAATATTATCATTCTACCCAGGGGCGTACACAGGATCTATTTTCGGGCGGGGGGGCGGAATATCGACCTTTTATCTATATTATGTATATTTTATATATTAATATAATATTTATTATCATAAAATTATTTATTATATAATATACTAATATGCATATTAACATTTTAGCAATATATGTTGTCATATGTAATATTTATATATTATTATTGTATATCTTATATGCATAATTTATCTTTCTGATAGTTAATTCTCGAGTCAAGCGGTAATGCTTATTTTAGCTTGTTTTTGAATTTATCTTAATAATTTTTGGGGGGAGGGGCGGCCGCCCAACCGCTTCCCGCTTCGGTACGCCCCTGATTCTAGCCATTTATAGCTCAATTTTGCAGTGATTTTTTATTGACCGTAGAATGCAGTCTGCGAGTTAACATTTTGGACAGGAGTCTTACTTTCGGACAGATTCATTTAGCCTGGTGGAAAAAAGCTATTAACTATATTTGCTAAGTTAGCAAGCTTGTAATTTGAGCCAAGAAGCAGAATAGGATCTCAACTTTTGTACGAAGACTTGCATTATAATGCGGTTCATGAATTTCCTTAATAATCAGCTTAATTTCCGTTTTATTAGGATGTTTGTTAGTCAATTTTCATTCTTTTTGATATCTAAACAGTTTCATGTTACTTGTATATTGCAGTCTGAAGTGCCAATTCACACTCAATCTAGGTTTTGATATAGCTGCTGGAGTACATTCTCATTGTTTTTTTTATGAATGAAGGTACTGTTACTTTTTGCGTTTATTTTCATCGATGTAGATGGTAGTATATACAGTCCGTTTCATAAAAAGTGGATCATCCTAAAATTTGACTAAATAAAACATAAGTATGATACAGAAAGCATTTTTCATGTTATTTCATGTCCCTAATATATTTAAATGTCCTTATATAATCTGATAAGCTATGATACAGTAACGGTTCTTAAGAAGCTAATATTTTGTGGCCCTACCCTTATTGTCAATGACATTACCAATTCGTCTAGGCATTGATTCGATGATATCGTTGATTTTTGACTGATCTAACTTTCTCCACTCTCTTTTTAACAGTGACGTAAGTTGTGATACGCCATCTGTTGGTAGCAGTGAACGACGAACGTTACGTTTTAGAATACTCCATACATTTTCTATGGGATTCAGATCAGGAGAACGAGCTGGCCAAGATAATGTCCTAAGCCCTAATGAGACTTGCATAAGTTGACTCTACTACTCCTGTGACACGTAGCATTATCATCCATAAATAACCAAGTCGATGGATCACCAAGTTGATCTGTCATTTGGCCAATGTTCATTCGTAAAACATTCACATAGCGTTCAGAATTCATGGTTCCTTGGTGTATGTGAAGTTCAGAGCGGCCATTGGTCCAAATGCCAGCCCAAATCAGTAGAGTCGCACCACCTTGTACCCGGGGACGATACAAATGTCTCGGAATTTCCTGATCAAATTTTATCCATAATCTCAATCGACCATCACTATCCTTCAGACGGACTGATGCCTCATCAGACCAGACAACCCGATCCCATTGATTTCGCCAGTGACAATGACTCATTGCCCATCTGAGACGTCTTTTTGTATGCTGATCTGATAATTCGATCTGAGAGGGCCTCTTACAGCTCTTGAAATTCGACTCAGTAAGTCTTCTACGAATAGTGGACTTAGAAATAGACGAGTCTAGTGCAGCCATCTCAGTTAACGAGAGACTTGGATCAACTTTAACAAATCTCAAAATTAGGCGGTCTCTACGTTTGGATGTTTTGCGTGAACGGCCAGAGCCCTCTTTACGATAGAGTCAAAAATCATCATTATGCCATCGATCCACATTTGTGTAAGGGACATTTAGTCGCTTGCTTGTAGCTCGCAAAGAAAACCCTAGTTCTAGCAAGGCTGACACGTACTTTACCTTTTGTGAATGCGATCTCGTTATTGTTCATTTGTGCTTTGTATTGTTTTCAACCGGTAAGAGATAGATTTCTAGCTGAAAGCAATCAGGAGTGCTGCCAACACCACCGCAACGAAGTCAGGAAGCTATGGAACATGAAGTCCAGTTAATCACATGTAGCAGTTACATTATTGTTGATGAATAATGGTGCTATACTGGCTCTGATTGACCGATTTTCTTTATTTTTGTTTTGCTTGATAGCTTTTGGCTTGTATAACAACATATTACATAACAAAGGAAACGAATGTAATTTTATAAGAGTGAGGTATGATTTTGTGTAACATTGCTAAATGAAGATCAAATTATCTACTACTTTTTTATCTATAACAGGAAAACAACTCAATATTCATGCTTGAAATTTCCAACAATGATATTAGTAAGCACAACTGACATATCTTCCAAATTTCAGAGAAATTCGTTCAAGTTTGGCGGAGTTAGACAAAGTTGAAGTTAAGGCGATGTTTAAGGGTGATCCATTTTTTATGCAACAATTATGCACATTCACATCATAACGCAAGTTTTAAGCAGATATTCTGGTGGTCAATGATGTCAGTGTATTATATGAAAAAAATCACACACGGAAACTTTGAATTCATTCAATACTAGACTAAATATGTACATGAAACAAATAGGTATAAGCAAAACTAGTCAACTAAAAAAAAAAGATAATAGAAAAAGATAATCAAAAAAAATTATTGGGGGGGACCCACTCAATGAAAAGGTTTTGCGGACAAAAATATAAGCATACTGATCCCGCTTTTCTTTTATTTTCATTCTTAGAAGCATTGTAGCGAAAATATATAGCATAGTTAAGGGTGATCCATTTTTTATGAAACAATCTAGAAGTCCTCAGCTGCAATAGGTGTTTGGAAGATATAGAAGTCGAGCAACATTATGCCACATCTCATCTATAACGCATAGTTTAGTGCAGATATCTCTGGTCTTCCAATGATGTCAGTGTATTATATGAAAAAATATCACACGGAAATTTTCATGAATTCATAGATGACTAAATATCATATATACATGTATATAATAGTTTGAAGAGCTGGGGCTCAATGGAAAAGGTCTGATAGTGTGTCGCTATAAGCACATAAAAGAATTGCTTCTTAGTTTTGCGAAATAGAAGCTTGGATTGGAGGCCTGTTTGCTTCTTATAATAGGGTCCATCGACGAATTCCATCTTAATTGAGCGCATACAGTAATCTGCCACTGTCCATTGATGTTGATACCGCGCTTGGTGGTATGTTATGCTCCATAACATGCAACAGCAAGATTTCACGACTTCGGTCTTGTGTATTGATTTGATTAAATGGCGCAGAATTTTATTCAATCATTGAGCAATCCCGAAGGACATCTTTGATTCTTGATGCTGCTATAAGTTTACTCATTCTTAGAGGAAGTCATAAAATGCACAATTTTTAGCTGACAAGCTTTGAATGCCATCAGAGTTAGACGGACCTTGATATAGAGTTCATAGGACCATTGAACCCTATGCATTTTATCAAGCTTGAGTCATGCTATCTTGAATATGATATGTCATGCTATATTTCAAGAATGTCGAGATTCAAAATTTTCTTGCTTTCCATGCCCGTCATTGGGATCTGAGTTGCAAGTAAGAAAACAACAATTTGACACCATTTATGTAGTGGTAGGCTAAAAACAGAATTGATGGAAATTAACGCCGTCTTCATGCGCTAAATGACTCGAATGGAAATGAATGGATTTGGATATTGCCATGGACTTCTGCATGGATTTCCATAGCATCTAGAAATCTATGGTTATTACCTGATGTATTCCGTGTATTATGAGGGACATCTATGATTATTATAAGATATCTAATATTAATCATAGATGTCCCTGGTATTATGTACAAAACAAACGGAAACCATCAGATATCACACTACGAATTACAGGTAAAACTATGCGTTATGATACATATCGTACGATATTTTCAAGTATTATCCTATAGCAACCTCCGGCCTGCGGCCATCGTTTGTTATGTAGAAGATAATGATAGATTTCTAGGTCAATAACTTATTATCGACCGTAGAAATCTATCATTATCTCTATTAACGCATGGTAAATTTTCCAGTCGTTTTACAAAATAACGACCGGAAATTTCAAAAAATAGATATCTTCTGTTATCTATGTACGTTATGTAACGCAATTATCAAAGATTTCAGTTAAATTGAGTAATTATGGAAGACTCGAATGTATGGCATGATGATTTTTATGATCCATTGATTGACGAATTTGAGCAACAATTTGAGCAGCAAAACTGGTTTTCGATGATAAATTTTGCGAACGTTCCTTCGGGTATGATCTCAGGTCTAAGCGGAAATGAAATTGAAGAGGTCGCAAGGCACAGTATGGAACCTACCACTACAAGTATTGGTGAATCATCAACCGCAACAAATGCTGGTAGATTTGCTCCTGCAGTTTCTGATGAAGAGCTAAACAAAATTAAGAATTCATCAAAACCCGCCAACACCTTGCGTCGAAATGATTGGGCACTTCGAGTGTTTGAAAGATGGAGGATCAATCGTGAAAATCTCATCTCCGAACGAATGATGCCGCAAAGTGATGTTTCATTATAGGATAAAGAACAACTGAACTACTGGCTGGCTAAGTTTATTGTTGAATGCCGCAAAGAAGACGGAAAAATGTATCCAGGGAGCTCCCTTATATCGATACTATCTGGTTTGCAGCAAGTCGTCCGGAAAAACAGCTTAGTTGATTTTTTTAAAAATGACGAATTCACTCATCTGCGTGAAGTACTTGATGCTTCGATGAAAATATCAACTTCGAACAATGTTGGCATCAGTCTAAAACAAGCAGACATCATTACTTTTCAAGAAGAAGAGGAGCTCTGGAGTAAGGGACAATTGGGAGATGCAACTCCAAAACAGATTATTCAGACACTGTTTTATCTGAATGGTATTAATTTCGCGGTAAGAGGTGGTCAGGAACACAGCGATCTCTTGATTTCTCAATTTCGTGTAGAAATAAGGGAAGGTGCAAAAGTATTGGTTTTCAGTGTGGGTGCCACCAAGACCTACAGTGGTGGGTTACATCAACGACGCTTGAGACCGAAAGAAAAATTACATTTTGCTAATGAAGGTAATCCTCAAAGATGTCACATCCGAATTTTCGAACTTTTTTTATCGAAGAGACCTCAAAACTGTGACAGGTTTTACCTTCAATCTAAGAGGAAGGTAATGATTCAGGATGATATTTGGTTTACTTCAAGGCCATTGGGACACAATACCCTGAAAAAGATGTTACAGACAATGACAAAAGAGATCGGAATTCAAGGGAGAAAAACTAATCATAGTCTGAGGGCTACTTGTGCCAGTCGTCTTTACAACGCGGGAGTTGACGAACAGATGATTATGGAAAGAACAGGTCATCGGTCAGTGCTCGGGGTTCGCTCTTACAAAAGAACATCGGATTTGATGATCAAAAACACTTCCATGATTCTTAACAGCGAGGTTTTGTTTTCAGAAGTCAAGAGGCAGTGTCCACGTGTTCAACAACATGCGTGTGGCATCAATATTAACATTCGAGACTGCCAAGTTACAATTGTGAATAAACCTCCAGCTGAAGGTGATATTTCTCGAGATGATCAAGTCTGATCGCTATGACTTTGCATTTCTTGTTAAAATGTTGAAATAAAGATATGTTTTTTGACATAGATAATGACCTCTAAAGTAAAAATAATGACCGGAAATATTACATAACCATGCGTTAAGTAATAGATAATGCATAGATTTGAGGTCATTATTGCTATAATTACCGAGAGCCGAAGGCTCGAGGTTATTATGACAAATAATGACCGAAGAAATCTATGCATTATCTGTTATATATATTTTTTTCTATCAAGTGTATATTTATTCAATAAAAGAATGATGTTATAATGCATATATTTTTATATATTTATAATACATATTAGATTATAAGTCTGTTATAATGCATGACTTTTTCCATAGAAGTCTGCACCAGGTTAATAATTTCCAACCAGGAAAATAATTGCCTGCTTCGTGGAACTTATTAACCTGTGGACATAGAAAGCCTTACAAAATCATGCATTATGTTGATAATGCTTTCAAATATCGTTTGATATCCTATACGTAACGCATAGGTCAGAAAATGAATGAGATCAAAGTAAAGATATCACACAGCTAAGATGACGTCGTCACAGTTCACAAGTTTCTTAGTTGTTGTTAGGTTTTATTTGGATATCTTCTGATTAAATGCCATATAAACAGGAATGTCCACTTGAATGATGCCTCTTCTTTGAATACAATTGAAAATCACATTTACCTTAGGCTGTGCACCGTGTAAAAGATAATTGTCTTTTACATTATAATAAACGTCATCTCGTTTTATTCATGAATTTAGAATACATCCATCCCATGCCTGATTTTCGGAATCCATTGCAATGTGTCTTGAAGACATTCTGGCAAACATTTGAAGGATTCTAAAAGAGTCTTTGTGATTTTTACTTTCGCTTTGATGCTCGTAGTCGGACAAATGTTTTTCCAATCGATGTTATGAAGGATGTTAGCTTGAATTAGGTGCATTGTTTTCTATGATACGCAAACTGTTCTTCTTATCAAGTAGGCTTACTGTATATTTGCTCTTCCACCAAACTTTTTTACAAAAAAATGTCGACAATGACCATTGTGGGAGACAAGACTGAATTTCAGATTTAGTTCATTGATACGATGATGAAATGCCAATAAGAGACACATGCTTGCAATTTGGTCGGATTGGTGCGCTTAAGCGATGTCCACCTTAGATATTGGTGAACATTTTCCTTCCTCAGTTTACATTCATGAACCTGCAGACTTTAGTATGATACGTAGTATCCAAAACATAGTGAGCGCAATTGCTGATTTCATTAGACCAAATATCATACCGTCACATGTTTATCAGGACATTAATTGCATGATTCAATGAATTGTTGGTTGCCTTTTGCAAGTTGGAATATTCTTGAGCGGTTACATCTCTTCAATGCAGTAGCCAATTAGCCTTAAAGTCGGAACCGAACCGCTGCGCTACTTCGATTATTCGAAAACTATCGCGGCTCCGATTAGAAAGTTATTGGTAATTATTTTCCTTGTAGTGAATTAAAAGTGATCCAATCTGTGTATATTGTGCCATCTCGGTTACCACATGACGAAACTTTCGATTCCAAAAAGATAGCATTGTCTGCACACGGTGCGCCTGAATCAAGTTTTGGATTAAAAAAATATACCATGAGCAAAACCAATTTTTTCACGATCTATGACCTCTTGGGACAAAATAATCGCAAAAATAAAAATATTTCAATGTACAGATTTTTTACAAATGAGCTTTTTCAAAATGGCCGCCCTTTTTGCTATAAAATCGTCAAGTTGTACATTAGAATGACTTTTCTGCCTTGTTAACTCACTCCAGCTGCTCAAATATCTCAAAAAATATTATCCAGCAAATGGCATAGCGTTTAGCTCGTAACGGAATATCTATTTTTCATTCATAAGTAGTATATTATCGACATGATGCTATTTTCATAAAAAGGAAAATACTTTTTTATTTTTTAATGAAACAAAAAGTCATTCAGTTATTAGCGTTCCATAAAGGCATTAGATCACATGTTGTCATTGAATTGCTGGATTCAAAAAGAAAACCATGTCTTCAGCTAGCAATTATCAACTTAAATTTGACTGCAGGAACATTTATGAAAATAATTATAGTAGTATTTATCTCAACTGTAACTTAACTTCATACATGACTGTGACGGCGGTTTTTTGATATTCACCCTTGAAACAGTCGTTAATCAACTAATAAGGATATCTTGTTTGAATCATCAAATATTTCTGTGCATTATCAGTGTGTTACACGTCATTCACAATCAAAAATATCTGGCATGGAAGACACAGGTTTGCAATGTTTTTCCTATATCATGGTCAGTATTTGACTAGCGCCATCATGTGATAGTTCACTTACTATGACTAATACTTGCATTCAGGCATGATTTGAATTTGAACTATGTGGCAGTGATATCTAACGAATTTGAAATTAGTCTCACATTAATGCTTGGAATGGCTTCCGCTGGTGATGATCTTGTCTGTGCCGAGAAAAATCATAATGAAAATCGCAAGAAAGTGTGCACGGTATGCTACCGTAAAGGAAAGCGGGGTATTTCTGAAAGTGACATGAAAAGCATCCAGGAGTTTGTTATTGACGGTTATACGACGGAAGATGCTAATTTTCCAGAGGCATTGTGCAATGGCTGCCATATGTTGCTTTCTAAGAAACGACGTGGATATGATGTGACTTTTCCGTTGATTTCTGACTACAACCCTAATCGACCGATAATACTTCGATCAACCACAATTTGCACCTGTCGTATTTGTTCGGTTGCTCGCGCCGATTTGCAGGAAGCCAATAAGATGAAGAAAAGCTGGTCGTCCTCAACAACATTTCAGTGCCACATCCGAGACTCCACCTAGTTTTAAGGTATGTAGCCTTTGTTTTTCAAAATTATATCCAGGATGTTCCCACTCGAGAGATTCTTGTCGATCAAAGCGCCAGAGAATTCACAATATTGATAAATTATTAGATTCCCCCACAAAAATCACTAAACAGCGGGTCGCATCGCGCATTATTGATGATGTTGGAACTTCACTGTCTACATTGAGTGGTAAGAATAAAAATATTTCATTGAAAAACCCTGACGATAGTCTCCAGCTTTCGGTTGATGATATATCTCATATTCAAGATGACTTGAATCTTAGTAGTCGGCAACTGTTTAAAATGAGCAGAGATATTCGTTATGCTTCCCAATCTCGATTTGTTATTGAGCCAGGTCTTAAAGAGCGAATTGTTAATACTTCACACGAAATTGATGACTTATTCACCGTCGAAAAATTGGATTTCATTTCAATGGTCAAAGATGAGGTTGTCGACCGGCATTCAAAGTATGTAGTCTTCTGCAACGATGTAGATCAACTGATAAGTAGAATAAAATCAAAAAGGGGACTAAACACTGACAATATGCTTATTCGAATTGGAATTGACGGAGGAGGCGGATTTTTAAAAATTGGACTGTCTGTCTTTTCAGTTAATGAACAAGACATTACTCCACATTCTTCACGCCGTAATTTCGTGTCAGGTTTAACATCCCAGTTCAAAGACTCCGGGATTAAGCGCAGTTTTATTCTTGCTTTAGTACCCGACGTGCAGGAAAATTATAATAATGTGAAGCTTCTTTGGATAAAAACTGGTCTGCACACTATGGCAGAATCCTTCGTTGTTGCATGTGACTTGAAACTTTGTAATATACTCCTTGGCCTTATGCCACATGGCAGCAAGCATCCGTGCAGCTGGTGTATTGCTGAGAAGGGAAAACTAGAGACTGAGGGTCCGCCGAAGACACTTTCATCATTAAATAACCAATTTTGGAAGTATTTGTAGACCGGTAAAGATAAACGTAGAGCCATGCAATTTTACAATGTTATTCACCCCACAATCATCAAATTTACATCAGATCCTTCAACTCCCATCATTGAGCTGCATTACTAGACGATCAGATAGAAAAAAATGAAGCCTTAACGTCACCGCTTGGGACTTGGATTGTGCTGAAATCAGAGTTAGACTTAAGATGGAGCGTTGTGACACTCTGACTCCTGATGACACTTCCAAAGAAACTTTCGGGGTTCGACCTTCAGACCGATAGATCGGTAGGTCAAGCACTTAACTTCTGTGTCACGAAGACCACTATCAGATGCACGGTCAATAACTTCATTATTAATCATCCTGTTTGTAGTCATAAATTAAATATGAAGGCAAACAGGAATCTTGATTATACAAAACATATGGATTTGGATAATATTTCAGTTATGGTGGGAAACCCGATGGAAAAATGATAAACTTGAAAATATTGACTTACTGTGTGGCATTTTAAGAGCTATTAAATTAACCATGAAATAGTAAGCAAACTTTCTACGCTGCAAGTGCTGCAGTCTATTTATAGGAAAGTTAAACACTTTAGCTTCAACACCAGTTAAAACGTTCGTTGTGACTGAGATTGACTGAAAATTCCACTCTTGATCAGCCGCACTTCTCATGAATACTGTCAGCATGACTTTAATATCGTTCTAAGCAATTAAATATTCCACGAAACTATGATTATGAAAAAATCGTAATTCGAGATGAAGGAGAACAGTATTCCTCGCAAGAATAATCAAGGATTTCAATATACCGAAAGATCTTTCACTTACAATGACATAGGCCTATAGACTTAAAAACGCATCCACCATTTTTTCATTACACTTCACAGCATCAGCGCGTGCACCATAGATACCATGCTGTGATGCGCAATACCATAGAAATCCCACTTTCCGATTGTGTTTAATCGTGGATTTTGTAAAACGAAAATCACGGTGCGCTGACCGTCAATTATTTAGTTCAAGCACTACTACAATTTCTGTGTTGTTCAGGGTAGACCAACTCCGTTTCAGTGGAAATTTTCCAAAGGCTAATTTTGCTGAGCTATCCGATGAAATGATTGATGCACAGAATTAGATTGTTTAACCGTATCACTTTGCTAGAAGTGCAAACTGATTCAAAACAATGGCACATGCAGGAACTTATTAAGTGGACAAAAAGACATTTTTAATAAGTTGCAGAGATAGGAAAAATAGTCGTGCGCCACTTCGGAATGCTGTGAATCCCTTCAAAATGCTCCGATCGTCACGATTCCTTCAGATTCGAAGAATTCAGATCATTGCGCAAAAGTTTTCTCGATAATGTTGGGCCCTCCGATCATTATTAAAAAAAGTTAGCAGGCACACGAAAAAAACGTTCGCAAACTTCTCTGTAGAACTTGATATCGTCTGTGTCTCTTGACTGTGTTGTCAGCAGATTATGTCAGCAGATTGTGCGATTTTATTAACGTTTCATGTTCCAATGTTTCCTTTCTAGTCAAACAGAAGAAGAGACGACCTGTCTAATTCTGTGGATTGATGGCCTAGTGTGAATTGGGTGCGTTGTTGTGACTGATTGAACCTGATCGTTGCCAAATGGCCAAAGGGAAAACTTTGCTGATGGATACTTTTGTTCATTGCGCTGTAGGAAGGATAATGCATCTCTATTCGGATTATTATCCTTGTGTGCCTTCTGGAAAAGAAGGTCTCGACTTTGATTTATTGATCTTCCCAAGGATTCCATGAAGTGATTTGCTTGACACCGATGTTCAGGGAGACCGAATGCATCCAATATTCTATTTGGAGTCTTGAACCATGTTTTGAAATCCTTCATTGCATGGCTAAAACGAGGTACATACTTCATAGATAAGTTCTCTTTAGGTACTTGATGTGGTGAATGCAAGCATTAAAAATGTGGAAACGAAATCAAAGTGAAGGAGAATATAGGTTTCCATCAATCTCCAGCGTAAGTTTCTACTAATGAAGTGTTTTAAACTATTTTTAGCGTGCCACTAAGTTTCCGCACAATTGTTCGAGTGATTTTTTGAATGGGACTGTTTGTGTTACATTGAAATTTGCGGTCATGTGCAGTCATTGCAACACCGAGTATCATCTTTTTTGGAGCAATTATCAATTTCTGTTAAAAACCAGATAGTCTGAGAATTTTCCTAGCTCCTTGCATTGAGTTCTGGGTCCAGTTAGCTACAGCTTGTTTTATTGAAGCCCATCAACCGTCAAAATTATTGATATCATATCTTGAACGAGCTATACTGTCACCAATATCCATAGCGAACTATCATTTTCATACCCCGTATATGAACTTCGCTAGATTTTGTAACAGTATTTTGTAAATCATTTATCAGAAATACCGAAACAACGGACCCCAGTGTGAACTTGTGTGCTTTTGTATGTACGATTCTGTACATTCAACTTTACTATGATCGAAATATCTCATACCATATGCTTTTAATCACTGTATTAATATTTCATAGCGAATGTTCTCAAATGCAGCAGTCAGATCCAGTAGAATCGAGACAATATTTTTCTCAATCGCAAATTTCAAGATAACATCATGCATTTAAGCACCTTCATGATTGTGATTCACAAAGACGGTAGAATGTACATTCCATGAGAGCTGCAAAGTCATGACAGCTTCAGTTACTTAGCTAATTGTGATCATACTGCAATTGCAATTACCGTATATATTCGCCTATAAGTCGAATTTTTTAACCCAAAATTCATTCCAAAAGTAGGGTCTCGACTTATAGGCGGGTCCCATTAAATTGATAACATTTTTCTGCTGTTACCGCAGTTACCGGTGCGCGCGCAATACTCAATACATCGCTATTCATATTCATCGGTTGCTCCTCATATCAGTACTTAGCTCAGATACAATCATGCCGAAACGACAACGAACATCCTACGACGATCTGCTCCCAGACGATGTTGACTGGCATGACTGAATTGTGCTTTCGTTATTATGGACTGTGCTAGCAATGTGATCGTTCTTTTTGTTTCAATATTTTGCTATACCGGGGTAATTAAAATTGTTTTTAAATTGTAATTAAAATTATTACTGACGAACCTGACTCCACAAAAATGTCACCTTTTCATCTCGTCCTATTGGCGGGCCTATGGAAATATACCAGTATTTGGGCGGCAAAGTCGGGGGGTCGACTTATAGTCGGATCGACCTATAGGCGAGTGTATACGGTATTATATTGAATATGAAACTGACAATTGATGCAGTCGTTTTCACAGCACGGGGCGGTATCTTAGAAACATTCCAGCTCTTGATCCATTGCTGACTACTTCAGTCTCAGATAGTGTAGCTACTCCAAATTCAAGACTCAATGTATTCTCGCTCTACTTTTGTGTAATTATCTCTACTGAGATGCGCATCATTTGCAAAGCTGTCGCTTGAATTTTCAAAAGTCATAGGAAACAGTTTTTCACCATTACTTACTGTTGATTTTAGTCTAAACTATGTTACTTTGAAAAGTATATTCCAAACGCTTTATAGAAGTTGGATTTAGAGATTCAGAATTTTCTTTAATGTATTTCGAAGCTGTTTCTCGAGTAACTGCTTTCTCAACTTTTTGCCATGCCTATTGTTTTCACGATAATCGGATATAACTTCATCCTTGACTTACAGTAACAAGTTCAATTGAATTAGCATTGGAAATGATACCTGAAATATTTATTGTTGAAAAGTCAGCCTAAAAAATTGCACTGATTCGATATTGGTATGTCCTTGTTTGGTCACACACGTACACTGCGATGTATGTCACTGTTGCTAGATATTTAGACAAAAGAAATTAGTGTAGCATAGAAAAGCTGTAAATCTCTGTCATAAGGCGGTGTATGATATTTTATCAAAATGAATTAATATTTCAAGAGTATTTATTATGATAGCTAATCCTTAGAAAGTAGGCCTGCATCAACAAGGTAGCTGCACATAACCTTGAAACTCTAAATTTCACATTACTGTAATCATAAGTATTGTTAGCCACTGGAAGCCGTCACTCGTTTATCGACCACGACGCAATATTATTTTCTACAAACTATTGCATACAACTATCTACAACAAATATATGGATTCACTGATTCAAGATCTAACAACATTGACCTAGGTCGGTGCCTAAATGTGTAATACAGAATTGATTATAAAAAAACGGACCACCTAAATTGTGTCAAACTTCAATCGATTCTTCTACCTTTCAATCGGATTTTACATTGATTAGCTGTACATCATTCAAGAGCTTATGTTCTCAGTTTTTCAATGAGCCATTAAACATTTGTATCCGTCATTGTTTAAGGTGGACAGAGGTCAAAATGTAAAAATCGCCACTTTTAGAAATCTCAAATTTCCAATGTGAAAACATATTAGTATGAGACTGAATCAGACACAAGGTGAAAGACTTTCTCTGAGCATTCTTTTGATGTATTGTTCGTCGAAATTGGTGTACTTTTAGAGAAGTTATAACGTCCCAAATTCATTGCATAATTTTCTGCTTCTGTGATTGCTGAAAAGTTGTTTGCATCTTCTGGCAAGGTCATTTCCAGACTTTCGATATCTATGGTGTCTTGTCTAGACGTCTACATAGCCAGATCAAAGTGCTGACCCAGATAAGTTGTAAACAAAATTTCCATACCGTTTTGATTCATCTTATATCATGATGATGACTGATTCGAAGCTTGTAAAAGTGCTTTTGAAGGGCGAAGTTTCTGATGTCAGGCGGACAGTCCGAACGGCTAGTCAGCCGAAAAGTAGGCATCCCAAAGACCACCGTCCACAGGTGGAAGACTAATTTTCTCTCCCTTTCCAGAAGGGTTGGATCCGGTCGGAAAAGAAAGACAAGTTTTTTGAACAGATTGGATGATTATTCGCCCGGTAAGAAACGATCCCTCTCTGTCTTCAGCCGAGTTGAGGAGTTCACTTCGACAGCCGACGGTTTCTGTCTTAACAGGAGACGTCGCCAGTAAAGTGAGCACTTCAAAAGCCCTACGAGACCATGAGGGATGGAATTGACTGCCAACCACAAGAACTTGAGGCTGAAGTGGGCGATGAAACATTGCCACTGGCATTCTCAATGGAATCGAGTAGTTTGGAGTGATGAAGTTTCTGTCTATCTCAGAGGTCGTGTTGGCCGTTTGAGAGTTTGGATAAAGTCAGGTGATGCAATTCCTGATCATGTGACATTGCATGTGAATCAAGGAGGTGGAAGATTGGATTGCGATATGGATGAATGGCCGAACTGAACTTCATGTCCAAAGGGATAACATGAATTCCGATGGATTTGTGAATGTTTTGCAAAGGCGCATTCTTCCATTGTCCTCCCAATTGGGTGATCCTTCCTCCGACTGGATTTAGATGGACGACAATACTACTTGTCACAGGAGTTGTGTAACTAATTCATTCAAAGCTCAAGCCGGCATACGAACTTTGAAATGGCCCGCTTGTTCACCAGACCTCAATCCAAATGAAAATGTCTGCAGTCTACGGAAGCGTGGTGTGAGGCGATCAATTCTTCCTGAAGATGGTCTTCCTCGACTTGAAGCTTTGCTGAGGCAAGAGTGGGAGAGTTTAGATGAGGAAATAATCAACCGCCTGATCAAAAGCATGTCTTTCCGGATTCGACAAGTGATTGAACTTTCTGGTGAGGCTACAAAATATTAGTGACCACAAACGAATGTTTCATGGCCCCTACAGAGCCACTGAACAACAAAGAAAATTTTAGTTCAGCCTTTATTTTCATTTCTCTGCCAAATTTGAATATGTAATTGACGATATTTTCATATACGATGTTTTTCATGTTGCGATGTTTTCAATGAAAGCCAGTTGACGTCTGAAGCAAAGTGAACTGAAATACCGCATAATTGAATGCTTTCGAGCAAGTAATATTTATTTGTTTCACAGTCAATCGGAGCATCAAGCCTGCATGTTCACTCATGTAGCATTCACTTGCTCAGTCGCTTGCGTCAGATACCAGCGTCGCTATCCCTTCTCAGTTGTGAGTTTGTAATGGATTCCGTTATAATTCGGAAGGATGCAAGTACGTGCTGAATTACATTTCACAAATTATGTCACTTCGGCTTTGCTCTCGCCATAACAAACGTTGGACCGACCTGACTGTCGCCAAATTTTGTCCTCTTTGATGATGCGAAACAAGAGTGAACTCTTAATCCTGACACCCAAAGGATTCTCTCGTTCATGATAAAACGAAGATGTAGGAATGCACGAAGAGAGAAGAGAACAAAGTGAAAACCTACGAATGTCTTTATTTACCATTGTTTCTTCATGTGCAGTGCGGAAACTAAATATTTCAAGTGTTTTCGATCAAGTCAGGCACACAGGAACGATTTTTCAATAGTGGGAGGGGGTAGATACTAGGCGCGACGAAACACATTTTTAGTCATTAAACGGTGGCATACTTCTCACTCTGACGGAAACTGTATTCGCTTTCAATGAACCTTTGATATTTATTTTACTACTCTTTTTACATTCACGCTGAATCCTGTAATTATTTTTTGGGTTTTCAGCTTTTGATCATCATGGCTTATCGTTATCTTCAGTTTTCTTCATCGTTGTTATAAGCTTGTCATAAGAGAGGATCCTATGGACAGGTTAGCAAGCTGGCAGAATCCAATCAAAGTCTGATGAAAGCAATAAGTGTCTGACATGGGATTCATCTGATTGGAATTCTTGAAATTTGATTGAATCGTGACAATTTGAACATTCTGAAGATGTTCATGACGCAGATAAACGCGTGATGAAAAGCTGTTTTTGCTGATCAACATATGCAATGAGATTCTCCGCCCACTCAATAAGTTCTCGCAGTCCTAGCGAAAAATTCCCGTTCATCGCACCTCCAGTTGATGATGACAACTGACAAGTACTTCTATTTTGCAAATAAAAGTGGCAACAATCATAATTATAAGGAGCACA
Organism: Prostheceraeus crozeri; assembly: GCA_907163375.1. Taxonomy (NCBI): domain Eukaryota; kingdom Metazoa; phylum Platyhelminthes; order Polycladida; family Euryleptidae; genus Prostheceraeus; species Prostheceraeus crozeri. Next base: position 58,343 of record CAJQUW010005245.1, read on the forward strand.
GATCAGAAGGCGTTTCTCAGTGTAAGAAGACGAGACATGCCTCTACGCAGTTTATTCACCGGGGAATGTTTGAGAACTAATGTCAGGGCCGCGTCCTGATGGATTCTCTTCAGCATGCTTTAAGTCTTTGTCTTTTAAGTGCAAGAAGAGAAGTAGCATCAATAATACCCTTCCTGGCTAGCTCGTCGTTTCAGATTATGTCAGAGAAGTGGATACCGAGGGCAAAACGATCGAGCGCTCGGTTTTACTGATCAAGTCTTTTAGCACACGTCTCTGTCAGAGCGATTGCCTCAAGACCATAAAGATGTACTGGTTGCACCGCAGACTTAAATAGCTTCGGCTTGGAGTTCTCACTCGTGGATGAATGAAACAAACGTTATAGTTTAGTTGCCGCGACCCATGCCAGCGTCTGTCGAGAAGATATTACGCTGTCATGATTGAGGACCTTTCCGCTCAGGTACGCACAGTCGTTGGCTTCCTTGATACGCTCGCCAGATAGAAGGAATGCAGGTGAGGGATTCCGTATTCCTACAAGTATGTGTAAAATCTCTGTCTTAGTGGCGCTGATTTTTAGGCCGACCTCCTTGCAGAGTAGCAAACTCTGTTCAATGAGCAATGTGAATCCTCGCTGTTATCGCTGAGAAGAGCAATATCGTCAGCAAAAGCCATAAAAGGGAGCCAAACCTCTTGGAAGCGCTTGCATCGTCGGTGGCGCAGGGTATATCCGGTCAGCTGAGCATCGCGAAGCACTGTGTCTAGCACAAGAGCAAACAGAAAGGGTGCAAGCGTGTCTCCTTGGAGTACGCCGGAAGAGGTATGGAAATAGTCACTAAAGTCAGTTCCGGTTTTTGTGCAAGTAGATGTGTTGTCGTACATGTCCACAATTGCTCCAATTAAGACGTCGGGGACGCCATGGTATTGAAGACATTGTGGAATAGCCGACTTTGTGAAGGAGTCGAATGCCTTCTAATGTCGACGAAAACAATTGAAATGTTCCGTTTATATATCCGGTAGTCGTCTATAACGATCAGCAAGGCAGCCAACTGCTGTATGGTCCCATCTGGTCCAGGAGTCCCGTCTAATCGAGAGGTGGAAAGGGCACTTCCAGTTAGCTGAGAAGATTAAACAATCCAAATCTGTGGTGCTTTGTACCAGTGGGTGGTGCTCTCAATAGTGACATGTATGTGGATTGCAATTAAAAAGAAATCATTTTGAAACGTTCAGGAAATCTTTGTTTTTTTTGACATAGAATATCGATCTTGCTCGGCTGAAGGCTTCATAGTTGTTTCGAGCAAGTGAAATTTAGGGGGGACTCAGCCCTCCCTTTGCCCTTGTTGCCGCGCGCCTGAGTCAAACAAACAGATGTAACTATAATCAATTCACGATTGCATGCGCCAAATGCGCGCTCTATCATTGGCTGCAATATATTTTGCTGGTTGCTGCATATTCCTGGAATGTGTAGTGGGCAACCAAGTGCACATACATAGCAGAAATCCTTATGTTCATTTATCAAATTTCAAAAGATCTAGGCACCACGAGACACGTTTCGGCTTGTTGGGTCTCATCAGTCCTAGGTAATTTCGATCAGCGGCGTTGGAGCTAGAGGACGTGCAAGCATACCCTCAAACCACAACTTACGATAACCCTCAAAGCAGAATTCCCTATATTCACTTTGATGATGATCCAGCAATCTTGTCGGTCGCGACCAAGTCGCCTAGTGCGCGGATGTCCTTATCCTATGATGCAAGCTGCTTTCTTCCGTTTGGTCGTTGTTAAGTTACACTGCAGACTGTGCCTCGCAGCGGGGCGAACATCCAGTGCGTCAGCAGGCTTGAAAGTGCATTCATATCATTGAATACTCATTACTTTTCATTCATCAGTTTTCCCAACTGTTAATTTTACCAAAATTTTATATGCTGAGCCTCATAGACAATTGATTTGATTTACTGATTTCTTAGTCGTTGGGCCATGTTATCTAAGTCACTTACTCGACTTGAGTGAAGCAGCAACATACTGTAAAAAATAATTTTCGCGCGAGGGCGAGTGTCTCGCGAAAATTTCTTACGATGGATTACGATGGACGCCCATGAAATCGAGAAAATAGGTTGGCGCTAACTAGTCCACGAGTCGACAGTCGCGAAAATTTGATGTTTTACAGTATTGACAATTTAAGGCAGCACTCGAAAACGTAGTAAGACACAGAGGAGCAACAATCCAGTTCATTATCCCAACTATCAAACGAATAGCAGCCCTGCACCACCCCTGGAGACCCTGATATGTTACAATAGATGCAAGCATACAGGCACACCCCATGGAGCCGAGAAGGGACATAACTTCCCTGTTGGGAAGGTTTCTACTGAGCTCTTTAACTCCGGTTCGTTTCGGTTGGAGATAGTATGCCTTTAGTCTCAGCAACAGTCCATCATTATTCTTCAAATATTCTCTCATTAATTAATCCTTTGCTTATTCTTTGTTCAAATTCATATTTGATGAATCCATATCATGGCATATGCGAGCATATAAATGGTGTTTTGAAGAGAGTTAATCGCAGATTGTATGTCATCAGATATGTGAAATCCTCTCTTTCAAAGAAGGAACTGGCAGTAGCACCTGTATTTCTCTATACATCTCTAACATACGGATGTCTTCCTCGGACACCTCCGTTAAGTTAAACGTTTCAAACTTAGACTGCATCGCACAAATCGTGGACCTGCCTGCAAATGTGACTATCTTTCATCATTATCGGAAGCTCTTGTGAACTGCTGAAATATCATTTTTTGAGAAGCTGTGAAAGCAGCCATGAACCTCGCTTCATTCGTCTGCTCCATCTCTCCTTTGCCACTGTCAGATCATCTGCAGGTTATTGAAAATATTTAGTCTGTTAAAGTTAACCGTGTCGATCCTGTCAGTTTTCTGTGGCAAAAATATGATTAAGTGTATTTCAACATCTCGGCTTGTTTTACTTATCTACTGAAGGTTAAAAATGTGAAAATGATTCATAAATCTAGCACTATGCGGACAGATCAGGTTTCAACAGGAAATCGGAAAAGCCGAAGATTGTTTTAAGCGTCTAGAAATGATAGATAAGTTAATGGAGATGTGCAGAGGCCTTATCTTCACGAATTATCCTCACGTAGCCGAAAAATGCTTAGTTATGATTTTCAATTTTTAATTTTTATCACAGCTTGAGGAATGATGACAGCCTATTCATCAATGGTGTCCCTTAGCAGAAGGTCAAAGAAAGAAAAGTGGAAATGATAAAGGAATTAATTAATTAATTATTTTTTTTATTTATTCAGCACATTTATATTGCGCTGTACCCAAGTGGCTCACAGCGGAGAGAAACACTGTTAACAATAACGAACAACAGATGCTGAAAGTCACATGAAGGCAATTGACAAAAGGAAAGTTTTTGACAGGCGTTTAAAAGAATTGAGTGAGTGAGCACCACGAATTGTCTGAGGAAGACCATTCCATACCACTGGAGCAATGTAGTTAAATGAACATCCACCAGATGATTTGATGTTAATTTTAGGCACTTTCAAAATTGTAGAGTCACTTGATGAACGTAGAGAGCGAGAGGTAACATGTAAACGACATATATTAGACATGTGCACAGGTGAATTGAAATACAAAGCCTTATAACTCAAGCAGCCTAGCTGGCTTCTCAAGCGATGAGAGATTGGCAGCCACTTAAGTGCTTTCAAAGCAGGAGTTATGTGGTCACGTCGACGAGTCTGTAAAACAAGGCGAGCACAAGAGTTTGAACCTTCTGTAATTTGCGCAAAGTCTGATTGGGAAGACAACATAGAAGACCACTTCCATAGTCAAGTCGCGAAGAAATATAAGAATTCATTAGCTTACATACAAATTTTTCGGAAAGGTAGCGTCTGATGCAATATATTCTGCGAATCTCATAATAATACGTTTTACAGACAGAGCTGACATGCCTTTTGAAATCCAAACATGAAATAGTTTCAATACCCAGACAATTTAAACTTTCACAGAACTCCAATTTGTCTTCTCCTATACATAAACACGTGGGAAAAGAGGAACGTTCAACAGGTCGAAACTTGATTAATAATAATAATAACGTTTATTTTCAAGACCTCATTAATGAGAATCGTGAGGTTTAACATAAGAATATTCAATTACATCACATATGTAAAAGTCAATAACAAAAGTGAATGAACGACACTACAGTACAACATAAGTTATCATCGGGTACAAACAACTCTCAAAAGAAAATTACAAAGAGAAGCCATCATTAGCCAACCTCGCCATTGTAATAAATAATGAATTGCGTCTAGCAGCTGTTTTGCACAAAGGGATAACGTATTTGCCACTGTATCTCAACTTTTCAGGAATCAGATGGTGCAAGGGGTGATCGTCATCGGAGGCAATGTTCTCAAAAAGTTTGAATCCTTGCACAACACGGCGATAGTCCAGAGGTACAAAGTAGGAGCAATTACAATTGCTACTACCACAAATAATTTTATGACAGCGCTGCTGCACACGCTCAACCAGGCGAGCAATATTCGATCACAGATCTTATACATGAGAAGTAAATCTTGCACATCTGTAGTTTACTCATGAAAGGCTTCAACTGTCTCAAAATTGCTATTTTAGAGGATGCCTTCTTACAAATTTTCTCAGTATGCTCGGCCCATGAAAGTTTCTGATCAATTATCACACCAAAAATACATGTATGGTCAACCAATTCAATGTCTGCAAGAACATACGGGCGACAATCAAATTTGCTACTGTATGTTATGAACATTTGAGTGCATTTGTCATACTTGATATTCATTTTGTTGTCAAAGGTCCACTGCTTAAGATTAGAAAAAGCCTTGCTAACTGAACTAGTAGTGCATGTTGAATATACAGGAGAACACATAGTAACATCATCTGCATAACTAACAATTAATACATCATTGTTGCTTTGTACAAAATGCTCAAGATCATGAACAAAGAAGGAGAAAAGTAAGGGACCAAAGACAGACCCTTGAGAAATGCCACTTGACACATTGCGAAACGAACTAAAATTGTTGAGCCATTTTACTCTTTGCTGCCTGTCAAGAAAATAATTTTGAAGTAACATAATCACATAATTATCGATTTTTGTATTCATCATTTTATGAATAAGTAATCTGTGTGAAATTTTCTCAAATCCCTTCTCGAAGTCTATCGCCACAAGTTGACAACCGATTACAGATGTTTCTTGAAGGGCACTTGAAATGACATTTTCTAGTTCAAGCAAGACACTGACTGTTGAGCATTGTGGTCGATATCCATATTGATGATCAGAAAAATACGAAAAGAATGTGTCTTTGTAGAATTTCACGATGCAGCGTTCAAAAATGCGTTCGAGCACAGGTAGGAGGGATATGGGACGAGTGCTTGATATCTTTGGTGGATTACTTTTGGGGACAGGTACAACATTAGCACATTTCCATATTTTCGGTAAGTCAGCCATTTGCAAACACAAGTTAAATAACAAGCACACTGGTTTTGACAGAGTGATTGCCAGCTTGGACCAAATAACGGATGGTATGTTGTCACACCCTGGAGCCATGTTCGGTTTTACTCTCTCCAATAATTTTGAAACTTTGAAAACGTCAAACTCGATGGAACAACATAGGGAAGTTGAACATAATCAATAGGATCATCTATAAGATTAGAAGTATACTGATCATTTAAACTCTCAACAGCATCGGCAATGTTGGTAGATGTGTGGGCACATAATTGACTGAGCCAATCTTTCTTAGTATGAGAGCCAGTCACCTTTTTATAGACATCCCAAACAGACCGACTTTGTCCAATCAAACGCTCTGACCACGACTTTTTCGCTATGGATATTTCAGACTTCACTTTATCTCTGAAATGCCGAAATAGAGGCCAATTCTTCTCTCTATAAGCATGATAACGCTTGTTAATAAGTACTTTAATTGTAGATGTTATCCAAGGCTTATCTTTCTCGCTTCTTTTTATGTAGTTCTTTGGAAAAAGTTTTTGAATAAGTTTTAAAACAATAGCTTTGGATTTTGTGATATTCAGACAGAGCTGGTTGCACGTCAACCACAATGTCACTTCGCTGTTAAATTTTTCAATTTCCCGAATAGAAGGTAAGATGTCTTCACTATCATGGATTGAATACAAAATAATATCATCAGCAAAAAAATGATGCCGAACTCTATGCTTATCCAGAATCAAAGAAAGTGGCTGTAGATACATCGTAAAAAGAATAGGGTCCAAAATTGAACCTTGTGGCACTCCACAAGTCATTCGAAAATGTTTAAATTTGAATTGTGAAGTAATAGCAGTCATGAATCTATCATTTAAAAATGATAGCTAGGTAATAACTAATACTATAACTAAGTAAGGATTAATAACTGCATGACTCGTACCGTTTAAAAAATGGAAATGACAAAATCCAAGATAGCATAACAGAAATACATAAGGCAAAATGCCGTCAAATTATCAACTCTCCATAGAGCTAAGCGGAAGCCTTTTAACCGGCCCTCTTGAATGCTTCAACTTTGAACCTTCCCTTTGAAAGGAGGATCGCTTAAAATGTTCTGTACGACAACGAGGAATAGTGACAAGGATAAAAGAGCGATGAAGTGAAGTAACAGAAACAAGTTCATCAGAGTAAAGATCGTGGTAATAGCGATAGAAAAGGGGAAAGACAGGAGACTGATTTGTGGTGTCCGTGTGATGCCAAATTAGAAGTGAGATTAGCAATTCAGTGACTAGCAACATCTATCAGGCGAGCTGCCTTGCATATCCAAGCTCCTCTGAGGACCTCATTACTAAGCATGTGAGCAAAACTCCATCACAAGACGAACCTGGGGCTTATAAAGTACAAATAACTGCTGAAGATAGGAGTATATACGGACTCGAAGCAATACTCCAGGACGTTGGGAAGATCGTCGGACTACTTGGTGGATGTGGACTGACCAAACTAGAATCAGATAGCGACACACCAAGCAAAGAGACACTATTCTCTATTGAAAGGGAAAAACCTGCCATTGCGATTGTAGAACTGTCTTGGGCACGCTTATTAGAAAAACGAATTGACTGAGTCTTGCTTTCATTGAACATGACTAACTCGGTTGGAGCGACCACAATACAGAATATTCCGAAAGAGTGGAAATGCAGTCTAACTAACTATCCACAGCCTATTAACAACGTGTTTCCATTTTGATGTGCTCGAGTATGTGTAGCTACTCTGTACTAAAACAGTATATGTATGAATATTCCAGATAAAATACCTACAAGAGTCAATAAATTCGATGAATTCATGTTTATGTCAGAACAGTATTTTGATTTATATTTTATCAGTTTATTCATAAAACAGAGCGAAGTGCTGCATTCCTCATTGTCATAGAAGTGAAGTACGTCAGCTTCTGTCTGTGTCAAGTCAATCGACTGTCTCAAGCAAAAAGGTTTCCTTTATTTCATAGTTGGCTTGAATTTTGAGTATTCAATTTTTCAGGAAGATTTATAGAAATCAGTATTCTAATTTGATACTACATAATTGGTACATTGAATATGTAAGTCAAGGTCTACGTTTATATTAAATATTCAACCATTTTAGGCTATTATGTAAGAATTGTCGACATCGTGTTTGAAATTCATTCGATGAGGAACATCGAAACACACTTGAACTTAGCTGTATATTATAAAAGCTATTAACAAGACTGAAAAGTCTAAAAATATTAATTTTGTGCAGCTCGAAAATTTAGTTAAGAAAATAAAACTTTTCTTGTTTAACCCGAATTCGTGTGGTGTTGACAAAGTCTTTAAATTAGTACCACATATGAGTATACTCGCGTTTAGGCCCTATACGTCCTCGAAAAAAGTCGATTCTAAACCAGGGGTTCCCGACCTCTTCATGTTGCGTACCCCAAAGTAGAAAATCATAGGATTTTTCATTATTCCGGACAACCCTCATTTAACATATAAAAAAGCAAGAATTTACGCGTAGCTTAGGTTGGGAACTCCTGTTCTAAACTTTTATTCTGGGGTGGGAGCGTCTTATATCTACGCACACATAATTGGACATTATTGGAAAATCTACTGTAAATATACCAAATGTGTTTTGTTTTAAATGTTTCTGTTTTGTCATAGACGTGTAATATTGTGAATAATTTTTGTCAATAGATGTTGTGCCGCAGACTTTGTTATTGAACTTGCTTCTTTCAGGTGAAGCTGTATTGGGTAAGTGATTCCATGTTTGCTTGCATTTCGTGTATACTTAGTTTGTTGTGATCCTGTGGTAAACAGTTTGCATTCTGATAAATATTATCTCGACAAACTAACTTTGCATTCAATGCTTTCACTAACCTTTTTTAGTTTTCTTGGTCTTGTTACTTAATATATTGATGCGAAAGTTTCTGACATGGTAGTCCGGCATCCAGAACGAGTTTCTGCAGGGAACGAGGCCGATGATGAGACTTTCATGGATTGATATACTCGTACACCCTATGCATACTGCGAATCTGCTTGTCTGTCGAGTTCTGCTTGGTTCCTCTTCTGGTCAGGCTGGATAAAAGGAAACAGATAATCCAATGGGACGCAGATTAAAGTTTTTCGGCAACAATTAAATTTTCTACGTTTTCTCGTATTAAGGGGAAAGTACTAAGTCTAGAGCCATAATTTTTCCATGTTGTGCCTTCAAGTTATTTCCTATCATGTGGATGATTATAATCTTGCTTCTGATCTGCGATGTGCGCGAGAAAACGCGTGTGGTTAAATGTGAATGAAATTGGCCTAAATGTTGATATTTGCTCACAGTAGGAGGCTATCAAAATCTGATTATATTTAGCTTCATAGACAAAGGTACACGAACATGATAAAGAATGACTTGAATACATGCCATGCAAGAAATCATGACCCTAGACTTAGTGCTTTTCACTTAATAAGAGAAAACACAGTAAATCTCATTCAACCAGAAACTTTAATCTGCTTCCGATTGAATTAACATGTGCTTTTCTTTGATTCTGTTGACAAGAAGAGGAACCAACTAGAACTCGGCAGACGCTCAGATTTGCACTAGGCATAGCGTGTGTATCAATCCGTTGAAGTCTGATCTTCGGCCTCGTTCCCTGTGCTTAATTGATGATGCTAGCCATCGAGTTATTTGTTGCAAGAAAAAATGTTTATTGCGGAACTCGTATTCGTTTATTAAGGCTGCACAAATTCTTAATAATATGAATATCAAGTTAACGATGAAATTTTTTATGCTTATAATCTTTTCATATAATGGGCATGGACATCGATGTTTTTCTATTCCTTAAAGTGTGAATGCCGTGTGGATCAGCAGAAGAGAGCTTACTGCAGTTATGTCAATGAATTCTCTTGAAGATAAACTGTAAAAAGAGTCTGTTTGTAAACTAACTTCCTTTTTCAGATCATTTGTATCAGCTGACTGTACATTTTAGTGTAAACAACATAAAGTGTCAGCTTTCGTGAGTTGCTACATCACTTCTCAGTTGTTGAAAATATGTAGTTTTGCTGTGTGAGCAATTTGAATACAGCTGCTGGCATTGCAAACATTGTGTTTGCTCACCACACCTAGAGTACAAGAAAAGTATTGAAAAGCAATAAGCGTGATGCTGTTTAGACTATCAATTTTTTATTAATACGGTGTTTGGTCGCAAGAGCGTTCATCAGCAGCTCTGTTTACGGTTTGTGTGGAATGTCCATGATTGAAATTGGTTAATATTTAAAGCAACATTTTTTTGCTTTGAGACTGAGTATGTCAAAATGTAATTATGAAAGTAAACGTTCAATGGTTGGATTTTAATTATTTGTCGATGATTGATTTTGTCATAATTGACCCATTGATTATATCAATATTGCTAATTAAAATTCTTCATGTAATGGGAAGAAAATCGTTTTTCTTGAGTTCGAATCAGTTCATGAGTGAGACACGATTTCGTTCCAACACTTCGATTTTGATGCTTTTTATCTGATTTACTTACTGACTTGTATTTACTTTTTCTATTTCAATTTCTTCACTCCTTGGGAACGCTTTCTAGTTGAACTTGAAACGATAAGCGATATAATCTCGTCAATAGCAAAATATGATAGAATGCTGATGAAGGCAAAGCAGCAGCCTTTGATGAATACGTTGATGCTGTATGTATGTCAATAACATTTTCATATATTTCCTGGCATGCGTTTTGCATCTGACCGAGTCCGCGCTCTCCTAACTGACCTGAGAGAGGCTCTTATGAATGACCATTAAGGGCCATTCACACCAGGCACGGCACGGTCCCGCGCGTCTGTGTGTGAGCAACCCCATAGGTTTATCAAGGTTCTGAACGAAATTCTGGACGCGTGAGGACGCGCCACGGCCAGTGTGAATGGACCTTCACTCTCAGACCTTTCGCACCCTGTGTCGAATATCTCACAGAAAAGTGACGACATTGCGCAAGGGAGGTGATTGCCTTATCTCTCTGGCTGATTATTTTATGTAAGCATAAGCATGGCCACAAGTGACTCATCAAAAGCAACAAGCGACTTCGAAAGCAAGCTGCAGGGAGTTAGGTTGGGGATCGAAGCCCTTCCGTGCTGAAAAATATAATGCCTGCCCTGCTATGCAATGGAGAGTTTTATGTTTTTCGCTGTCTTTATGGGGATTCTTATGACAAGCACTTTTTCCGCGGATCGTGGGGAAGATGCTCGCTTGATATATTTCTTTACCTCAGCGCCTCAGCCCGACTTTAAGGCCTCAGCCACTCTCCGAGCAAAGCGTTTTGCGGCAAACATAAAGTCATCATTGCAGCAGTTGCTGATTACCACACAGCGTGCAAAGCAATTGAAGTCTACGAACACGCGCTTGCTTAGCTTTCAGTGTGGCTGAGGCCTAACCGAATATGATGCGAAATAACTCGGGAAAAGAGAGTTTTGGATACCCGCATTTTCCATTCGTTGAGTGCAGGATTTTAATTTATAAGTAATAAAGGGTAGAGTAGAGGGTAGTCAAAAACCTCGGGAGCCTCAGATGTAGGGCAGTCAAGAACCTCGGGTGCCTCGGGTGTAGGGCAGCCAAAAACCTTGGGTGCCTCGGGTGTAGGGCAACCAAAAACCTTGGGTGCCTCGGGTGTAGGGCAGTCAAAAACCTCGGAAATATGGAATCGGGCACCACACAGTCTCGTTCCAAAGGGGACGATATGCACAAGTATTTATTGCAACTGTCGTCGCGATGAGTCATCTTGCAAATCAAGGTTCCAACACCACTAGCTGTTCGATACTTGCAAAATGAAGGTATTATACAATACATGCAAATAGAAATTGCAGTATAATGATCATCTGATGGTCCTGAAACTGACAGGGGTGGAGGAACTATAGAAGAGCCAAATTTAGAATAGATAGAGATTTGTTGAGACAAGTAACCTGGCAATTGATAAATTTATCAAATCTCAACAGATGTAACCACCACGAGACATGCTTCGGCCTGTTGGGCCTCATCAGTCGTGGTTCAGATTTGATGAATTTATCAATTGCTAGGTTACTTGTCTTAACATGTAATGAGTAGCGTGAAGCGCCTCAATCTAGGATGCGGTATTAAGTGATTGCAGAATGTAGTCCGCCCTCCACATGCCTGCGTTAAAGCAGTTGTGGCCTTGTGGTTGGAGGGTATATGCTTGCATGTTCTCTAGCTCCAACGTTGCTGGTTTAAACCTACCCATGACTGATGAGGCCCAACAGGCCGAAACATGTCTTGCGGTGGTTACAGCTGTTGAGATTTGATGCGACTATCTAAATCGTATTTACTAGACTTCAAATTTCGCAACTGTCAGTGATTCGATGACTGAAGTCAAGCAGACTTAGCAAAATTTAATGAGCAATAACTCATGGAGCATATTGGCGTGGTTTTGAATGTTATTTTGTTCTTCACAGCAATTCATAGCAATTCATAGCCAGACATACGAATTTTCCGCGGTTCCAGACTAGTAGTGGTTCACACAAGCAGTTTTGGAAAAGGTGCTTGGGATGTAAATTACTTTAAAGTAGTTCTAAAGTGCTAACAAGTCCGTCGCTCCAATTTTTCTAGGACAAATCAATTATCAAGAGATCAATGATCTCTTAAAGGCCCCTTTGCTGTCAAAAGTAAAAAATGTTTTATTGCCGCCAGCGGCTAACATAAAGATGATGAAAATTAAGTACAGATGTAAAAAAACGGAGCTGTAGATGACTTGAAGGAATAGCTGAAATGTTCAAATGCTTCTGCTTATGCGATGAAACACGATAACGCACACACGATAAGATATAAGCCACAAGCCGCAAACACAATTCCAGCTCTTAAATTTCATTGAGAGTTGGCATGAACAATAGGCCACCAGCCATAAGCAGTCAGCCGTCACCCTGGTTGAGAATCCTTGGGCGATTATCTTCAATAGAACCGAAATTGCGATGCAACGCGTCACTCTTTTTGCTTAAGCTCTACTTATGCTTTCTGCTCTTACAAAAATTAGAAAAACATCACATATTTTCTTATGCCTGCTTGTATCACCTGTCATGAGAAAAAATAGTCAAAATGACTTACGGCTCATGAGTAGGGCAATTTTTTGACCTAAAAATCGAAAAAACATGACCTAAATATCGTAAATTGTGGTTTGGCAAGATTTAAAAATCTCAAAACATGACAAAAATGATGTTTCCATTTTCAGGCAAAAAGTTAAATTTACGGAAAAATGAAACGATTTATTTCAAACTACCACAGTATACCCATTTACAGCTTGAAGTACAAACCAGTGATGTTATTTACTACATTTCATGTAAAATAAGGTTTGTCTTTGCACAGAATCTGCTTCAACATGGAGAAGAACGCTCTACCGAAGCAGTGGTTGGCTGGCAAGGAAAGGCTGACGACAAACGAGCCAATCCTGGCGCCGCCGGTAGCATTCACATCTGTGGGCAGTGTATGCATTGGAACTGTCCTCAGACAGCATCGTGCTGCTGAGAAGACCAATATTGCGTCATTCTGAAAACATCGGCCATTTTCTATCCCTTCTTCCCGGCAACTCTAACAGTCTAAAACTACAGCAAAGACCAAAATATGACTAAATATGATGAGACACAGAAAATATGACAATATTACCTTACTCTAAAAATATGACATGTCATAAAAAATTCCCTACCAATGACTCATGACTTACGGCGTATGGAGGATCATGACGCGACTTGGGAACGATGGCTTATGGCTGTTGGCTTATTCTGTGTGCGTACGGCCTAGTCAATAACATTTATCAAAATGCTGAAGTGGATTGTTTTATCAACTGACAGCTCATTTCTTTATTATACGTAACTAATTCACGATAACTTTCCTATCGGTGACTAATCCTTATTTAATATTTTTTGAATACTTGTTTAGAAAGAGGGTCGACAAAAATATGCTAATATGCAACATATACAAAACGATTATCAGTTGATATGTAATGTGGACAACATCTTACCTGTAATGAATCAACTTATTGAAAGACAAGAACACAAACAGAAATGTCGACTCTCTCGATTGAAAGATAAATTAACAATTGACTAATCTGATGCGGATGGTTCCCTTTAACGGATGTGAATAAATCTCAACTGTCATGTCGCTAAAGATGAAGTCCTCTTGTTTCTAATTTTCTCTGTGTCTGTCAGATAGCAGGAAATTGATTTCAATTCGTTTGCATGCACCGAACGTAGTCCTGAATACAGATTCGCTTCATAGATATCTATGAATGAAGGGATGTAGTTTCTCCTGATTTCAATATAGACTGGACATCGAACAATGAAATGAAAAAACAGTCTCGATGTCGCCGGTATCACATAATTTACAATTTTTCTGGGTTATCTCAATTTATATGATATCTCCCAGCTCTAACTGCAAGTTGGTGATTCCCTGTTCGATATTTAAGCAATATTTGAAATTAGCTCCCATCTACATTCACTGTCATCAATCACCTGCGAGTCAGCACCTTTTGCCATCTTGCCATCCATCATAGAGGACCCAATTTTCAAACGGTAAAGATCTCGTCTGTCATTGATGGACCAGTTCGAGGCGATCTCCCTTTGGACAGGTAGGGACCATTCTCGTGCCGATAGGACCCCTCAGTCATTGCGGGCTCTTTTTTGAGCCCGAATAGGGACTTTTTCTGTCATTGGTGTGGACTAATTTCCAGGCGATGTAGCCCCTTTTCAAGTCATTGAAGATCCTTCCGACATTAAAAGGGCCCATCTCCTTCAGTGGGGCACCTACCTGGCTAACTTAAAGTCAGGTGAAAATATTATGTATAAAAATGGAATTGGAGAAATATATGTGAGCTGTGATTAATTCTAAGCTCTCATCCACAGCACTGGTGTACTGCTGACGTCACTCACGGTGAAATGGCACATCGTTCCAGTCATCCTCTCCTACGGCTTATTGTTCGGCATCGGTTGTGGTCTGGCGTATTCTGTCGCGATTGCTTCTGCAATGGCGGTAAGTAACTGCTTTAAAGAAAGAACGGAAAACTCAGTTTAATGTGAGTAATACAGGTAGAAAATTAGTAAAACATCTTTTGGCAGGGTCTTCATTCAACCGTTCTTGTTCAAGCTGAAAAAATATCAGCAGCGAGCATTCTAAGGTTTCAATTTTGGTGAGGAGTTTACTTATCTCTCTTTTTCCGTCAGATACAGTTTCTCTAATAAAAGGAGACACAAATCATGAGGAGGATGTGAGGATTAAGGCAGACAATCGCTCTAAGAAATATTGTCCTGAGAAGCGATCAGTAGTCTGAGAAGATGATTATGATGAATAAAATGACTTACAAAGATAGTTAGGGAAAAGTAATCATTGACGGATAATGATGAAAAATGGATAATTTATGCATAAACCATAAAAATTCATGTACATTCATTTAATTCATAAAAATTCATTTACAAATTTGAAATTTAGAACGATGGCGAAGTGACTGGATTCTTTGATGGGATGCATTTCAACTTCTCCGTTGAAGGAGTTCTGAGTGTATCAGTTTCTGATATGCATACAATATATCGCAAAACCTGTAATAGACCGCCATTTCCTGTATTTCGGCAGTATAAGTAGTGAGTACCAAGATATTTGTTTGTATAAGACCTGTCCGACAAGTGATGTGTTATTAGTACTTCTCCATGCGTCCTTGTGTCTTCTGAATGTGTTTCTGACTTCCTCATTACTAACATCTGCTTTAAATCAGAGGTTCCCAACCTGTGGTACGCGAGGGCTCATCAGATGGTGCACGAATACCTGTCCGAAGTGGGCTATATGCATCATGATTATGATTTAACCTATTCATGTGACAGACCATCTATTGGGAAAAGTATTGGTCAGCTTACTGGATCGACGACAAAATTCGATGCAATTTATCACTTTTCATAGTCTTAAAAGACGATCATCTTAGTGATTAGTCTTAAAAGACTTATCACATCAAACTTTGTATTAGGTTGTTTAGATATTAATGCTACACATGCGATGCCATGACATCTATTGAGCGACTTACAGGTCGAAATCGACAGAACAAAGCCATGCATTTTAGGCTTGAAGCTCAACAAGTCAAAATCGCGTATTTTGAAAATGCTTGTGGCCTAGAAGTTTACATTCAACTTTGGCAAGTCAGAAGTACTCACAAATAATATAGGCTATACATTGTGAATTAGCTATATATTTGAATTAGACTAAGTTACCGGTATGAAATTAATTATTTTCATTTGTTCGGAAGAAGCATCCTCAACATATAGAATGACTGCTCTTTGTTTGATGTCTATTTTGTTCGCAAACATAAATTTCATTGAAATAAAAAAAAGTATCTTTCCTAACATAAAAAGAATTTCTTTGAGACTCATTGGTACGCGGCGAACGTGTAGGATCTTAAGTGGTACTGACCATAGAGCAAGTATATTAGGTAGAGTGGTAACTCCGCATTTATTAAATCCCCAATGTGTATACACTTTCGATTTTATTAAATGAACTCAAAGGAGATACAGTCGGAATTGTTTCCAAATGTGAGATATACACATTTATGCAGTTCTGAAGAAATTACCACGGAATTGAATGATCATGATATCATAAAGCAGAAGGAAATTATATTATTTTACAGATCGTCCGTGTCATGACAGCCTTGGAGAGGTTATGTTTGTTAAATTAGCAGCTCGATGACCTGCTATTGCCTTCATGATGAACCTCAAGAGAATCTTATCAAGCGTGATCATATCACAAGCAACCTGCCACTGGTAGAGCAAAATCACATAATCAAAGACAGTGATTTCAATTAGCTTTGAACGATGTAAATGGGTCCACATCACTATTCAGATTCTAGAAATGAAACATGGATTTAGTGATTTATAAAATCATGCATGTGAAAATTGAATTAAAAACTTGAAATTTCAGCCAAGAAAGCACGAATAATATCGCGATTTTTTCTTGAAGACTTCCATTATAATACGGATCATGAAATTTCCTTGATAATCAGCTTAATTTCCGCTTAGTTGGGATGTTTATTAGCAAATATTCATTCCTTTTGATATCCAACTTGCTTCATGCTACTTATATAGGGGCGTCATCTCGGTAGTATATAAATTGGCAAAATTTTGACATTTTTAAAACTGCTCAAATAATTTTTTGGACCACGGGACCGTAATCTCCGCAAGAAACTGAATCTCCTCATATGAAAATTTTCACTGTATACACATACTTTTTTGAGTCGACACTATACCTATATATCCCTACTCTATGGTACTGAGACATTAAAAGGTCGGGAAGCACTGCTTCAAATTGATCATTAAATGCCTGTAATGTTAATCACCATTTGTATTGCTGGTCATCTTGTTTTCTTCATAAGCAGTCATCTTGCGTGCATAATATACTAGAGAGACATAGTGTTCCATAATGTTGAGTGTTGAGGCTTCATTACTAATGTCTTGGTTAATTAGGGCTTATATTTGCTGCCAATATTACATACAATCAATTTATTGATTATCGATCAGATATCATTGAATATCAGACAATTGTGCATTTAGTATCATATCAAGTTTCAGTCATAACATAATAAATCTTAGTAATAAGCCGAAATGGATGATAAGCTTTCACAATTTATCGGGTATTTAGTAAAACTTCTACTTTTTTTGAGAATTCTATAGATGGAACATACATGTAAGTACAAGTTTTATTGAAGCGATAGTTCTTAATACCTTTGGATTCCGAGATGTTGAAAAATATACCTCCATGGCGATCTATTGCAGATTTTGGGATATTTTCTCTTCCCGCTCCTCGTTTCTACGTTTCAGTGACATGTTTTGCATTGAATATTGGTTTAGTCTCATTTTCACGAATTGTGGTTTAAAAGGAAGGACTTGGATAGTAACATTATTTCAGGATTTTTCTTGCGAAATCGATCTCCTCAAGTAAATATTCTTCGCTACAAATGCGAAAAGCACGAGAGATTCATTTAACCTGTATCACTTGATAATTGCCACAGGAGGAAGCCAAAAGAGTGAAATAATTCGTGTTATGAAATGGTGTGGTTATTAATTATTCACAACCAATTTTGAAAAATTGAGTTTTTCAAAAACAATATTGCTTGAATTTGTTCTTACGGTCAAACTATGAATATTTCTGCATCATTGGGCGTCATTTTCGTAACCATGGCTGTTCGATGAATTTGCGTCTAAAAGTTGTTTTGAAATAGCTCAGTGATAATGCTTCCTTGAATGCATGGATTGAAGGGTGTGACCCTTGCCATATGTTTTCCAAGTCTTGGCTTTGAATCATGATTAAAGTTGATCTTATTTCCAACTTTTATTGCTTTTAGACTAAAAACTTGATGTGGAAGTTATAATTCCTAAATAATAAATCATTCTAAAAATTTGCTGCTGAAAACTTCAGAATTGTCTTGTCTCTCCATTTGCAATGTATCAAAATTCATTTATTGAAATGGTTACATTCACATCTGATGTGAAAATCTTCATTTTCTCTCATTAATAATGGTTATCGGAAGAAAATGAAACGAAATGTCTCGGGACAGGCTCGAACTGAATGTTTGATTTTGTTGCCCTACATTCATTATTTTCCCTCATATTCCGCTTCCTGATGCTCGAGCGTTGTTTCAATATATTTTCATAGGTAAGTACTTGACAATTCGAACTCTGCGAGTAAGAAAAGCTCATGGGGAACATAATACCTACCTGTCCAAATTATGTGAGCAATATAGAATCTCACATCTGTTGACTAAGAAGTTGACGATGTTCCTATTGTTATTATTTAAGGAATTCTATAGCGCACTAAGTTACATAATGAAGGAAGAATTAAGCCATCCAACATAGCAACCTTTACTTACTTTGACTTAACGTTAACCGAAGGATGAATAGTAGGAGAACGAAGAAATTTATGACTGTGATTCTTTGATCAATCTGAGACTGGAAGACTTAGTTCCTTTGAAGATGAAATACGAGTGGGTGTTGGATTGATTTTCCATTATTGAGTGAAGGTTTCTTCCTTCTAGTAAGCAAAATATATGTAGAAGAATAATTACGAAGTGGATCATAGTGTGTAAATTACGCTTTAGAAATTAAGAGAAAATCAAAATAGTAGAAATGTAACTCGAATGACATCACACTTGTTTTTGTGTTAGTTTTTATAAGCAATCAAAGTACCACAAATAATGATACTTTTAGATAATGTTATTATTGCATGTTTACGATGTTAAGTTGATCTCATGTTCTTACTGAAAAAAAACATTAAATGGAACTCAGAATAGACGTTTCACATTTTACCTTTGATCAATAGATTCTTCTTCGACAATTGCCTACATCATAAAAAAATGTAACACAATAAAAAATTAACACATTCACACTTCGTTAAAACTTCTCAGTTTTCATTTTCCAGGATTTTCAAATGTGGAATTTAAACTCGATGATTGATGCATTCTTAAATAGGGAAAGTTAACTAATCAAAAAGTGTAAGATGATTCCTGATATTGGATGAAATGGCAGCTATTTAGGTTCGTTCCTATTTTTTAACTGAGGATGCAATTCAATGTTTAATTATTCTATTTAAATGCAAAATGCAGCATTTATCAATTATTATAGGCGCAAGAACTTAGGCGACATGTCAGTAGTGCTCTGAAAGTAGTATAAAATGAATTCCCGTCACAATTTCACTTAATAAACTCATTGCTTAGCTCACATTTGTCCGGGTATGGCTACAACTTCGAATAGGGAGTAGTGTCGATATTGAGAGATGTGAACTAGGCCTGCTGATTATTGCTGATATTGAATGAAATGGCAACTATTCATGCATGTTCACACTTTTCAGCTGAGGATGCAACACAATTTTTCATTATTTTGTTTGCAGCTAAGCATACTCCCCAAATATTCTACGGTCGTCGATGTAATGAAGTTAAATTTGCAGGATTAGATAGAATCCTTCTTCGTCCGGCGTATTCGGTTGTCATTCTTAAAATAACGTTACCAAAGTGGCAAATCAACATCAGCTATGCACCCAGGAAAACCATTTCTCGGATACAACATTTATTAATTTGTACGAAGCTTCGGCTAACCGCCTTTATCATGCAGAGTGAAGTCAAAAAAATCACCTACAGGTCGGTCATCAGTGCAACGTACATTACAGCAAATACGTAGAAATATAAACAATAGTTCCTGTATATTAGCAGTATAGTATAAACTGCTATGTACACCGAAAAGGTGAAACAGAGAAAAGTGAAGAGATAGGTAATTTTTATAATGTTTTCAGATCAGCACCTTTTCAATATTATTCATCAAGTCTTGTGGTTCAATATTTTTTATATACAATAAACATTGACTCTAAAATCAAACGCTTCGATCTGCACTTCAGGATGACAAAGTGAACATTTTGAATTTTGTCAACCTAAAATGCAGATCATGCTGCAAGGTCTTAATGCGCATTGGCTGTTTCAGCAGTCGCCCTGGAAAGCAATTGCTATAAATCATGTATTTTCAACAGATTTTGATGCTCTGTGTGTCAAAATGCAGGGAAAGTTCAGAAAACTTATTGTATCTACAGTTCACACCCAAAGGCTACTACAAGTTTGCGCATCTGCCGAGTTCTGACAGGCTTCTCTACTAGTCAATATCAAAGGAAACACAAGCCAATGGGAAGCAGGTAGAAGTTTTCAATAGAAATGAAATGTTTTTATGTTTCACTGATTAGGCAAGAAGTATTAAGTCTAGAGCCATACTTTTGATATGGAATCATTTCCTGTCAGGTATGCATGTACTGTAATCATAATGCTAATGTTAGCAGCAACTCCTGATCGGCAATGTATGCGAAAACGTGGCTTAATTGGCCAAAATGATGTGTCTGCCGATGTTAAGATCATTGCTAACTATGTGCGAATTTGGTGAGCTTCATAGACAAAGGTACATAAACACATGGACTCATGACCTCAAGATGTTCGGTGCCAGAGTTATAGCTCTAGACTCACTGCTTATTTTAATCAGAAAAACAGAAAATCTCACTTTTTTGCCGAGACTTAATTTGCTTCCCATTGGATTTATATTGTGTTTTCTTTATCTCTGTCTGACAAGAACGAGAATCGGATATTACTCGGCAAAGAAGGTGTGCATCATTCTCTGCAATTCTAATTTTCAGTCTCGTTCCTCTCAGAAAGTCGCACCGACGGCCGGACTCACTGGCAATGTATGGGTTTTGCTCTATTAAGTTGGATGCCAATGTTGTTTTAAATTTCACACCATGTTATAAACCAGACTGTCTCCGTGGCACAGTGGTTAAGTACTAGAAAATCACAACGCTCCAGATAAAAGTCTTGCTATGTCAGCACCGTCTAAGCCCCCACTATGGGGAGCAGTGACGTTATTTTGTCTATCATATCGCAATACCACTCTCCCAGAATCGTCATTTCGGATTCAAAGAGACCGATGTGCTCTGTGATGCTCCATATGCACTGATCTTTGGATTCAGTGGACATTAGTTCGCTATGACAAGACGGGAGCAGAGACAGTGACTGGAACCTCGGTAATTCCTTGTTTGTTCTTTTGATTGACGTTGGCGATTCCTGCGCCATTTGACTGTACTATAGAAACAAAGGAATAACACATACATAAGTAGGTAATCTATGGAAAGGCCGCCTCCAGTTAGTGGGAATTTTATAACGCTGACACGAATCTGTTCAATATATTCTTAAGTTCGCATGCAAGTGATCCGTTTAGGTCATGAACTGAGCAGACATTTGAAACCTCTTCTCCAAACGCATTATTTTTGAATTCATAGGCCCGTCAGACGACAAAGTAACCACAAAAACTTCCACCATGGAAAAAATAAGTCTTGGTGTTTAAAATAAAATTAGGTCATTTTAATTCTTAACGGAGGTAGTGGCCTTGTTGTGCAGTGACAGCCTTGCATCCAAGAGACCTGGCTTAGGTCAAACCTAAGACTTCTAAAATAGGTGCGCTTTTGCATTCTTGCTTAGCACTCAGCACAAGAGAATGAAAGTGGAAAAGAAATGATCTGCCATAAGGAATAAAGGCGATTGACCAATGCGCCTTCGAGGATAAACTAGATTTATTTAGCCTACATACTTACTGTATTTTACTTGCTCACTCCATAACAAACTGAAATGACATTGGAATTAGAAGTAGGACTTAGAGCATTCATCTGAGAGGCATATCATTTAATTGTTGAGACAATGAATCCCCTGATGTTCATCTGCATTTTGATAGAACGTCAAAATATTTTGAAAATGATCATGCATTTAGCAAAAGTCCATTTCGCGATAAGTACGAGTTGTTGTACATATTAAGTGCATTCGTCTAAACCAAAGAATATGGGTACGTACTGCACAGCATTAGATCACAATCAAGTCAATTTTGATTTGCTGAGATGTTTCAATATGTGGCATTGCGTGGTTGCTATTATTTTTTTTGTGATTTACAGAGGGTGCATCTGCAATTGTGTTTGTCGTTTCTTTTGTGCTTAGTACGATAACAAGATTTTTTACAGATACGATTCATCTTCTTTTTACACACCAGTAGATACTCGCAGTGCAAACTAACATTACCGACGGTAATTAAGCTCCTGATATCATGAACTGAAAGCACTAGCATTGTTAAGGAAGGTGCTTCAAAGTTCACTATATATCATCAACATTATTAGTGTCAACACTGTCATTTCTTTCTGTCGGTATCGGGTCCGCCGCATTGCATTTCGTCCTCTTCCCTGGTTTGAAAGGGTGCACACCATGGACAGTCACAAGTTCGTTCGATAAATGCTCATTAATGATTGTTGAGTCGACCACTTACTCGTCTGCCGTCAGCATTGATGTTGAGAGCAGTCTGTGCCTGCGAATGCTCCGCACTGCGGATTCAACTACTGAGCCATCGGAGACGCATGTCTGGTCAAGGATAGGAGCGATTCTCATGCCAATCCGTTTCATCGAATTGTTCTGGACTTTATCCATGACAGGGATCAACTGGATAATATGTTTCTTCGTGATGTTCTCATCATTAAAACACTGTGACGAGCGGTCTTGTATACTTTCAACTTCGGCTGGATTTACATCTTTCGTCAGCGCATCGTTCCCCTCGTTTAACGCCATTTGAGTCGCGCATTATTGCTTCTTGATAAAGCATCGGAAAAGGGTCTTCATCCCTTCTTCCGGCATGTCTCAAATACTTCAGCTGAGTATGCTAATGCAACTTTTGCAATCTCTTTGCTCAACGCATTCCTTGTACTCAGTCTTGGATTTTCTGCATCAAAAGTTGTTGGTTTGCCGTTTCTCTCCACATGGCTGCCTGCAAGAACATCGTCTGTGCATCATAGTGATCACGTGTGTGGCCGCTGAATATCAGGAGTGACAGTCTGTGGAGGATGAAGAGTAGTGGAGACAACTTCAGTTCCCGATGGATTCGAATGAGAAGAGAGGACATGCCAGCATAGAATTAAGCAACCATATTGAACCTTTTTAGTGAACTAGAAGGAAAACCATGTATTCATGTGATAAAACGATACTTGCTATTGGACTGTGGAGTCAGTTCGATGGAACCGTTCATTGTACTTACTTTACTTACACCATTTAGCGTCGATTGTTCCATCCATGTTGAGTAAGACGGTTCGCTTGCATGGTAGTTCTCCACTTCGCTCGGTCGTTAGCATCTTCCACACGGAGCCCGACCGCTCGAAGGTCTTCGTTGATGTTATCGCTGCCTTCATGATTTCTTTGGACGTCCTATAGGTCGGCGACCATCCACTTGCAATTTCCGCATGCGCTTGACCCAATGAGATTCGTCTTTCCTCTCCACATGTCCACACCATCTTAGTAGACTTCTTCTTATATGGTCAGTTGATAGACTACAGGCACATTCTTCGTCTGAGCTCTTCATTGGAAATGCGGTCGCGAGAAGAGACTACGCACATCCAACGGACCATTCGCATTTCATTCACTTCAAGACGCCTCAAACACTGATGACATGGCCCAAGTCTCGCTACCATGCAACATGCTGGAGCACACGTGACTTGTAGATGACTGCCTTCATTGAAAGAGCAGTTTGCTCTAGATGTTAAAACAGATGAAGTTTCACGAAACCTGCACCAGTCGTTTTGGATCCTCGCCCTGACTTGCTCCTCCGCCAGCATGCTTCCAGAGGTTACCAACAAATTAACAACGGATAAATGCAGCTATGCGAAGACGCCTGTGACCATTTTTTCCCTACGTTTGCAATCCTTAAATTTCCAAACTATTTATCAGACGGGTTGGCTTTATAAAGCCTGTGTCTAATGATCTGAATTCCTGAAATAAGTTGAAATGGAGGTTAGCGGAAGATTCTGATGAATCCTTAAATGTTCCAACTTATTTCCAATCTTTCGTCGCGATAGACTAACACAACTGCTCTACGCAAGCCTTCCGATAAAGAAACATTACATTTAAGTACTAGATTTGTCCACAGAAATTCGACACTAATTATTATTAGAGGACTAGAACAGTTACGCACATTGAAAACAGTGATGCGTCGTGAACATGTATTTTCATGTACCTAAGTGATGGCAGCTTCCAGGGGTTGACAATGGCTAGGTACCGATACTTTGTCTTGTCAGTGTACTATTCAGAGATTCATGACTGTTATAATTTCTCTTTAAATATTGAATCGTTTTGATAAGAAGCATGACTAAAAAGTCGCCCTACGGCAGGAATCTTTCGAATATGTCACAAATTTGGTTCTACATAAGCTCTAGCAGTCGGCGTTTAGCCGAACACCTTGAATTACCGAAAAACAGTTGCTCCATTCTAGTTCTAAGAACTTGAACAATGGGAAAAAGTCGGATTTCTTTAGGTTCCTTGGAGGCCTGATTGCTAGATATCTATGCTATCTTTGTATAGAGTGGACATGAGATATCTTCAACATATACTTCACTACATGACTTTTCATCATCGTGTAAATTATTTGTAAAGTTCATGATACCCGGAAATGCTTAGAAGGTTCAGTGTGGACTATCAGTCATGGGAGATCATGTTCTTGATAAGCTTGTAGGCAATATAGATGACTCTTTCAAAATACATCTCCTTGCTCAGGATCGCTTGCAATTGACTATGTAGATCAATCATGCAAAAAAATGGGAGCGAGATTTAATAAATCTGTGGTCATATGATCAACTTTTATAATTTTCTTTCAAGCGATTTACAGATTCTGTTAATGGCAGATAAAAACTTGGATTCGAACGAGGGAAATCTCTCAAGTGGATCTTACTCTGTATGAAAATTCTAGGTTGTACCACATTTACACCAGAAGTTATTACAAATTAAATACAGAGAAGTCCTTAACTAGACTGGGGGTCAGTCCAGATTGGTGTTATCATAGCTATGCATTGCCCTCAGAAAATATCATTGCTATTTATCAGAGGAGTCCCGTCAAAACAGATCTATGTTTTATACGCAGTTTATTGCAATAAACTGCGTATAAAACATAGATCTGTTTTGACGGGACTCCTCTGATAAATAGCAATGGATTCAAACCCGTTATTCGAAACTAGAAAATATCATACATTTTTGTACCCACAGAATTTCTGTGATATTTACAAGCTTATACCGAAAGCTGCTCACATTTGTCTTGTATACTCCAATGTGATATTGCGTCCATACGATACTGCAAATCGATTTAAAATTTCCACAAAACATGAATTTAGACGGCAAAATTGTAATCAGAAAGCAGAGGCGCCTACTGAAAGTCAGAACAGCATTTTCTATCGCTTAAAATCTCGCAGATCTTGCCTTGAAGATCCAACACGTTAATAGTGTCTGGTAAGGACGTTAATGTATGTGTAAAGCTATAGATAATGATATGTGAAAATCATTGATATGTAATTCGGTCGGAGGCATTCTATTAGCGAGAAAAAGTTGGACGAAACTTCAGGACTACTTTATCCTTTGCTTGATTAGGATAACAATGTTAAAGTCATTAAGTTTGATTGCCAATTTGTTTTGCACTTGTATCTTTTGATACCTCACAGCGAGAATGCATTTTAGCCACTGCAGGTCATGTTTTGAAACAATATTCTTTGTCATTTCAGTATTTCCCCAAAAATCGTGGATTGGTCGGCGG
Organism: Prostheceraeus crozeri; assembly: GCA_907163375.1. NCBI lineage: Eukaryota > Metazoa > Platyhelminthes > Polycladida > Euryleptidae > Prostheceraeus > Prostheceraeus crozeri. The sequence continues at coordinate 83,945 of CAJQUW010005245.1, forward strand.
CATTGTAGTGGCTGGATTTGGTAGTGGATCACTTGTCTTTAATCAAATTCAGACATATTACATCAATCCTAACAACGAGAAGCCGTCTGGCTCCGAGAACGCCAAGTGAGTTGACGCTGATTTATTTCATCATCCATCAAACGTGCTTTTTATGACTGATTCCACTCATGATAGCAGTAAATATCATTGCTGTAATCAAGGCATGTACTGAAATGTCATTAATTTCAATTTTCAGACAACATGCATTGCTTGCTGTTGTCTCGAGCATGGAGTATAGACAGTGTTTGCATTCAAAATTTCAATAATATGTAGTTTAAGCTTTCACTTGCCTTCAAACACGTGTTGTATAAAATAATATTTTGCGATCATTACGAGGCAAACGTACTGTTTACGTATTTTCTAGAAGTTAATTCCTTCATGAGTCGCTTTTTCTCTATTATTCTCCCTGCATGTGATGCATTTGTCATTTAATTTCCCAAGCATATTCGTGTGAACTCGCACAGTGAAACCAAGATGCATAAGTAATGGCAGTGGGCGGGAGGACCATATTCAAGAAATTTTCAAAACTAAAGTATTCTCTCCCGAAGTATTTATGCCACAATAAAAGAAACATAAAGTATAGATACAGGAGTTGCCAACGTTTCGGGTCCTGACCCTTTCTCAAGGCAGTAAACTATAAAATGCCTTGAGAAAGGGCTATTGATTTGCCCTTTTTGAAAGATAAAATGAAATGCCATTCATTTTATAGTTAACTGCCTTGAGAAAGGGTCAGGACCCGAAACGTTGGCAACTCCTGTATCTATACTTTATGTTTCTTTTATTGTGGTATAAATACTTCGGGAGAGAATACTTTAGTTTTGAAAATTTCTTAAACCAAGATGCCTCCGAGCCCCATCGATTGTCCCCTATATGGAGGACCTTCCCCGATGGTGAGGTTTCTAAGAGCTTTTCCTTTACACAATTTTATCAGTCGGTAGGAATCTACTTAGTCATGCCAATAGCGGTGCAAAAATGAAGACTTAACTTTTGCTGGATTAGTTCCTGGATTAATGTCTTTTCCGTCGAATTCCACTGCCGCTCTCGGGACCAGATCACATCATCAAAAGATCATGATAATTATATGCATTTGCGATATGGTTTAAAATGCTTTGGTCCCCGCTACTTACCTTAATGTCGGCAGTAACGATTGTGACGAGATATTTATTCATTGATCACAATTGCTGTGACAACTGATGTGTGGTGGTGGGGGCTTGAACCTGTCAATTGACAGAGTCGCTTGGTTGGTAGAGCACAAATCTAGTCAACCTGGGTCTTAGGTTCGAATCCTGCCAGCCGCATCTTTTGCATGTCAATCTGATCTATCGTTTATTTCATTTCATTCTATTGTTGATAGCAGCACATACCCACGGTGACCACTCAGCAGCGACCAACAACAACTTTGGTTATTAAAAAATTAGCGATTCCAATATATGCCATTACAAGAAGAGGCAATGTTCATTTATTCCCTTCGTGACAAATCTCGTGAATTCAGACATTGCAAAGGGGATCTTTTGAACGTACACCTACTTTTTTATTTTATTTTCATTTGCTTTTTATGAACAATGTCTTATCCAGAAATTTCTATGCACATGTTTTAACATCATTTTAATGTGTAGATGTATGATGTTAACGAAATGTAGATCAAATGTCTGTATGATTATCATTATCGAGAAATAAACACCATTATTATTATTATATCTTTGCATTGTTTGTACATGCCAGCGGTCGGCAACCAGGACCAGCCCGCTGGACAATGGATCAAGCGTAAAGTTGGAGTCAAAGGAGAAGTCACAAAATGGACAATTACGTTAATTTGTCATTCATCTTTAGCAGGGTTACGTTCAATAGAGAAGTAATCTACTAAAAAATAGCATTGAAAATGCACTGAAAAAGTACCAAATCCAACAAAGTTAATGCAGCAATAGATGACTGCAAGAAAATGTAGACAGTGACGGAAGCTTTGATAAAGAGTCGCGGAGCGCACCAGAAGAGTTCTGAAGTCGCATCTGTCCCACAGCTTTCAACCCTTGATATACACATGCAACACTGTACTACATAAGGGCAAGCATTCCAGTTTCCTTCATATAAAAGATATTTGATTTCTGATGAAGTCATTATACAAAACATATTCATTACAACTGCTTTTTATCTGAAGATCAAGCCATCTTGAAAACTTGATCTAAATGCAATTGAGTAGTTTCTTCTGTGGCCAAGTCCATTCACAAAACTTTGAAGCTGAGCAGATGTGACATACTACATTATCTTTTAGGAAAATTTGAGTAACTCGGTGCTGTCGATCTTTTTTTTGATGGTTTAACGTCACAACTCCCTCATACTGGGAGCTTGAATGGTGTTGACATACTTGGACTTTTATCCTGGAGATCCATCTTTTAGTCCGGATGCCCTTCCTGCCGACTTCCAATGTCACTTTCGGGGCTCGACCACTGGACCAAGATATCACAAGGACGAGCACTTAGTCACAGTGCCGTGCCACGTAGGACGCTCTGTGGCTTAGTTTGTCTTTTTCATCTTTAGTTGGACGTCAACTAGTCAGAGTCATTCTTCAGAGTGCTCGAAGGCGATGTGATGGTGTTTCTGATCAGTAGCTTTTTTTGAGAAGTGTCATTATAGTGTAAGTATATTACATAGAGCAGCAACTCAGTATTAATTAAATCCCCAATGTGTATACAGTTTTTATTTTATTAAATGAATTCGAGTTGAATCCAATTGGGTATACGTATGTGAGATATACAAATTTTTGCAGTTTTGAAGAAATTATCAGAGAACTGACTGTTATGATAGCAATGTAGAAGAAATACTAGTATTTTATAGATCATCCGTGTCATGACACCTTGGAGAGGTAATTTTTGTTAAATTAGCAATTCGAAGGATGTCGTTGCAACCTTCTTCATAAGAGTATTTTCTCAAGCGTGATCATATCACAAGATACCTGCCACTGGAATAGCAAAATGTCACAATCAGAGAAAATGATCACCATTAACTTTAAAGGATGTAAATGGGCCCATATTACTATTCAGACTCAGGAAATGATCCATGGACTTAGTGAATGATGAATTCATGCCGATGAAAAGTGAATGAAAAACTTGAAATTTCAGCCAATGAACACAATGAGATCTCACGTTTTTCATGAGGACTTGCATTATTATGCGGTTCATGAAATTCCCTTCATTATCAGCTTAAGTTCCGATTAACCGATTGTTAACAAGTATTCTTTCCTTTTGATATCCAACATGTTTCATACTACTTACATAGTATGTTCATGTCGATAGTATATAAACACGCGGATAATTTGCAAAAATTTATCTTTTTAAAAACTGCCCAAATAATTTTTGGATCGCAGGAACGTTGTCTCCGTGAAAAACTGAATCTTTTCAAATAAAGATTTTCACTGTACACAGATAGATTTTGAGTCGACACTATGAGTGTCATCGTCATTTGTAGCACTGATTGACTCGTCATCATCAATAGTTGAATCTTCATCGCGCAGATCATCGTCTATGTTGGCATGGTCACGTCTCACGAAATTGGCTTTATTGACAAATTGGCAGTTATTGACGCCCAGGATGATTCTCGCGTCGTCTGTAGCAATTGGACTGTTTCGAATAATCTAACAAATTCGAATAGTCTATTATCAGCAAATTAATAACAACAGAAATGAATAAAATGTATTTGATGTTGAAGATAGATCTTGAACTTGTAAATTGGATCTTACGCACAAGGAAGTAATATTCTAGTGGAATTGTATTTGATCTAAAGAAGTCAGCAATGACGATTTTTACGTCAGTTTTCTCAATCGGTGAAAAGAGAAGAGCAAGAGCTCGAATCATAAAAACATTTCACTTGTCTTAGCATCGTCATCATGGGAAGTACAACGAAATCATTGCTGATGTAAATATAAGACATCGGAAGATTTTAGCTAATCTATATCTCTCAAGCAGGTTATCGACTGACTGCATTATTTACCAAACATAATTAATCCATCTGCGCATATTGTCTGTCTGCAATATTGTTTGAATCAGTTTTCGTTTGATGTTACGGTATCTAAAAAGGTCATTCATATGCAGGGTAGCTACACTGCACAATGTTGCAGTGCGTGAAAGTCGACAAAAATAGCGGTTGGGGTAGCTAGACAAAGACCTCACACTGCTACAAAACTGCAATCTCCGCTTTTTCAACCCTCATTAGACCCATGCTTGACCTAATGCTACTGATTTGCTGACCCATGGTAGGAATCTGTGATGTCTGTTGACACTGACTAGTCGGACAGACCTAAATGATGCTGACCGGCCGCCGTACAGACCTGACATTGACCAGCGGCCGGACAGTCCTGACATTGATCAGCCGCCGGACAGACCTGACATTGACCAGCCGCCGGACAGACCTGACATTGACCAGCCGATTGACAGACCTGACATTGACCTGCTCCCGGATGGACCAATTTGGCTGCTTCATTGAAGCTGTAAAATATCAGATTCTACAAAATGTTTCTTCCAGTCATTACTGAAGCATGGCAGAATGATAAATATTCTCATAGGACATAAGACATGTATCGTCACCCACTTCATGATTAATGCTTTCTGCTTTATTCCAAGACATAGCCGATATTGAGCTTGCGTAGGTGGATATCTTCCCTCATTCTGATGGTGACTCTCCTTTTAATTGCTTTTCATGAATGAGGTTGCAAATAATCGAGGGAATGGAAGCTTGGCAATTGATAATTGCTGCAAAATCTAATTCCTTTATTAGTTTTCAATTGAAGTTTGTCTGAAACTTTTGTGTTGCCTGTCACTTGCATTGCAAATACAGTTGAATTATGGTCCGTAAACATCTGATATCAGCTTCATTTCAGGATATTCTATGAAATGCATAAGAATTGTCGGCTTATAATCATGAATCATGAAAGAACAAAAAGCGAATATCATTCACAGTTGCAATTACTTAATCATGATTGCAATAAATTGTAGAAATAAATTTGTAAGTCAAAACTTGTAGTCGTCCATGGCCCAGCCTTCTCGAGAATTGTAGATTGTAATAAATCAACTAAATGCAGGGGCGTACACGGGATTTATTTAATGTCGACCTTTCACCTATCTTATATGCATATTTTATATAATATCATTTATTATATTATATGATATATAATAATAATAATTATAATAATATCTTTGTTGCTTCGCATGGTTGCAGTCGGTGAACCAATTACAAAAGTACAAGATCATAGATTACAATATTTCATAAATGAACAACGAAAGCGTTCAGATTTTGCGAATGGTGGACGCAAAGTGCACTGAGAACGAATTAGTCGACAATGATGTGGTTGGAACATAACAGACAAGGGGTGAGAAGACGACCCCTCAATTGATGAAATCATTTTGTAACACATCTTTGTGGCAACTTCGATGAATGAAGGAAACTCATTCGAGTTGATAATCCTAAACACTCGCTTCTCTAAGCGCATTATTTTATTAAATAGATAGTTCGGTGCATTGCAATAAACTGGATAAGCAAACAAAAATAGGGAGCGAATAAAAGCGACATATGATCTGTACATAAGGGTAGCAGGGCAACCCGATCTCTTAAGATTGTACATGACATAAAGTCTCTTCCTCGCTTTCATAACCAAATCATCCAAATACAAATTCCACTTCATGTCACTAGAAAAAGTAACGCCCAGAATGCGAATGTATGAGACCTGACACAAGGCATTACCATCTGAAAAATAAACATCAGACAAAAACAGATTCTTTTTTGTTACAATGTCCATTACAAAACACTTATTTTTATTGAGAGGCAAGCCAATATCGGAGGACCATCTATCAATGCTATTAAGTTCTTGCTGGAGATTATCTTCAGAGCTGTATCGAATAAAATGAAGGAAGGTAACATCATCGGCATAGCGCACCATGAAGGTATTCCAACAGACAGCAGAAAGCGAATCAGTAGCCAAGCAAAACAATACTGGCCCAATTACACTTCCTTGAGGGACACCACTTGGTACACAACTCCAATCAGTATGTCACACCACCGATAAATTTTACTCGCTGTCTTCGACAAGACCAGAAACTATACACCCATCTGACTACAAAATTAGGCAAATCAAACTTGACACAAGCTGAAACAATAGTAGAGTGCAGCAATTTATCAAAAGCCTTAGAAAAATCAGTTGTCATAATTCTAACAGCGCCAGACTTTTTATCCAAAAATTCAATAACTTTGTGATATGCTAGAGCATCAGCCGAAGTGATTCCAGAGCCCGGACGGGGAATATAGGCAAATTGACAAGGGTCCACTCTGTGCTTGATAGCAGGAAAAATAAATTTTTGACAGACAATCCTCTCCAAAATTTTTGACAAAATAGGCAAAATAGAGATAGGGCGAAAGTGAGATGCAGTCGTCGGTTTCTCACATTTAGGAGCAGGTGTAACATTAGACATCTTCAAGCATAGAGGAACACAGCCTTCACTCAATGAACGGTTGAATAGATGTGCAATAGCAGGACAAAGAAAATCAGCACAGTCTCTGATCATATATTAATATTATAATAATATATTTCATTTTACATATTATTTATTATTGTACATTATTTATCCTATATCACATATGTAGACCAATGCTCAATGGATCCATCTCTTGTTATTGACAAGTTTTCAGAAAGCAGTAGGCGCTTGGACTTCGTCTTATCACCTTATTCGTGACTTTCGACCAATATTTCAATTTTTAGTTAATAAGGTGTTATGAATTATGACCAAAACATTATCATCTTGACACAAGCTGTGTTCATTTGCTAATTGTACATTGATAACTAATAGCCGTAAAAATGAACGACAAGTTAGCAAGGATTGATACAAAAGCGTGTTTGCATTATCTCAAGAATCCATTACAATTGTAAAATTCTGACTCTTAATACTCAAGTCAAGTGGTAATGCTCATTTTAACTTGTTTCTGAATTTATCCTAAGAATTTTCGGGGGAGGGGGGGGGCACGCAACCGCCTCAATCCTTCGGTGCGCCCCTGACTAAATGTACACAATGATCACCGTATAACTACTTATCAGCAACTATTTCTTCCGTGAATTTCATTGCTCGAGCGGGTACTCTTGACTAGAGTTAAGAAGGATTGCTTGTTTTGAAGCAATGCTTATTAAAAATCATGGATTTCTGTTTTTTTGAGAATTATTCATTATACATAGTGGTTTTTTCAGACATATCCATTCGATTACAAAAGCTAATGATGGAAATTTAGGTATCATAATAATCCTAGGTTGTACTGTTGTGCTTTTACTGGTATTTGGGATCATTTCATGGAGAGTGAATGCACTTCATGTAAGTTGTGCTATACTTTCGGCGCATGGAAATGAAAGCAAATTTTTCTTTTGGTATTGGGTATTCATCAGTCCTAGCTCCTAAACTTATACAAACGTAACTCACTCGTGCGAGCATAACAATTAGCAACAAGACGGAACTTGTTATGTTAGTAGAAGAAAGAATCGGGTCAGATTTTAGTAGGAAAGCATGAGAGGTCATTCATCCCCCTTGTGAATCAATTATCGGTCGTTGAGATGTAGACGAGTTTTAATCTGCAGTAATCTGGTACTCTTGTTGAAATCATTGACTTGAATAGTACAAGTCTAATGGCCATTTTCCCAATTATTTGATCACAGGGGCAGGTGACATCTACTGAGTGCGAAACAATGATAACCCCCCATTTATCGGAGTAAACTGCAACCATATAAAAATTATGAAAACGTCAGTAATTGTGGGATTATATCAACGAAGAAAATACCGACATAATGCAATATATGCAAAAAAATAGCACTTCCATAATCAGTCAGGAAATCGAATTATTTTTCGAGCTGTACTTTATTTAACTGAGCTTGTTATATAGCATCCAGTTAGTAGCAAGTGTTACCTCCTCTAGCGTCAAGAACTGCCTGGATACTCTCGGGGTGTGACGACAAAAAGCGATTGAAAGACCTGCGTGTCGAACTCCATCGTCCGAAGAACAGAATCAGTGTGTTCCTCCATCTTAAAGCTATTAAATCGAGTTGCCGGAAGCTCACACAGCATCTTCTTTTAAACTTCATCCTTCATGATGGATCCAAGATTTTTACACACATTAAGATCTGGAGAATTTCCCGGCCATTCATCATTACCAAAGAAATCGATACTACTATATTTCAAAAGAGTCTGAGTTTGTAACATCCCAGAGGTTTTTGGAGGCTTTCTGAAAGAAACGTCAGCATGGCAACAAAAGGAAAGCAGATACACTGAAACTCGACACAGGTAGACCGAAGACATGCTAAATCCTATGAAAACAAATGCAGTTCGTTGATGTGGTAAATTTTGCTTCTGTGCATCAAAAATTACAATTATATGTCAATTAAACTCATGACAACTCATTCGATAGGTTGGACATTTCAAAAAGCATCATGAAATGATGGCAATTAAAAAGCAATAAAAACACAAAAAAGAACAAAAACATTAAAAAACATGATTTCTTTAACCCTACTCTTGATAGACATGATGTCTGACATAGAAATCAACTCGAAATGATGCATTTGTTATTACTGCAGTTGTACGATGTAAATCAACCAAGTCGACAAGATCAATAGGAGAAATCATGCATGCAAGAGAAAAATTGATAAATTAATATAATGTTCTTCATAGCGAATGCATGTATCTGCTAGAATAGTTGTGAAAAGTATAGACTTGACTTTGAATTACGGATGGTGACATTTTCTTTTATTGATGAATCGCTAACATGCTTGCGTAGGTGTCGTGTGATGGATGTGTGAGGAAGCTTGCGTGGCTTCGGTCTTGGATCGGAACTGAGTCAAAGTAACCGCAAATTAGACGAAGCTTTGTATTCCAACAAATTTTCATAGCAAAATTTTCGCAGGTAAATGGCAGGTAATAAGCGTCGGAAGTTTCGGTTTGCGTCAGTTTTCATTTACAAAGAGGAAAATACCCTTGTTCGGTATATGAGGAATGAACATGCAGTGGCAGAGGCTGTGAATGTCTGTCGATCAATCACGAGCTAGCTGAGATGGAGGTGGGTTCGAGTCTGAATTTTAAAGCATCCTGACCGAGATGCAGATATCTGAAATTGATTTCTCTGAGCAACTGAGAGTCATTTTTTTTGTTAGAAGATCAGTAGCATTGCTATTGAGCAACACGTAGGTGGAAACATTGGCATAGAAGCGAACACCTGCAAATAATTCATGCAGTCATGGTAATTCAAACTGCTTTTAAAGGAGAAGAACATAGTACACCACAAATGCTCCTAGTTCCTTTTAATGGGTGCTTCTTACATTATATGGTCATCAACCGTGGATGATGTCATTTTTTTCAAAATCTTAGTTGCCACCATCAGAAGCATGTTCTCACGCTTTTCGAGCGACTTATTGTAAGCACAGAATTATATTGTTTTAGCGTGTCACTTTGCTAGAAGTGCAAACTGATTCAAAACGATGGCGCATGCAGGAACTTACTAAGTGGGCAAAAAGAAATTTTTAATACCTTGCAGAAATAGGAAAAATAGTTGTGCGCCGCTTGCGGATTGCTGTGAATATCTTTAAAATGCTCCGATCACCACGATTCCCTCAGATTCGAAAAATTCAGATAATTTTAAAAAAGTTAGCAGGCGCACGAAAAAACGTCACAAACTTGTGTGCAGAACTTGACATCGACTGTGTCTCTTTGCTGTGTGATGCGGTTGATAACAGTCACTGAAACTTCGCACAATTTGGCGTGTTCAATGTTGAACTGGCTGGTCATTGTTCGATTGTTATGGTATTATGTCAGCAGATTGTGCCATTTCATTAGCGATACATTTCCCAATGCTTCCTCTCTAGTCAAACAGGAGAAGCAGTTCTCCATCAGTGAAGGGACAGTGAACTTGTATAGGTAGCAGACAGGGGCTGCTAATCCACGATGTTCAGTTTCCATGACAAGTGGTTGGTAGCCTCTAATACGAAGAAGGAGATGGAATCTTGTTCTGTGATCCTATTGCCTGATAGTTTACTGCCATGTTAGTCATTGTCCTCCTTATGTTGCAAGTGTATAATATTCAGTACTTGGGTCAATCCCCCATCCACGTTTTCAAATTTGTCTAAGATCCAGAAAAATGTGTCAATTGTCACACACTTTTAGGTAGACGTACCTGAGTATATTTTTACCCATATACAAAATTTTGTGCAAATAGGACAAGTGCTTTTTGAATTAAAGATGATAAAGTGGAGTGTAGAGATGTCAGCAGCTTGATCTGACTTCGACTGCTGGATGCGTTATTGTTACTCGTGTGTGCATTGTTCTCTCTCTCCCTCTTCGTCTCATCCACTGCTATTTGAAATCTTCACACGACCAATACCGTACCACACCCTTTTTAAGTTAAGTATACATTAGTGTAAGGGATGTGGGCTGGTAATTATCATTTCACGCGTTGTCGCGAAATGACTCTGTTGACCTCAGGTGCTTTCTCTCAGGTGATGAGGTTAGGTACAGCTGCTGACATCGCTGCACTTCACGCTATCGTCTCTTATTCAAAATGTACTCGTCCGATTTGCACATACTTTGGTACGCAGATAAAAGATATCCGCACCTACATGCACCTCGAAGTTTTGTAACGATTGAATAATTTTTTACGAATTTATGACAAGTTTGAAAACGCAGGGAGGTGCAGATGACCCATAAGTACCGAATATTCTCGAGTTTGAAGGATAGAAAGACACGAGACATCTAGCGCTCTTTAGGAAGCTCTGCGTAGGTTTTCATAAAGAACGCTCACTTAAGCGCTGACGTTGCTGGGTGCTGTTTATTAGTCGCTGAATAGATTTGAAAAGTAAATGTTCCGTCACCTGTATACAGTGCCATTTTTTCTCACCAGGCAATCTGGGAAGTCATTGATGTACAGCAGAAAAAGAGTGGGTCCAAAAATTGATTCTTGAGCAACTTTTGCAATCGCAAGGTTAAAGTGGAAGATTTTAGACCATCTAAGACGGCAGATACCTGCGAGTCACTAAGGAAAGAAGCATTAAGGTTGTGAAGTTGACCAACATTTCCTTAAGACGTGACCTTCACAAGAAATTCTCAACTACTTTGCTTGTTGGGAGTAGCACCTTCAAGCACTCCTTTGATTAAATGCAGCAACACCACTAAGTATGACATTGTATATCGCAGTGTGGCATTATAAGTTAGAGAAGTGTACTTAGGTATTCTCTCTATGATCTCTTCTTCTTCAGCCGTTTTCAGTCCACTGCTGGATGAAGGCCTCTATTTGATGTCGCCAACCTCGTCCGTCTTGTGCTTCGCGCATCCATGTTTTTCCTTCCGCTTTAATTAGACTGTCTTCCCAAGGCGTTCTCCGTCTTCCTCTTCTTCTTTTGCCGTCCTTCGCATGCCATTCCGTTACCAATTTCGTCCAACGCCCATCTTATCGTCTTGCCACATGTCCAGCCCAGCTCCATTTCAGTTTTGCTGCAGTCTCCAGGACGTCAGTTACTCCTGTCTGTTGTCTACTCCATGTGCTCTTCTTTTCATCTCGTCTTGTAATCTTCAACATTGTTCTTTCCATTGCTCTTTGAATAACTTGAAGTTTATTTCTGTGTTCATTCGTTGTCCTCCACAGGTCGCATCCGTATGTCAACACAGGGAGAATGCACTGATTGAATGTTTGTCTCTTTAGACACAGTAGTATGTCACTCTTGAATATATCTTTTGCACGATTAAATGCTTGCCATGCTTGTATACATCTACTGATTTCCTTAGCGATGTTGCTGCTCATGCCTACTAAATGACCTAGGTGAATATATTCTTGAACCTCTTCGATCTGTACGTTGTCGATACTCGCCGGTTCGGAGATAACACTGTTGCTTTTCATGATTTTGGTTTTGTCTACATTTATTCTTAGGCCTCTTTGTTTACTGGCAAGTGCTAGCTCATTTATCATTCTTTAGGGATCTACCATATTTTCTGAGAAAATAACAAAGTCTTCAGCAAATCGCAAATGACTCAAATTCAGGTCATTAATATTCATACCTTATTCTATCCAGTCCAACGACCTAAAGACATCTTCAAGAACCGCCGTAAACAGTTTTGGGGAGAGTTTATCACCTTGCCCTACTCTCCTAGTGACAGTAAAAGGTCTACTCTCTTCCTCCATCCTGATAACAGCTTGACTTTGACTGCAGATCGCCTTCAAAATATTTACGTAAGCAGGGTCGACTCCGTGGATTTTTAATGTTTTGAAAACCTCTTTGTGTTCTACCGTGTCAAACGCCTTCTCAAAATCTATGAAATCCATGCACAATGGCTTGCCACATTCATTATATTTTTCAATTAAATGGACCACAACATGCATACGGTCAGGTGTAGAAAGGTCTTTGCGGAATCCAGCTTGTTCTTTGCTTTGGATTTCGTCCAGCACTTTGGTGATCAGGTTGCAGATGATCTTTCTAAACAGCTTGTACATACCATAGTGGCCAAAATATTAGCCCACCCACTGAAATATCATGTTTTTGGTTTCCGTCTCATTTGGAACTAAAACTCAAAAAATATCCATCACTATTATTTATTGAATTCGAAAACAATCTATTTCATAGAAACATGATGTAAGAAGATCACTAGAATCAATATTTGGTAGGATAACCTCTGTTATCAAGGACAGCTTGGATGCGCGATGGCATGGATCTTACCAATCGCCGACAGTATTCCGGAGATATTTCGGAGATCCAAACAGATTTCAAAATCCGAAGAAGATCACTTTCGGAAGAAGGACAATGAAGATTGACTTTTGACTTCATTACAGACCAGCAATTCTCGATGACATTGAGATCCGGGGAATTCGCCGGCCAGTTTTCCAGTAGTTGAACTTGATTATCGACGAACCACCTTCTAGTCACTTTTGATACGTGACAGGGTGCGGAGTCTTGTTGAAAGTAAGTCACTCCATGGATATTCATGTGCAATTTCACTTTCTCATCGAGAATTTCGATATAACCTTGAGAATTTAGTCGTTTCCCTTTCTCCAGGAATGCAATACCAGCCCGACCTTTGGCAGTAATGGCGCCCCAACACATGATTGACGGAGGATGTTTCACGGTTTTGATCGTAAATTTCGGATCGTACCTTCGGTTCGGTGGTCTTCGAATGTAGTTATATCCGCAGCTTCGAACTTGTTGAAATGTAGATTCATCAGTAAACGTCACATTCTCCCACCAGTCCGGCGATTTATCCTTGTGAAGATTACAGAACTTGATTCGAGCCAGTCTCTGTTTCTCTGTTAATAACGGTTTCTTTGAAGGTCTCCTTGCTGGTAGATTGAAATCATCTGTTAATCTACGACGGATAGTGCGATCACTCACGGAGATGTTAAGTTCTGATGCAGCGTGAGCGATGTTTGCAGATGGCTTTGTAGGGTCTTTGGTAACAAGAGACTTGATGAATCTGTCCTCTCTATCGGTCGTACACCTCTTCCTGCCGGAAAGATAGCGATTGTTGGTTACCGGTAGCCCCAATGATTCTCGATCCAAGTGTCTCTTCACAGATCGCCGTGAAATCTTTAATCGACGTGCAATGTCAGCATGAGATAGATTCATTTTGGCATATGCACTTATCTGTCCTCGACAAAAGTCTGTGATGTCTTTCTTGCAACCCATAATGCGAAGAAATGAACGAAAAGTGGAATTCTGAATCATTTCCATTCTGATTCAAAAATTCGAAATTCAAATCTGTGATCACGTCAAATCGAAGTAAACAGATTTCACTGCATCAGACCATCATTAATGACTCATTTATGAAATCATAGATATCGTATTCAAATGAAAAGAACACGACAGAAGACGCTTAATCGTATCGCTTTATACTTTAGGTAAATCTAAGGGTGGGCTAATATTTTGGCCACTATGGTATGTGGTAATAGCGAAATTGGTGTGTAGTTCTTCAGGTTCTTCTTATCACCTTTCTTGTGGAGCAGTGTGACGGCTGCTGTTTTCCAATCGTCTGGCATCCTTCAATCGAAAAGAATTCGCGTAAATATTTTCGCGATTCTATCAGCTATTTCGTTTCCTGCTACTTTGAGGAAGTCGACTACCAAACCATCATGTCCTGTTGCCTTTTGATTTTTCATTGAACGTAAGGCGTGTTGTACCTCACTTGGCAGAATAGGGGTGACACCGTTCTCCGGAAGTGATTGTGATGTGTTAAGTTGGATTTCGCATGAATTGTATAGGCTTTCATAAAATAGACGGCGTTCGTTCAAAATTTGTTGTCTATCTGAAACCACATTACCTTGTCTATCTGTTATTGCTGTTATCACATTTTTTCCCATATTCAAAACCTTTTTCGCTTTTCTGTAGCCTTTGTTCTTTTCAATATATTTCCGAACAATATTTGTATTGTAGCGACGTATATTATTTCTTCATTCTCCTCTTATCAATTTGCACAATTCCGTATATTCCACTTTGTTTCTGTCTGATAATGTATTGAGTTTGAAGTCTCAGCTTTGTTGCATTAACAGTTTAGTTTTTGATGATATTTTGTCGTTCATTTTTGTGTTCTGATTGTTTTTGACTATTGACTTCGCTTTTTCCATCACTGTCTTTGTGAAGTGATCATACTCATCAATTCCATCCTGTGTTATTTCATTTCGGTGCTGCGTTCAAGCATCAGATCGGTTTTCAGAGAGATTTTGAACTCATTGGTTTTCTCTTCGATTAGTTCAACGTTTATTTTTGATTTCATTTTATTTACCAGTTTCACTCTTTCAAATTTCTCGTCGAACTTGACTGCAGCTCTCTATGATAGGCAGATCTCTGAGCTGTCTATGATAGGCTACATTAAAAATTTCAAAGTGCAATGTACCATCTGTTTATTCATCGGCATTTTACTACTTCTCTTTGCAAACTAAGATTAAGATGAAGTCAGGACATTTACCAGAAAAATTCTCATTTGCGCTCTCGTTCGTTGTATGCAGAAAGAATTATGCATGAGTGCACTCTCATCTTTCCGATGATGTTTATTATTTTTTATCACAACTGTCCTATTCATATCTGATGATGCATCGATTGAGATGTATTCCATACCAACATTACTGCTCTATTTTTTTGCTCTCTTTCAAATACAACGAAAGTTCCTAGGAAGACAGATTTCAGCTCAGAATTTGAACTGGATCCAATACCTTTAATAATGGCTGCAATTTCTTTTTTCGTCATCACGGCGCCTTTCATCCTACTTAATAAATCTGCCGCGTTGTAGACTAGCGATATCTATTCGTCAAAATTGGTTAATGAAAATGGATGATGAGGAAGAGAGCTCAAATCTCATCATTTACAAAAGTCATGTGGGAGGAAAGGCCTGTGCCTCCATCTCGCAAGAGAAAGTAAATCAGGAAGCTAGCTATCTTACTGCTCTGTCTAATAACGACGCTCGAAATCGAGTACAAAACGAACAAGTTATAAATCTCTAATCGACGATATCTGAGTACGTAAGTGAAAAAGTAGAAAAATGATTTCTTCTTCTCTTGATTTCAACTAATCAGCGTTTGCACTTTTGATTTGGCTGAAACAGGAAAAATTGTCTGCTGATTAATTTCCATATTCTAGGTAGCAAATCGAGGTCAAAAACTTCTGGGAAAAGTGAAAATTTGGCGTCACGGCTCTATGGGTGATGTCGACCCACCCTCGCTACTACTGCGAGGGGTATCAGGGGACGCAGTGGCGGGAGTGGACAGACGGGCATTTTTAGATGACTATTCTTCGACTGCAGTGATAAGAATAATTTGGTCAAAAATGCACCAAATCAGTCTTGTCAGTTTTGAACCACGATTAAAACGAATAATTACTTAGTTTGCTTAAGTTGATTGGTGAGCAGATTGTGCATGTGATTCTCAAGATGAGACGCTTGATTGCCTCTATGGTCTCTTATTTTGTCTCCATTTGATGGAAGTAAACGATGAGAGAATGTTGAATGCGTCTTTTGCTTTTTTTCAACGCTCTTCCACCCTCGTGACGGTACTTGCATGGTCATTCTGTTGTAACGGCTGTGAAATTTTCTTCTTGTCAATTTCCAATCGCATTCTCTGTTGCAGTGACTGAAAACGATGGTTTAAAGTCACTACTCCTCCTTACTTGGGGCTTGGACGGTGCTGATTCAGTCAGACTTTAATATGGAGCGTTGTGATCTTTTAGTCCGGATGGCCTTCCTGACGACTTCCAATGACATTCTCGGGGCTCGACCCCTTGACCGAAAGATCGCTAGGTCAAGCACTTAACCACTGTGCCACGGAGTGACTATCACAATCATTCTAATTGGTTTATGATACGGATAGTGTGCTGTCCATGATGTTGTTTATCGGAAACCAATCAGAAATAGTAAAGCATCCGAGATTATGTGAAATCAATGTATGTAGTATATCTAAAACAGCATTCTCTATCTGATTATACATGAGTTAATTATTACAGCAAGTGGCTTTTTTCCCCAACCATAACACGTGATTTTATAAGTTCGACGCATTTGGAAGGCAGATTTTGTAGCTCTCTCTCTCTAGGCACGGTATATGTAAGCGGATATACATGTACATGCATATTCTTTTACTCTTGCCTCCGCGTAGATCTTCCCGTTGATAAACATAGACAAGAATGTCTGCACTTATACTTAGGGTTGAGAATGCGCAGGTTTTATTTATTCAAGCAATTTCCTCTGATGTATTATGCAAATTAATAAACGCATTGGTTATAATAAAATATTACCAGCTTTCGTAGAATTTAGATGGATTCGATAGCCACTTTCTAAATTCTTTGCAATACTACTAATTGTCTGAATATATAATTACCAGACGCAATATTCACAAATCAATTGAACATGAATAGCTCTGCATTGTCAACGAGATAAAAATAACTTTTCTAATAATTTTTTGGAACCAGATACTTAAACATGATTATGTATTTTTTACAATATTTCAAAGCATTTTTTAAAATATGGTTTCAAACAGAATTTTTAAACCGAGTTTGAAGAAATGCGTCTTCAAAATGTGTTGTAAACATTATTTTCAAAGTAAATAAAAAATGATGGTTTGACGTCACTGTTCCCCCATAGTGGAGACTTGGACGGTGATGACATAGTCAGACTTCAATCTGGAGCGTTGGCTCGTTTACTCCGGATGCCCTTCCTGACGACTTCCAATGACACAATCGGGGCTCGACCTCTGGACCGAAAAATCGTTAGGTCAAGCACTTAACCACTGTGCGACGGAGACAATCAAAGTAAACAGAATATCAGATATTTAGTTTAATCATCAGTTGAAAATTGGTAAAAGACCTGAACACACTTGAATCTCTCAACATCGACACAACAGCCTATTCAAATTTGTAGCCAAGAATACTTCCAAGAAATTCAGCTGCAGTCGTCAAACCTATGTATCATTATATAAACATGCGACATAGTAAACACGAATAGCATGTTATCGACTTGACAGTTGTTCTATTTCACGAACCGAAACAGCGCTCGAGGTTAACGATTAGTTCATTAGGTTGTTCGAATAAAAAGAAGCATTGCTAAAACTGCTGAAATATAAACAAAAGATCTCAAAAACAAAAACATCACGTTTAAATCCTACTTAAAATATGCAAGTTGAATTCTCTATATAAACGTCTAGTTCAGCCAAACATTTTAATTTGGTTCGACCTCACTCAGGTCTGATTCAGCCTGCAAAGCTGAGTTCGGTGCGCTTCTAATTTTGAGGTAGATATCGTTTGCTAGTACTTGAAATATTATCCTGCTGAAAATATAATTTGTCAAAATCGATCATCCTACTTAATTGGCTCTTTATTATCCGAAATGCGTGGGAAGCGATTCAGTTTCCATCAGCATTCTTTTGAGAAAATGCCAGAAATTTGATAATAGTGTAGGAAGGTTTTGGATTAATTTGGTGTGGGACGTCGGTAATGATTAGTGTTATCTTAAACTTTGTGTAACGCCGATGACTTCAACTTGATTCAATGGCAACTGTCATACGAGAATCAACATCCAATTTCCATAAAAACATTCATCTTCAGCACACGTCATGACTTACACTACCTGGCTAATGCATTGTCCGATGCTTCATCAAGTCCATCGAAACCGATCAAAATACACTCAATAGTCTGGCAGTCTGAACGAACGAGTTTCTGCATGGTTCTGCTCTAAAATGCTTCGTTTCAGTGTAAAATGACATTTAGTGGTAGAACATCGTATCCTACAGTGGTCAGTTGACCCTTGGAAATTGCCTAAATTTTGATCATAAAATGCCGATATCCGATGAAACAAAGCATTTTAGAGCCATATCATGTATTACCAACAGATATAAATATGACCCCTATCTATCATGTCATGTGGTAAAAAAGGTCATTCGAGGTCACATAATGACGTCAGAGGCTATTTTTAGCCCAAAACGACAAACTGACCTCTTTTTGACCTCTTTGCGCGACCCCTAAACCTTGTCCAATCGGCTTAAAATTTCACATATATAAGTTTTACATCAAATGTCACCATTTGGCCGCTGAGCACCTGAACTTTTCCAAACTTCGGTTTTTTGACACACACTAATGCACATGTGTTGTTGTCACGATTCTGATTGGTTAGGTACGTGAGAATGTGGTTAAATGTGGATAAAATTGGCCAAAATGTTGGTGCAGGAGTTTGCCGGCATTGTGAGGCAATCAAAATCTGATTATGGTTAGCTTCATAGACAAAGGTACATAAACATGAAAAGGAAATGACCTGAAGACATCCCATGTCTAAAGTCATGGCTCTAGTATCAGCATTTTTCACTTAATAGAAGAAAATACAGAAAATCTCGTTTTATCTTAAAACTTCAATCTGCGCTAGGGGTGCACCGGATTTGGATTTTTGAATCCGGCCGGAACCGGATCTGGCCGGATTTACACCCAAATCCGGCGGCCGGATTTGAAGATAAAGCGAATTTACGTGACGATTTGTAAGGAACATATATATTAGCTGTCCCTGAAACCTACTGTGTGTATTACGAGCTTAAGGGATCCTGACCACCAAAAAAGAAAGTGCCCACCATTTAAGATATTACATTAATTTGTTTTGGGGTTTGGGTCAAAGTTATTGTTGGGGTCAGTGTCAGGGTTGTGGTTAGGTTGGTCAGCTCTAACCTCAAACCCAACCATAACCCTAACTTAATTATAGTGGGTACACAGTAGAGCTCGTTCATTTCAAAACGAAACTGAATTCCTTTGTTACAACTTCAAAACATTTTGTAGTTTATTGTACATGTATATGTGTACGTTTGTCCCTTTGTACATGTATTTTCAATCTAGTCCTACCCACTTCATATATTTTTAACGAAAAATATTTTTGCGATTTTATAACAAAGTATTTGTTACAGTTTTAGACTTCATATGTTTCAAAACAAAACTAACTTCCTTTGTTATAGCTTCAGACATTGGGTGTTATTAAACGAACCTGAGTTCACTTGTTAAGTCTACTGCTTCTTTTGCGTGTTTTTAAACGACCCGGATTTCATTTGTCAGGCCTGCTGCGTCAGATGTTGCGTATTTTTAAACGAAACTGAACTTCATACTTTTTGCATTTCATAAATGAAGCCAAGCTCCTTTCTTGCAGCTTCAGACGTATTTTTGAACGAACCCGAACTGCGTAATTTGTTGCGGATTTTGACTTTTACGTCGTTTTAAGAGATGATCAATCATGTTGTAATTTTTCTTGATAGCCTATCAATCATATTTTGATTTTCAAATATTATTGTTCAATAAAGTGAAGCAATGACTCTTGATGTTCTAACTTCAAGAGCTTGTTTATCAGCTTGGTTGTTTACTTTCGATTATACATGTAACAGCGGAAGTGGTTGTAATTATACATGTAGATGATAATGCTTTTAAAATACCATTTGATAAAAAACTATGTGTGGTTAGTCACCAGAAGGATGCTAAATTTTGATGGCAAGCGTTTCCATCCTAGTCTACACATATACAGTACGTGTAGAATACACAATACACATGCAAACAGTCATTGTACATGTATGTATTGGTACCGGTACAATTTTCTCTTAACAAAATATATTTAAGAGAAAAGATCTAAAAGTGTCTGCCCGCCAGTAAGGTAATATCTGAAAACATGAAAAGTATTTTTCCGCCAATCATTAACGAGCTACATGTACATTGTATTCATTAACGAGCTTGTATTATAAATTCATTATAAATTAGGGCTAGGTAGGGTTGGGTTGAAGACAACGTTGGTTGAAGATTAAACCAAACCAACCTGACCATCAACCCTGGCCCTAACCCTATAACCACCTAACCCTAAAACAAAACTAAGAGTTTTGCAGGCGGGCAGACTCTTAAAAAATCCCGAAGAACATGCATGTACAAAATGGAAAACGAATAAATTAAGGAAAACAAAAATTAGTTGTAAGAAATAAGAAAATGTAAATGAAATTTACTAAAATAGCTAAGAACAATAGTCGGTGTAATGCCATTACAGATGCTAGAAAGGCCGGATTTGCAAAAAATGCCAAATCCGGCCGGAATTCAGGCCGGATATGAAATCCGGTGCACCTCTAATCTGCACCCCGATGGATTGAAATGTGCATTCCTTTGATTCTACCTGACAGGAAGATGAACCGGGTAGAACACGACAGACGCGCAGATTCGTCATAGGCATAGGAAGTATATCATTCTGTGAAAGTATCATTTTCAGTCTCGTTCCATGCAGAAACTCGTTCGTTCAGACTGCCAGACTATTGAGTGTATTTTTATCGATTTCGATGGACTTGATGAAGCATCGGACAATGCATTAGCCAGGTAGTGTAAGTCATGACGTGTGCTGAAGATGAATGTTTTTATGGAAATTGGATGTTGATTCTCGTATGACAGTTGCCATTGAATCAAGTTGAAGTCATCGGCGTTACACAAAGTTTAAGATAACACTAATCATTACCGACGTCCCACACCAAATTAATCCAAAACCTTCCTACACTATTATCAAATTTCTGGCATTTTCTCAAAAGAATGCTGATTGAAACTGAATCGCTTCCCACGCATTTCGGATAATAAAGAGCCAATTAAGTAGGATGATCGATTTTAAGTTATTGAGTAAGATCATCTGAGCACCTGAACTTTTCCAAACTTCGGTTTTTTTGACACACCCTAAAGTGCATGATAGGAAATCACATGCAGACATATCATTCCAAAAGTCGTGGTTGTAGACGTAGCACTTTTCACGTAATAAGAGAAAACATGGAAACTTTCATTTGAACCAAAACTACAATCCTCGATCCATTGTATTGGCATATTTTATCCTTTGATCGTGTCTGGCAAGAAGAGGAACCAGGTAGAACTCAGCAGATGCGCAGATTTGTCATAGGTAGAGGCTGTCCGTCATTATGTAAAAGTCTCACTTTCAGCCTCGTGGCTGCCGAACCACAACTCTTGAAATCTGTGTTTTTACTGAACCACCAGCATGATTGCTGGTGATTCTATTTTGATTAATTAACGTTTGTGTTGCAAAAGGCTTTAGATGAGCTGATAAAGCAGTCATGCGGCTTATCCACGTACGATAGCAGAAGCCAGAGCACACGACATTTGGCATGCATTTCTAATTGATAAATATATGAAAATGAGAATTTTGCACTGTAAGTTGTCCAAAGACCTCTTAATCTTAGGAATGGCATAGCAATCGTATTATTCAAGCAAAATTAAAGACAAGAAGTAAATGTTTTCAATGTCTTGTCCTCAAAGCTCCTGTGGAAATACATATTCTTATAGCAAACTGAATTCCTTGTTTTGACACTCTTCATCAATCTGCTTACGTAAATGCGCTAAGTCACGAATCTTTCTTTAGCATACTTGAGCTTTAAGAGTAAGGAAGTGATGCGGAATATCAACGTGAATGAATTCGATAAAGTTATATTTTGATGTTTTTTCGATCGAAAATTGTGACATCTCACGTATCACTACAGCCACCTCCGTATTATTGCGTTTTCACGTTTTACTTGCCTTCGTCAATATGCATAAAACATAGGGTTTACTGTATCTAATAGCAAGATTTTCTCCGTAAATATTTTTGAAGCGCGTAACATTGTAAGTCGAGTTTCAAGAAGCTTATTTTTGCAAACAAGCAGAGTCCCAACCTTCTTTCTGAACTGTCGATGTGATGGTATTTCAGAGCATCAACACATTAACTAAGTACGTGCCAATTCAATATTTACTTTGAATATCATGAATGTAATACAAGTATTTGTTTTTAAAACTGTCTAACAGTTTCATGCAACGGATTCTGCATTTAAAATTAATGTTGACTTTATATACACTACCATTCGGCTGTCACAGACAGCCTTATCAAAGCTTCAAGTAGAAAAGATTTACAAAATGGGATTTAAAGATGTGCAAAATGTTTTCAACACAGACATAAATTGCCTTTGTTTACGTGTTGTGGTCTGGAGATGACATTCCTCAATACTGATGGTCACGACCAGAACTAGACACGAGGAGCAATAAAATCATTTTTCCATGTCTGGATTCTGGCGAACTTGAATATTAACACCACATTAGGCATACACAGTCAGTAAATTTAGATTGTGAGGAGTCGAACGGCGTTCCATCTGACGAATTGATGACGAAGGAAAGTTGAGTCAAGGATTTGCACTCTTCACTTGACAGATGTTCAGCCTTCAATATGACATTTGTTGCGTGTGTGTTCCCTAATTCGACTTTCTTCATGCACTGTGCGTGGTTGGCCAATCACATAAGCCAAAGTGAGTAATCTCCATATCAATTTATGTCGCTTGCTACCATTGCATGCTCTGGTTGAGACGGAATCATGTCTCCTTTAAGGTCCATTCACACCGGACGCGGCGAGGCGCGTCCAACAAAGATGCCTGTTCTCACCGAGCCGCGTGGCGTGGGGCGGGAGAAGGGAATGGAGACGGGGGGCAACTACAAATGCCATATCACTATGGACACATTTTATTGCTAAATAATTTACACATTCATATTCCTTGAATTAGATGCATTCGAATGAGCCCAAACAAGACACCATAATATGACACTTTCCCGAGATATTTAAATGACGTACTCAGTTTTCAGAATTTACATGAAATCAGATGTAGCATTTCAAGCATAATGACTCGAAAATGATAGCTAAACGATACATTCTCGAGGAAATACAAAGACATTTTGCATTAGATCTACGAGCGTGAGCAAAGTGTGATGTAATCAGGCTCTTAGATCTGCAAGTTTCATCTGACGAGAACAGTTCGTTATGAATTGAAGTGTTGCTCAGGACAGTCTATTTTAGAACAATATCCGAGTAATTCTATGATGAGTTTTGCCCGACCAACAGTCTAGAAAATAGTCTCAATCTGAGAAGAGCAGTGAGTTCAGTATGATATGGCGACGAAAAGGCAATCCGTCCTGTTAATTTTCGTTAAGTAAATCCGAATCTGCAGAAATTATTCTCTTGAGTATTGAAATCTATAAGTTGTGGTTGCCGTATGGTTAGAGGGAATATCAGATGAGATATTTCACTGCCAATACTATTCATAAAAACCAAGTGAAATCAATCCTTTTGTCAAGCTGTCAACACAATTATAAGCTACATCGACTGTTGTCACGCACTGCAATGAGCATGAGAGATACAAGCGAGCATTTTCAAGTAAAAAAATGACTGCTGTTTGCAAAATAGATGCCACCATCATCTTCTTCGTGAAATTTCCTTTTTCCTTTTAAGTGAAATGTGTTTCAACTAAATTGGTTAGGAACTCTGCGATCTGCGTCAAATAAACGATATGCATCGCAATGCTTGAAGGAGTGTCGACAATCAAAAACAGATGAAAGAGACCGACAAAGTTATTTTTTCCAATTGTAAGTGAAGTACGGTGTACTTTTGAGTGATTGACATTGCAAATTAATCGTTAGGATATGGGGATTGCTATAAACTGCATAATTTTGCGATAACTAATCATTTGATATTTCACATTTGTAAAGAATAGGATTTTTAAGGACACAAATATCATTCACACAATTTTATTCATAGGGTGACAACAAGGCACAGCTGGTGACAGATCATGAAATAGAATTGACGCATGGATTCACTTTGTCACAACTTAGCTCACAAAACGACCTTTATTAACATACATCGTCTAGTCTGTAGTAATCGGGAGTGTCACTCTATCGAAGATTATCAGATAGGTTGAGAACAACAACAAATAGCAGCCGTTTTTACAGAACAATAACAACTTTCTCATCTTTGTTTCCGATACTCGTTTTGCAGTAAATAAAGTACCATTCATCTCCAAATGCATTCATGAATTCGATTTCATGGTTTACAAAGTATGAAAGTGCACTGATAAGGGAATTTGATGTTCATTTGGTCAAATCACAGAATTAGATTGTTTAATCGTATCACTTTGCTAGAAGTTCAAACTGATTCAAACAGATGGCACATGCAGGAACTTAATAAGTGGGCAAAAAGAAATTCTTAATACCTTACAGAGATAGGAAAAATAGTCGTGCGTCGCTTGCGGATTGCTCTGAATTCCTTCAAAATGCTCCGATCGCCACGACTCCTTCAGATTCGAAAAATTCAGATGATTTTAAAAAAGTTAGCAGGCGCACGAAAAAACGTTCACAAACTTCTCTGTAGAACTTGACATCGTCTGTGTTTCTTTGCTGTGTGATCCGGTTGATAAGTCACTGAAACTTCGCACAACTTGGTGTGTTTAATGTTGTACTGGCGGCTCATTGTTCGATTGCTATGGTATTTAGTCAGCAGACTGTGCCATTTCATTTACGTTACATGTTCCAATGTTTCCCTTCTAGTCAAACGGAAGAAGAGACGACCTGTCTAATTCTGTGGGTCAAATTGTCCTCACAGAAGGTCAGAATTGTCGGATAGCTATGTCGAAAGTCAGTCATTTCTCTGCACCAACATCTGGCAACGTGTGGTGTCAGGTTTCAGGGCGAGGGGTAGAGCAAGCCGCGAAGCGTCTTGGCGCGGTATGGATTATCCTATCTTGTAAACAAACCGTGCGTCATTACAAAACCTACTTCTGAAATTACGGGAAGACTGCGTCGTCTCGCGCGTCTTGTGTGAGCAGCCCATAGGTTTGTCAAGTTCTGAACGAAAATTCTGGACGCGTAGGACGCGCCGCGTCCGGTGGGAATGGACCTTTAGACCAACCCATACAGACGCAAGCGAATCAGTCCATCTCTGTTGTCTTCAAAAATCAAAATATCATACGCACGCACATTAAAGAGCAGATGTCAACAAATCAATACGAAACTTGCTTTTCTAAACTTCTTGAATGAAGGTGGACGGGATTATTGGATTTTCTTGAATTGATCCGACATTTTTGTCATTTCGCTTTGAATAAGTTGATGAGCTGACAAATTGAATTTTAATAGAAGCGCAATTATTATTTTAAATCAATAGTAGTGTTAATTCATTTACTTTCATTTCTAAAATATTGTTTTGGTTTTGCTCAATGATCAGAAAATCAATTGATAAAATAAAAACAGCCAATTATATTCTGGAGATCGACATTGTGCAAAACAGCAAGAGTTGTTTCTTTTATCGCTATTAGATGACAGACATCCGGGCATGTTCTTACCCAGTCAGGTGGTCGGATTTATGAGGCAGCCGGGCTAGCAAATCAGAAAATGGACATTGAAACTAGATCCGTCCTCAGGTAACCGTTGAACGGATTTTTGAGATTCGACTGTATTTCTTTCGCACTGAATTACCAGGGTGTGCACTTTTATACCAGGGGGTACGTGAATTGTGCGAGACGTACTTGTACGTGACTTGCTAGAAACGAAGCTTTGCGATTATTCGATGTGTAAAATGGCCAATAAATGTTGGGCTTGTGTGGTGAGTGGCATGCGTGAACTTTGAGTCTACTGTGAAAATGCTGCTACCTTGTTTTTTAGCAGCTGCTACTATTGAAAAGTAGTATTTTTGGGTGCGGCTACTAATCGAAGGCGTCTATTATTCGGGAATTCTAAATTCAGCATTCCCAGTTAGCAGAAAAAATTATTTTCATGACTTCTTCAAAGTTAGCCAGGCAAATGCCACGATCCCAAAACTTTTTGTTCCCTCATAATATTTCGGAGATGTGTCATTCATGCCTAATTTAGTAATTTTCTAGCATGACTCTTGAAAAAATCGATTTGATGTATTTTTCGATTACAAAGTCTCGAAGAAACAGTTCTTAAGATGACCTAATTTGGCTTTTAGACACCCTCTATGCGATTGTTATGGTGAAATCAATGTGCGAAGCTACTTTTTTATAGCAGGAAGAATGTGAATTTTCATAGTATTCTGTTATTAATCAACAGCGGCAAATAGACCAAATTTTCTATGCTTGGAAGAGATCAGATAAGCTTACTAAAATTGAAAATAGCTAGTAGGCCTACACCCTAATCTTCCAGATTATACAGAAACTGTAATATAAATGTATCTCGATTGTTTCATAAGCTTTAGTGCGTAGGTTTGCTATACCAGTAGGCCTATCACACAGTGTAATCCTGCATTCCTATCTTAAGACATAAAATCTGAGTATCCTATTGATTTAGTTATGTAGATATAGGCTATTTAGTTCATGCTATGAAGAGGTAAAGTTGTATCTATATAAGAAATTTCTGATTCACACGAGTAATACAAATTTCAGCAGCAACAACAGCCGCAAATATCGGTAAATCTTCCTATACCGTGATCTTCCTTATATCCGTGATAAGAAAAAGATGAACTCCAAAAGATAAAACCAGTTTAAATTAGAAGTCTCGATTTTCTCTGATTTTCCAGGAATCCGATTGTAAATGGTTAAAACGAGAATTTTAAAGTGGACATTCGTCGACATAGGCATCGTATGTTGGAAATGTATTCACTACTTGATATTAGTGGAATTTTAGAGGAAATATATTAGATGCAAAAGGGTGACAAGAACACCTTTTGACGAAAATTTTGCTTTTCTTGGTATACTCATTGTCTTACTCATGGATAAATTTGAATGAGAACAATATCCTTTTAAACAACCATTGTCTGAGATCTGCCCTTGCTAAGGAATTTAGTTCAGCCTTGCCCCAAGGGCGTGAATTTAGCGAATGGCAAAATTTGACGATTTTTGTGTGCAATGCGTGAAAAAGTTGGGTGTGGCGTGAAATTTTTTCTTGATTGAAAATTCTGTTTATCAAGAATATCTAATCGAATTTCTAGGTAACATTACAGCACCGAAGTGATTATTTCCCTGTATATTGATGCTGTTAAAAAGGAATATGCTACACGTGGCACAAGGTGATACCAAAGACTTGAGATATCAAATAATGTGAATATAATTTCCAATCTGAAACTGTTTTCAATCTTGAATTCTTGATTCTTGGCATTTGATTGACTACCTCTAAACAGTATCGATTTTGTTGGACAGTTTGCAAGTGACAATACATACATTTATTGAGTGAAATGCAAATACATATTCAGATAACTAAATATTCTTGTTGCCATTAGCATGTACACTGTAATTTGTTCGAATTCCAATTTTGTGAGATCTTGTCTGAGGGTCCATATAAAGACATTCGCTCCTCGAACAAATATATGAAAAGTGCATAATATCGTCATTAAACGAAACACCTAAAGATGAAATTTACTTTGAAAATTCAGTCGAATGTGGTCCATCTATTGAAAATGAAGATTTCTACCTGATGCCACATAATGAGCTTGAGTATCTTTGGTAGTATGAAGCTTGTTTAATCTCAACTTGTTTTAAGCATGGTTAAATCGAAAACTTAGACACTCATAGACATATTTTCCACTTAAATATTCTTTTGATTCTAAAATATAACGTCAAAAAAGGAATGCTGAAACTGAGCGTGAATTTTAGGGTTTGGCTTGAAAATATCGATCAGGCGCTTGTGACAGCACTGGTTAAGATGGATTCGGATCGTTACTTTACTGATGGAACCGTAATTTTCGGTAGAGTAGACATTTTATGGAGCATACTTTAGCTTGCAAAGCATTAGAGATTTTTTGCTGTATCAGTTGATTACCAGTAAACTTACAGGCGTCTGTCCGGAAAGTGTAGCAATGTGAAGGATCATACACGCGAATGCACGCCAATTTCACGTGATTTTTTTTATCAGATAGGATGGATGCCCTAATTACATGCTGTTACTGCTACTAGAAGCTATTGAATTCGATTAAGCAACGAAGAACGTCTCTGTGAGTTATGTAACGATTCAAAAGTGGAAGCTCTATAACACTTTATGATAAAATTTTCCACGTTTCAGAAATCATGACAAGAAACAACACTGTTGCTAGGTCATTGCGACAGCATTGCTCAGTCACAATTCATTAATAAATAAGTTGACTCCAAAGAACTTGAAATCCATCGCTAGGTTTCTTCAGAAAGCAAACAAGAAGGAAGCTTGAATCAAGTTCATTCACCTTTCCTTCCTTATTAGAATTGGTTTTCCGCTTAATTGTTTGACCGCAAGCACTTTTTCCGTGATTGTGCTTGTGCAATTAAATGTACATGTGTGTTACTGTTTTCCAACAATTTTGGGAATAAACGTTTATTGACTTATAGATATTACTTTTAATTTTGTTGATCGACTGTTTAATTTGACTGACCACAGTTGCTCTTTGATAGAGAATATCCTCCCCACCCAAGTCGGCTTCTACTTTGATACAAAGACGGCCATGGATGATGATAAAACTAATAGCTTGTCACAAATAATCAGTAATTTAATTAGAGCAGCATCACAAGTAAGCGACTTAAAAAATAAGAAATGACATAAGCGCTATCATGACTGCTGTCGATCATCATTCGTTTGAGGTAGCTATCCATAATTTAGCAAGCATCATGAATTTGTCATTATGCTTCATTTTGAATATCTAAAGAGAATGACCAATCAAGTCAATAAAAGAGACCAACACCTTTCATTCTCCGACCGCACTCGCCCAACCCAGGAATCGAACCGAAGTCTGTTGTGGAGACGAACTCGCACCTTCTTCACTAGGCCACGCTGATGGTACAAAAGGAAGGGGAAGCTCGTCTACAACGCGGACTTCGGTTCGATTCCTGGGTCGGTGAGTACGGTCGGGAATTAAGGTTGTTGGTGTCTTTTATTAACTCAATCGTTGTCATTCTCTTTAGATATTAAATGTACTGTGACAGACCTTTGTTGTCGATCTACTTCATTTTGCATCTCCGTAGTGTTGAATATTGAAATTAGCATGTTTTCACTTCTGATTTATGGTGTGCTAGACAACCCATCAGTAATGTAATAAACTAATAATAGGCGCAAGAACATGCCAATTTCATTATCACAAATAGACACGATTTTCTCGTGGAGGTGTCGATGAGATTTCATTTGGATTCTGTCCTTGGGAATACATGGTTGTCATCCTGCTGAAAACTCCAATAGATATATTACTTACCATGAATAGACAACGATAAAGAATAAGTTCTACGTCAGTGAACCTTGATTATGCTTACTCACACCATCGTTTGTGTTATTGTTCATGTTGTCAAGAGGTCGCAAATCGAAATCGGAAAAATCCCCTGGTGGACAGATATCAAAGACTCGAGGACGAGTTTGTAAAAACTGAATAAAAAAGGTTTCCAAAGCCAAACTATTTAATCTATATCCCTATTTCCCTAAAGGGATAGATAATTGTTTCGATAACTTCTAGTGAAGGACAGTGTGCGTTTCATTTCTTTAAAATCTCTCTTAACCATTTAGAGAGTCCTATTGATGATACAATTACTTATTCAAGCTGTCAAAAAACTCTTTTAGTACTCCTTTATAGTATGCAGTCACATTTCCTTGTTGACGTAAGGAGTCAAAAATCGAATATATTAAAATTGTATCTTTTTTGACCCTATTGAGAATGAGGAAGGAAACGCCAACTCCTTCAATTCTATCTCTTGGCATGATAACTTCGTGATTTTTAGTTTTGACACATGCAAGTTAGCACGTAAAGCGCTTATTGAGGAATTAGAAATCATGAAATTGCATCTCCTTTTACAGGCAGCTGAACCACATGTACATAGCGTAAATGACGATAATCACAGCTGCATATTCACAAAATACTCAAAAATCTTCAAAAAGTTCTTCGGAAACTGTGAATTCGAACGTCTCGATGTCGAGCGAAATGGAATGTGGCACCTTCCAGACACGGAAAATTTTTCTGGTACATAATTACATGTAGCATAACAAATATTCCATGAGTACATTTTCTAGAACTAACTAAATTCAAGATCAAATCACATGACAACTTGCAAAAAACCGGCCGCTTTTCAAAGATTTGGTGATATTTGTGCAGATTCAATCTTCAAAGCCATTTTTTAAAAGTAGGCATGCTCTTTCCGAATGATGCATTTTCCTGGCATTGCATTCTAGATTAAGTAAGAGTTGATGTCAGTCATCATTCATCAAAACCCTTTGTTTATGACCAGGCAAACAAAACGTCAACAAGGACAAACCTAATATGTATTTCTAATCAAGAAGAATTTATATCAAACACATCCAAAATACTTGAAATTTGAATTTCAAATTCAAAAATTCATACTTTTGGAAAGAAATCGTAATATGAGGCATTTTGATATTATGCTACTTTAAAAGACGAAAATGAATTATTTGTGGCAAAGTTAGAAACTGGAAAGTTGCAATAACAGTCCAAGTTTACCTGACAGCGGAAGCATCATTAATTAGATTGACTGAGGCCATACAACCATCAATATTAACTCAAGCAATAAAAACATCTCTGGCACAAAGACTGCACATGTTAATTGCAGTGCTGTTAACGATTGCCAAGTCAATGATTAAAATCCAATTAATTAAATCAATGATGCATTCAACCTTATAGACTTTGATGAATGAAGAAAACATAAAGTGAGAAGTAATGCGTGATACCGCATCATTATGATAGAACTAATTTGCTGGATTTCTTCAGTGACTAATAGAACTAACATGCTCGTTTAAGATGTATGACACAATCAGCAGTGCAATATGTGTGTTGCAATAGTGGAATGCTTTGAACGTGTGTGTGTCAGGGCACTGTACGTGTGCAGGTTATAGAGGAAGACAATCTTAATTCATTGGACTGACAATCAAACCTTCTCTAAAGCTATGGTTCTCTTTTCAGACTGCGTCAAAAGGAAATGTAGAAAAGAACATGTTGTTAAATGCAAGTTTTGTAATGTTACTTTAAGAAAGTGCGATACTCACAGTACTGAGATACGTATGCTGCCACAGGGGTCTATGCTGCCCGACAGATCAATCTTGCACTTACATATTGTTTGAATAATGTATTCCTGTGTTGTGCAGAAATTCCCACAATATTCCCTTAGAGATTTCCTGTGTGGGACAGCTATGGTAAAAACTGGTGACCGCGTTTGTCCACGCGCCTCAATTCGACGCTCTCCCTGGCATACTCAACTGCAGAGCAGTGCGCCGCGTATGGTGTCGCAGCTCTCACGCGGTCCTAGTCGACGTTCCTCCGAAAGACGACATGCGCGTTATCTCTGATTGTCTGCGTAGTGCACCCTTGTGTGCGCTTCCTCATCACTCTGGCATCCGATCACCCAGCGACCGCCGCAAAGAAGCCTGTTTGCGCCGGTGTAACAAGGCGTCTGTCATCTCATATACGCTGAATCAAGTCTTTTACAGCACCTACCCGACTTGTTTCCACGCGACCGGTCAGATCACCTGCCAAGTCCACCCTGGTAGAGTGGATCCCCACCAGCTCCACCCATCCTGCATTCTTATCTGCCAGTTTGGAATGCGCACCCTCCCGCTCACCAACTTCCACGAGGCGAGTAGGTTCAACTCAACCGATTGCGCGCAAGTGCTGGTCGGGTTGCCGCCTCCATGTGTGCTTGGGGCCTTCGGGTGTCTGATCTGTGCTCCTGTGGTCGCTCTCAAACAGTCCAGCATGTACTCAAGTGTTGGCGCCTCCTTGCCCTATCACCGATCTCGACAATCCCCGCCTTATTTCCTGCCCCACGAGCTGCAGATTTTAACTCAAACGCGCTTGTCATGCGATTTAATGAAAGCTGTGGGAATTCGAGTGCTTCGGCAACTTCTGGTAGAAAGTCTCTGAAGTGGAGGAACAATATCAGCAGAATATATTCGCCTTCTTCTACAGATTGGTCACCTGATGTTTCAATCCAAACAGTCCGCCATTTCATTGAATGCCTT
This sequence comes from Prostheceraeus crozeri, assembly GCA_907163375.1. NCBI lineage: Eukaryota > Metazoa > Platyhelminthes > Polycladida > Euryleptidae > Prostheceraeus > Prostheceraeus crozeri. The sequence continues at coordinate 116,220 of CAJQUW010005245.1, forward strand.
AAAGACTGTAAAGCTACAGGTAGTGATAATTTGCCGCCTAGATTATTGCGTTGTGCAAGTGACTGCCTTGCAGGCCCACTTACCCACCTCATTGCCTTATCCATAGAATCATGTACCATACCTGCGCGATGGAAGCATGCCAACATAACCCCTGTGCCTAAAAGAAGACCAGGATCGCTTAACCTACGCCTCGACTTAAGACCTATTTCTGTTCTGCCGACATTTTCTAAGATTCTCGAGCGATGTGTGCTAGGCAGCATTAAAGATGTTTTGGTGGAATCGTATGGACAATCTCAATTTGGCTTTCGACCAAATTGCTCCACTATTCATGCACATGTATTTTTGCAAGAATTCATCACGGAGTGGCTAGAATCGGACGATAATTCGGCTGTTTTACTTATGTCGTTTGACATGAGGAAAGCCTTCGATTCTTTACACCACGAATCCCTTCTCAAGTCGCTCCAACGGTCAAATCTCCCACCCCGTTTCATCGCATGGTGCGCAAACTTTTTACAGAATCGTACCCAATGTGTCCGCCTTGATAATGGTTGTGTAAGCTCGACTAAAAGGATTACATCGGGCGTCCCACAAGGCTCCGTGTTGTCCCCGTATATTTTCTGCCTTCATGTCAGCTCATTGTTACCTCACGCTTCATTTGCTAAGATTATTAAATATGCCGATGATGTCATGACTGTTCTCCCATTATCCAAAGACAAGACTGCGGGTGTTGACCATATAATCAATGATAAAATTGTACATATCAGTGAGTGGTGTACCAGGAATGGGTTACTTTTGAATTCTGATAAAACTAAAGTTATTGCCTTCAGGAAACAGTCTGTCTATATTAGCTGTTCGTATCCCTTAGAACCATCTGTAAAAATTCTTGGTGTTATTTATGAACCCTCAATGTCATGGGATGCACATGTGACATATATTTGTATGAAAGCGTCCATGAATATTTTTGTACTCAGACGACTGAAAATGTTTTTAACAAAACGCGACTTGATTAGTTTATATCAGGCATTCATTGTTAGTATCCTTGAATATTGTAATCCAATTTTCATAGGACTTAGTAAGCAGAACTGCGAAAAAATCGAAAAGATCCAACGGCAGTGTCATCGCATTATTTGTGGAAAAGAATGCAAGGACGAATGTTTACCTTTGCTATCTTTGCGCCGGCAGAATCAGGCACTTAAGTTTTTTCATCGTATGGAACATCCTTCCCATTTTCTCCATGAACTGTTTCCCACACGGCTCCCTTTCTCTAGAAAACTTTGTGTTCCACTTATGAAGACTAAACGTAGACATGCTTCTTTCATCCCCAGCTGTATAAGTCTTTCAAACTCTGCATAAGCGCTGCCTACTCGATCGTGTTCGGTGTAAACTCATGTGTATTTTTAGTGACTGATGCTACTTACCTGTAACTTGAAATTATTCGCAACCTGTGACTTGTAACGATGTGATTTTCATTATTAAATAAAAACGTTTATTATTATTATTATTATTATTATTATGGGCGCTCTAAGGACTGTCAGATATATTTGATTTTTGAGCAAGTGAATGGACGGCACTTGCTGAGAATTATCAATCAAATATACATCCTCATTGCTTTCCTGCATCAGACATTCCGCACTTTTTACTGCACTTGTACTTCAAATATCGATGCGAGTCGTCTTAGTGCAAGGTAGTTCTTCTCATAACCATGGAATGCAGAGAATGAAAAATTTTGTCTTCTATAAAATTACGAGTATAAATGGGAAATCTTTCTTACTGATGCGGAATGGATGAACCTCTTAAATTTATTGTCAAATTAAAAATTCTGAAAACTATCATAGACCAACGGGACAGTGCACATCATTGAGGAAAATCAACTGAACAAAGTTATTATTGAACTCACCGTAAAGAAACCGATAACAGATTAATTTTCAACATTGTCCACTCAAAACGTGTCTGTGATAAACTTTCATCTTGTTTTATTGGGAAAATATTAACTGGAATACGAAAGAAAGGAATTATTCCTGTGCGGTTTATCTTAGAGACGAATTACTCCCTTTCTGAGACACATTCCATTTTCTTGCTGCTTCCCCACCGAGAAAGAATGTCTTTGATTGCAGAAAAAATTGAGCAGATTTGGTATGAAAGTTGCACTCTAAATTTAGCTGACCTTTATTGGTGTATTAAATCAGTTGACTGGGTCTGTTGAATTGTTAAACTTAAGCCTGTGTATTCCGTTACATGATGAAATCTTTATCTGTGAAAGACTTTTGACATTCAATTGTTTGCATCTTTTGTTGTTGTTTGACATCAATTGTTTGTCATTCTAATCATTTACTTATTTTTTTCCTCAGCGCTGCCCGACTCATTGTTTAAGGCAATGTTAGCGGGCTTGGAATGGAGAAGCTTTCACACACATGCAGTTCTCGCTAAGTTACAAATAGTACTTACAACTGAGATGTCACATCCGTTTAGACCAGTGGTTCTTGGCCTTTCTCGCCGCGACCCATTTTCTGATTTTTCTGTGTCGGCGGCGACCCACGAGGATAAAACATCAATAGTGTAAATCATGATCATTCATTTGATAGTTCGCTAGAAATTGAAATACGGACACTATGTGATAAAATATTTTCTGAATAACAGACCGCAAAACGCAGTTGCAAATATAACATTCAGCCATGTCTGACAGTGAATAATAACGAGAGAATAACAAGCGACAAAAACAATCGACTTTTGGCATTCAAAAAACCATTAAGGTGGTGAATAAGAATCAATTCAGGATCACTTCCACGTTGGTTTTGATGGCGAGGATCATAGCTGCTAAGTACCACAATCAAATTGTCTTCCGGTTGATTGTGTGTCAATCGGCTACGGAATCCGTTCTTCAGCAGTGGCATGGTGGAAAATGTAGCCTCACATGAATGTGTCAAAAAAGGACGGAGAGTAATGCGAAGAGAACCCGAATATATTGACGTTTTATATTGTAATTCGTTTCAGCCACCTTCAATTCGAATTTAGTGTCTTGTCTCATATCAAGCCAGATGTTTTGATTGATATATTCTGCCAATCAATTAATGTATTGTGGTCCCATGGCACAGTGGTTAAGTGCTTGGCATAGCGATCTTTTGCTCCATTGGCCGAGCCCCGAAAATGTCATCGGAATCGGCAGGAAGGGCATCAGGGCTAAAAGATCACAACGTTCAGGAATTTCAGAAAAATCTGACATGTTATTAACAACTGCAAATATAAACGAAATGAATTGCTCACAGAGGTCTACGAAAATGTTGATTTCAACGCTTCATGAACTATTGCAGACAAGAAAAGTTGATGCACAATGCATGTAGTTGAATGTCATCTAAGCAGGGGTGGGCTCGGAGCGAATAGTATCGTGAGGTTGTATTCGATCGCTGCTTTTGATACTCAAGCGAATTGATAGCTGTACGAAAACTGATATTCAAGCAAATTGATAAACAAGACGAATTTTGATATTCGAGCGCATTGTTAGCTGCACAAAAACTGATATTCAAGCTAATTGATATACACCGTGCAATTTTTGATATTCTAGCAAATTGATAACTGTTGCGAAAACTGATATTCACAGTTGTAGTGTCACAACTTAGTGCACAACTTACAATTTAAAGGTATTTAATGAATGTTACTCAGTATAGTTTGTATTTAGATCGCTTCGCAGCGACTTAGCAGATAACAGTGGATTGTATGTTCAATATACAGTGGAATACGAATAACTCGAGCACTCATTACTCGAATTCACGGATTTTTTTAAACATAATCCAATTTCTCAATTCAAGGGAAATTTGCTGCATAAATTTTCATGATTTAATCGAATTTTTGCTATTTCACGCATAAGTCGAGCGAAGATTTATTTTATTGAAACTATATTTGTCTTCATCCTTGCATCTTACGGAAAGTTTGAGCATGCTTATACTTCGGAGAATTATCTGCATGCCTTAACACTGTTCAATTATGAAATTGAATCTAATGGCAGTGTTTAATACATGTAGCTAGCCTTTTTCCAACTCTCTATTATTTGATGTGACGGTGTAATAGTGGCTATACAATATTGACTATTATTTGTCAAAAATAATTAAATTAGTGACATCAAACAACGAGTTATTTGGACATACATGTACAATAGGCCTATGTTGCATAACTAGAGCAGCTTGTTAGCATAGTATATTAGAATAGCCTTCACAACACATTAGAATTATTGGTCTAACCATTTTGACTATTATTTTCCGGAATTACAATAAGAATTTTTTTACAAAATACAAGTGAAATATATAAGCTACATATTGTTGGATAAGTGATAAGCTTCATAAATCGCTCCTATTTGGATGAAGGAAATGACAATTTTTTACTCGAATCATGGATATGCGAACACAATTAGTGCTCGCAACACGAATTATCCGTGTTCTACTGCATTTATTCAATGTATCGTTACTGCAAAGCAGTTTGTGAGATTAGTGATGCATATCAACGTACATTCTTAATTTAATAAATTGCAACTTAGATAATTCAGATGAAAAATTAAATTCATATTTATAGAATTGGAATTGTTCCTAGATTCATGGGGTTGTAACTCTGGGTTTGAAAAAATTGGATGATAATTTTTATTCGTTTTGAGGATTTACGGTGCTTCATTAGCATGACAGGTTTTTTTAATATATTTTTTATTGATATTTACAATTATACTCGTATTAAATTGTTTAATCTATCTAAATCTTTGAAGCAATCGTATCAAAAATTTGTTATCCAATTTTTGCAGAGCATGATTTGCGACCCTGCGGATTTGCGCACAATTCAGTGTTTGAATATACATTTATTTACTTTTTCATAAAAATTTATTATTATTTGTGCATTTCAATCAATATTTTGCGACAATGTGCATCACAAATTTTGTAATTTTTTCATAAGCAAGCTTCGTCAAAACCTGCAAGCTGGTTAGTAATTATATCGACATGTTTATTGTCATAGTGAAAAATCCACTTTTTTCTCTCCTTCAGAGTTTATTGACCAAGTTATGAGGTTATTTACAATAAAATAATTATTTTATTGTAAATAACCTCATAACTTGGTCAATAAACTCTGAAGGAGAGAAAAAAGTGGATTTTTCACTATGACAATAAGCAACAGCGTCCTGTTCTTGACCATCAATTGTATCGACATGTTAGTTAACTTCGAGTCACAGTGAAGAGGTTTTAGATACAAACTGAATTGAAGACATATTTACCACAGTCTTCAAGCTCATGAATTACTTTCAATTTACAAGATGCAGAAGCAAAGCATTGGCTTACTTATCAGAAGATTACTTAGGCCCCGTGTTGATGAACGCTTGGAAATTGAACTTGCTAGACAAGTTTGCTACACAAGAACATTTCGATCATGCTCAGGGGAACAATGTAATGTGAATTAGCTTTATTTACTGATTCAGTAGCTATTTGTAGGTGTTTAGATGCAGTTAATGGTTGTATACGATGTGTTTTGACATTGAAAAACACAATTCAATTAGTGGAAACTCTAAAAAAGATAGCTATTCTATATTTCCATAATTTCATCTTTTATCGCACTAATGATAAATGTTGATCCCTAGCATTGCTGTACAGCAGAAAGGTTTTTAATGTTTGCGGAAATTCTTGGCTTTTACAGAACTTCAAGCTAAGCCCTCAACATGTTACATTCAAATTTTGATCAAACATTCATGCCAATTTAAGTGAGAAAGTGTTTCGTAAAGTTCACGCATGATTCTACAATAAGATGCGATAAAGATCTCGAGAGGATCGAATACCGTGACAATGAGCAGGAACGCAATTTTAAGGAAATCACAAATAAAATGATGTTAGTAGCAATCACTATATCATCGGCGACGTTATCACGACGATTATTGTCCTATACGATTAATAAAAAAAAGTTGAATCACACTAATTTTTCATTTGTCACTTTCTTCATCTTGTTACCCCTTGTTACATCTTGTTAACCCTTATCGGAACAGCCGAAAAGCCAATCGTAGAAGCATTCGTGGCTACATTTTGTGGTCAACTTAATTTCATGCTCAATTAGAAGAATACTCACTATGATTGCTTGCATGAAGGTAACTATATTGATGATAATTTTGGCATGTTCATGTTGTCATCACATCGTAGCATGTCAGATGACTAATATTTCACAACATAGTGATATGCAAATATAAAATTGATATATTACAAATATTGATATTTCATAACCACAGTATTTAATGTCATGCTAAGAACAATTAAACTTCAGATTTAAGTATGTCGATGTTATCATCACATGGCAACTTATCAGATGATAAAAATTTCATAAAATTCTGATTTAGGTTTTCATGTATAATCTTGTATAATCTATTATTCTATCAATTACATGCAGATACGTGGACAGAGCTGTACTATGTACGTATACTTCTGACATCTCATCCTTTGCTTCCATATGCAAAAAGATCATTCAGTTTCATACTCTTACCTAGTAATCGCAGTAGCAGAGAGCACCATGTATTTTTAATTTAAGGTTGAAAATTGATCTATTAATTGCATACATTAATCAAAACTTTAAATATAGTATGATCTGCTCCATGGTATGATCTGCTACAATACAGCAGGCTGTCCACTTATGCGTGACAATACATGTACAGGTTTTGCGTGTATGCACAGGACATATACTCTTCAGTTTTCGAGTCAACAAGAAAATATATTAAAACTTTTTGAATATGTCGGATTGCTTTTCTTCAAAATATGCTGCATTTCAAAGTCTCAATGGAGTAGCATGGACAACTGTGGAACGGAGCTGTGTAAATGTTTTTAATGGATTCTTAATAGCTCATATACAACGACAGATGATTTGTAAATATTAGAAATTCATTAAAGGACGTTCCTCAGCTTGATACGAAATTGTAAACTCAATAATTCATTCATTATTGCATGTACACACTTCATAGAAAATGTCTCAGAATAGTCTTATTATCGGTTTATTACCGTGACAAAACTTAGCAGCGGTAAGTTGAATGACTTTAAGTTGATACTTCAAAATGATTTTTTCCATGAAAATATTGATGTATAAATGAATACGTGATAATGATAAGTGAATATCTTCGAGCTATCGCCAGTTATCTTCAAATTTGCGATCATTATCGATATGAACGGAATCTTCTTCGGAATTTGTTGACTGATGGAAATGATTAGATACGGGTGATTAAATCACAATTGTCATGGTGTAAATGTTCATGTAGGCTCAGGGTTACTTATGGCATCTTTGATAACTCAATCGATAGAAAATGGTGAGACCCTGAAAGTAAATGATCATGAGATGATACCAAAATTTGCTGTAAGCAGAAGCTGAAACTGAAATGTTGTGTGTGCTTCTCAGCTTATGCTGACTTAAAATGTTTTTGACCAAATCCAGTTATCATTTCATTATTTTTTGATGTTTCTGCGTACATTTCTCTATGGTCGGTTTGGTTTTCTGCCGCCTTCTACCCACATGCTCCTATCAGATAGGGGCAGACCTGTGCGCCGATGCATCCAAGACCGGCGGTGGCGTTAACAGCGAAGTTGATATTTTTTATAAACAATAAGCGTACCAAAACATGCACCAATTGTTGGCCACCATTATGTGCGATGAAACTATGCCCTTGCGTGCAGTTAGTGCCGTAGGCTTATAACAAAAAGGAAAATCATGAATATTTTCATAATCATCTATGATTTGAATAATTTTCAAGTTTTCATGTTATTTACCGGCATGAAGTCTAAGGCATGCTGTCATCAATTCTTTGATACGAACCGTGTCATGTGTAAGTAAGAAATTGTAAGTCTATTTATAGCTTAGAAAACAAAGTGAAAAGGTGATGTAATCAAAGTAAAATATTCTTGCTAATTAATAAATCAGACAATAAATAGTATTTTGTAAAAGTATGATTAATCAAGAAAAATTATTATCAAATTTTCGCTGAGTTGATGACTACCCTTTGAAATAGTCTGGTTTGTGGATATCACACAATTGATTATTCGAAGCACACTAAATGATGAAAAATGCCTACGGTCTACTTCAGTAGACTTATCGAAAGATCCGAAACTTGCTGTAGTTATCTGCCGATGAGATTTAGAACTTACATGAAACTATCAATCAGTATTATGCTTGCTGCATTAAGTTGTACATGTAAACGACTCCGCTTTCATCTTCTATATTACCTGAGCATCAATGCATATGCCCTTATTGATGCCCAATATCTAATAGAGCCCGGGCCTCTAATAGAACCCTGGGTGTCTGATAGAGCCCGGGTCAGACTCAGAAGCATCTTATGGACCCTATAGCCCATGCATAAATATCCCGTTACTGCTGTACTATTGATCATGTACCTACCGTATCATATACAAGACATGACGATTTCACAATTAGTTGGCTAATAGTGACACAGTGAATTCTACATGTACCGGTAGATTCCATCTTTAATAATGTATCGGTGCGTGCCGGTGTACTCGTGCGCACCCAGGCATCACACGTAGGCTTCCTTTTTTGTAATTCCTTGTAGCGATTGGGTTTCTATGGTTTAAGCATAATACGGACACCAGAAACAGAAATTAGACAAGAGATTAAATGAAGAGACAAAAGATAAATACGAACTTTAGTGTTGAATAATGATGTTAGAGTAAGTATGCTACAAGAATCCCTAGGCTACTCAAGATATCAGGCGTATGTAAGAAAGATGTAAATTATGGTGTACAGTACTAGTAAGAGCGAGAGCCGTCATACAATAGGCCAGTATTTCTATATAGGTTCACCGAATGTTATGGTTGATATCGTGTTTTTACCGATAAATTTTTACTGAAATTGAATAGAACCCGGGTCTCTAATAAAACCCGGGTAAGAGCAACATGAATTTATAGAACCCCGGGTTTTATTAGAAGATGTACGGTATTTAGTAGAAAAATTTATTAACGAATGATATTTCTGTTTATCTAAAAACAATGTTTGCCCCACAAGTGAAATTGATTCTCGTAACAAAAGGTTTCACTTTTTCATGCCGGTGTACACAGAAACGAGATCGTGATTTTCGCAGAAATAGTGAGTTGATTAATTGCTTTAGGGTGGAAGAGGGATCGCTTTGCAACAACAATCTGACGGGAAATTGAAATAAGGCGTTCTATTTTAATTTTCGCAGGAACTGATAGGACATATTGGGCTAATTTGGTCAAAATCGGAAGCTCAGCTTTCTTGGATCGCTAGAAAGCAAGTAGCAATATATCCCGTCATATTATCCCATTAAGGAAGGAATTTATTTCTTCTACATTTTTGACTGGAATGTGCTTGTGATAGACCTAAAAACTATTGATCTGTTAGACAAAATAATGTATTTTAAAGGGTTACTAGTCACTTTGACCCCCTGACATTTCGACCCCATAAATTAATTATTACCCATAAATTGATTATCACTGAGTGAATCCACTTCAGATAGGCAGAATAGACCCCTACGAGCCATGCTTTAACTAATGAATGCAAATTAAAGTCGAAATATCCATTAGGAAAAATAACCCACAACACGCAGAATTTAAAATCTTTGATAGATGTTAAAATCGATGAAACAGACAGATGGAGCTTGTAACAGCCAGCTAATAGGCAGGAATTTGAACAGTGCACATCAATTTATGTATATCTGTAGCCAATTACGCACTATGCAGAATCGTGGATTTGATAACCCCATTATATGGGGTCAATTAAGAAGACTTAATTTATGGGGTCGAAATGTCAGGGGGTCGAAGTGACTTGACACCTTTTAAAGTACTTAAAATGCGTTTTGACGGTCACGTAGCAAGAGCTACGTACAGGCAATGGGGTGCAATTATATTGAGACAAATTTTTCTGTCTTTCTTCGAGATACGGTGGGATTTAAAGCAATTCAGATTCAAAGGATCGTTGCATTCCTCACATCGCACTTCACTCAATCCTCACCACCAATATAAAGCTCTCCTATTTTTGCTCCATATGGGTGGACCATTGATTTCACATAAAAACGCTATTTCACACACTCGAATGTCCTCACTCTAGTTGCAGAACTTGCATTGCAAGTCAGAGAGGTAGAGTCCTCCCTGTGATTTTCTACCTCTATGGTGCAAACACGCTGAAGCAATATCCTTTAGATTGAACTCAATTTTAATTGGAAGATTCAACAATAAGCAAATATAGCTTCTCGCCTCGCTATGACATTGCTTCTGTTTTGCAGGCAGCTTGTTGAGTTCTTTGCATGAATTAATGCAGTCATAGAAGACTTTGAAACCAAGTTTTAGCTGAGCGATGATATTTTAGAAATGCTGGCGTACATCATGGACATGAAACACGGTCTTGCGAGTCTGAGAGGCGTCACTGACAAAACTAAGTGAAATGGAATGACAGCACCCACACACGAAGAGAGACGGATTTTTACAAGGCTGTATGGTAATTTTTAATCAATCATCGGCAAATGATGACTAACTGTGGCGGCGGCGCCTATATGATAGCGGCGGAGCATAGGTCTAGTCAGGGGCTAACATGGCTAGCTGTGGTTAGTTTTTGCCGGAGACAGTTGATATTCAGTGGTTAACCGCGCGATTCTAGTGATTTTCTCTATCATGACATGTTAAAGGTGATGCATGTGGTTTTATATTCAAGTGTTTACACCACAATTACCTTCTGATGTCTCTGTTCGCTCCAAGCACTTCTGTAGAATAAAATGTTTAATAAAAAATTCAATGAAGTATAAATAGCACTGAATGTCATGCGTATTTATCAAAGAGTAAGGTTGAGAAATGCCACTCATTGACAAAGCGATTACCAATGGACAGATTCGCTCGACCAATCCTTTTCTTACTTCAGATGGCAAATATATCAGAGTTGACACAATAAACAATGGTTGGAAAACCGATTACTTACAAATTACCAAGGATCACTAAATCTTGGTAAAATAGCCCTTGATTGAGCCAAAGTGTAAACAAACTCTTTTAAAGCATTTATGTGCTCAGTAGTGTAATCCCGACATTTGGATATGTCTCGGGATGTGAAATTAGCCGAGATTCCAGATTGTCAAATGTCGGCAAGAAACTATCGGGATTGTCAAGACTTAAAGTAGCTATATTCCACTTAAAGCGCAAATCGAGTGGTAACACTTAGGGACTAACAAGGAGCAATGGCGAATTACATACTTTTGATGATCACGAGATTCGGGGTTGGATTATACAGTCACGAGTTTAATGAAACCATGCTCCATACATTTTGCTAGTAGATTGGGATTTTAAAATCCAGAAGATTATCTCGATAAAGATACTGATAAAAGTTTCGATAAAAAAATGCTGATCGTCAGAATTACAATGTGCATATAGCTTAACCTTCAAGCTTTATAACTTCACGAGTCCTCCATATTGGAGGATTGGAAGGTGCGGACATTGCCAGACTTTTCTGGATCGTTGCGGTACTTTTTAGTTCGGATGCCCTTTTTGCCGACTTCCAATGACACTTTCGGGGCTCGACCTTGCAACCAAAAGATCGCCAGGCCAAACTCCTAACCACTGTGCCTCAGAGATCTCTGTAGCCCTTCCTGAAGACTGTCATAGCTTTGTGTAGAGCAGTTCGTGCTAGAGAGGACAGTTGCCTGCACTCCATTACCCTGAATCCAACTTGAGATGATAGATTCTTCAATTAGTGTACTGTAAGGACAAGATAATACGGGTAATCAAACTCATCTGGATGGAAATGGCATTCCCAACCACTTCTATTGTTCATGCTTCGCTCTCTTCTTCTGATTTGTGAGAGCGAAGTCATTCCCCACGGAACAGTCAGTTCGATGATGATGAGGACTGTCGTTGTCTCTGGGACCGTAGCACTATTCCCGGAATCAATGTGCAGATTGTAATCTCCTTCAGGAAACTTTGTGTGCGTCGAGCTGCACTTCCAATCGTCGACATAAAACTCAAGCCGACTCGGTCCTTCAGTCTGCAATTGTTTTCAGTTTTGTCCCTTCCCTAACTAACTCCATCATCTTATTCTATCAATCGTAATTTGGCGTGAAACAGTCATAGTCAACCTGGAAGGAATGGATATAACTAAATGTGTATTGAATATTAGTATTTTTGAAGATACATAGATTTAACAGGGTCCAAATTCCCATTAATTCTTGTATTTTGTAGGAAAACAAAGCACTTGTCGATGCTACAACGTATTACTTCAGGTCAACAGTTGTGACCTATACTTTGGCTATACTTGTGATCTATACTTATACCAAGTGATACATCGTGGTGCCTTTGACATAAATTGTCGCTGAGAATAAATGTTGCTGTAGCAAAGGAAGGAACATTTGCCGTGAAGAAATTTGCTAGAACATTGAAAAAATCCTGCCTCGATCTTTCGATATACAATAATTTATTGGATTTCGGGTATGAAATTGCACATCATGTTTTTGAGAGTGGTTAATATGTTGATGACTATCAAGTGTGCATGATTGTAAGTCAACTACAGTAAAGTAAAGAAAGTTAGCGACTGCTTAGCCCAGTAGACTTGATTCATTTCATGAGAAGCTCAAACTAGCATGATGTGTGTTGCGCATTCACATCACTTGCTTTATGTATCATGCATGAAGTTCACAATTGACCAAATTGCTTAATTTATAAACGAAGACAAGGTCAATAAGAAGTTATATTGGGTAGCTTTCGACTACGTCTTTGTCAATTCAACACAACAACAACTACCTATAACAGAGCATTAACAAAAGAAAACTTTTCATAATGCTCTGTTATAGGTAGTTGCTCAGAAGTAGTCGAAAGCTGTTCAATATATATTATTATTGACGTTTTATAAATTTTTGTATCATGCATAGAGTATGGTATCATGTGTGCATCTTACCAGTGAGATGGCAGTCATGAAGATTGTAGAGTGCCATGCAGTGTGCAAGTTCGAGTGGGCATATAATAGAAGGATGTCCCCATACTTGAACGATTTATGAACAAAAATTCCATGACAGCCGCAGACGCTTCGTTTCGCTCGTGAGTACAGCTCGTAATGGCTCAAACTAGCTTAAAATATCTGGAATACCTGAACAAGTTGGAGGACTGCACAACAGATTTTGCTTGCGCGGAGATGCTTCCGTGGTCTTGGTGTTCTTTAATCTTCGTTGGCCGTTCGATGACTGGGTTCGGTTCCCAGTTGACAAGCGATTTTTCACGGTGATGGCAGGAGTAAGGCGCATAGAAATATCGCCTCGGAGCAAGGCACATAGAAATATCGCCACGACATCGTGAAAACCAGAGGCATTGAGTTGTGAAATCAATTCTACGAGGTCGCCGGGAAGCAGTTGCTATTGATGCACAATAGACTCCTCTGTGTTTACTTATCCTGGCTTTGGCGTCCGACTGATAAGTATAGAGATAAGGTTGAAACTCAGCGTCTATGGCTGCCAAGGAATCTTTGTCATTTCAATATTCAATCGCGTCATTTCAATATTTCTTCCCGTTAACGGATAATTATGCTTACATATACTACTCACATTGTCTTCATCAGTGTCAGTTTTCCAGAACTTCCAGTATACTTCAGCTTAGGAAAATTGTCCAAGATGTCAACTGAATTTTGAGAACTTCGTCGGAAAGTGAATTTCGAAGGGAAATTTAGTCAAAGCTGATACTTTCGCAGAATAATGAAGTGTTCATGCGCTTATATGACGAAACTGCCCGTCTGTCTTGTTGCATGTGCTCTCTCTTCTCTATGTTTTATGTTTCACAGCCAGGATAGCGACATTTTCCAGGATATCAGTGTCAGAGATAATGTCGTAGATGTCAAATCCACGATCTTTTGATATTGAAGTTCTACCAAGGCATATAAAAGGTCGATCAGGATGGAATTATTCTTTGGATGTACAAGTCATCTGCCTTCATATCCTTGTGTATAAGACTAGTCTAAATTTCATAAAGGCCACTATATACTTGTATTTGAATTGAGATGCGTTAAAACTGACAATATATATTCAGCCACTATAACGAAAATTCAATCAGAAATTGTCTTTGACATTTTCTCGATCACACGACACAATGTTCTATGTAGGACTACGTTCAAGAATTTTCGCAAAATCCTGTAGGACCTTGCCAGAACTTCAACAAATCATTTCATGGGGTTGTTATTGAATAACCACTTTATAGAGGAAGAGATAATATTATTGATTATGCATACAGCATTCATTTTGCGTGTGTTCAGATACCATACTCTTCTCAGAAATCTGAAAGGCGCTGGATTTCACGGTGATTTTTGGTTTCTTTGAAATTAATCACTGAAAATGATAAGGATATCTTCAGTTTCTGGCTCTAGATTTTAATTATTTATAATTGTTTCTGCTTTATCTTTATTTATTTTTTACTCATTGTGTTGTAGCTTTCGTTTGACTAAAAGTAATGAATGAATCATGTTTTAAATGTTCAACCAAAATTTAAATTACACAGCTGATCGGATTACAAAATAGTTCCTCTTTTCTTATATTCTTAAACTAACGACACTACTTCTGTGTCTTTTAAGTAACTTGAGTTTTAGAATGAGATGCATGAATAAACGTGTTCGGTAATCATGAACTTGGAAGTGTTTACCAATAAACAAAACGAGTTGTAGAAGATCACTGTCGATGTGCATGTATGTATATTGTGTAATGCATAGAGTTCGCGAGCTAATTCACTGGCTAAAAGTGCTGTTGCTCTTCATTACTGACAAAACAGTTCATTTAACGGTTGTCCTACTTTACGGGTATACAGCACCCGACGACATCTTCAACGCAAGACATTTTCGCTTGTGATTCTATTAGCCAAATTTCCTTTCGTGACTTTTAATGAATATATGTCCTCATTAAACAGTGAGAGTCTTGAGTTGCAATTCTAGACAAATAACTAAATAAAACTAGATAATGGTTTACGAACGGATCGGGTGAGTCATACCCGAGTATTTTCCGTAGTTCGTTTTCAGTTCAATCTTGAAATTGCGACCAACTATAGAGTAGTGATTGATGCCCAATAATCTACAAAATAGTACATCACAAAAAGTTGAGTCAGAAGCCATTAAAAGACTGCGTTATTTAACATTGGGAACATAAACAAAATTTAGAAATTTGAATAGCAGTTTATCTCAATGTATTGTCATATGTAAGACAAAGTATACTAACTTGGTACTATGCGCAAAATACTTCTTCGACTCGTAATAAGGAATGACTTTTCGGTTCTGTGATGAACAAATGTGCACCGCTGCAAGACAGCGACCGCACACCGCTGTATGAAATGACCATGAAGCAACCATGACACGCGAGATTCCTACAAATAAAATCAGTGCTACGATTTGATGACCCATTACGTCGCGATCGCAGTGACAAACTTGCACCGGTACAGGATGTATTTCAAGAATTCAACGCTGATCTGTCTCGCTTCTTCATTCCCAGTCCCTACTTGACAGTAGACGAGCAGTTTCTTGAGTTGCACGGGAGAGTCCGATTCCAGCAATATATGAGCTCTAAGCCTGGAAAGTTCGAGATAAAATTCCTGCGGCTGTGCTGTGCTGTGCTGAGACATTCTATATTTTAGATGGAATTGTTTACATTGGAGTTGGAACCATCAGGCTAAATAAAAATGTCACAACACTCGGCGTTACTATGCAGTTGATGGCACCGTAGCTAGGCACAGGTCGTCAGCTAGCTGCTGATAATTGGCATACTTCCATGGAACTTGTTGATGCACTTAGAGAAAATAATACCACCAGTGGCGTCTTCTCCGAACGTGCGAGGCCTTCGGCGCATCCTCAAAAGTAATTTTCCAACAATTATAAAAATGAAAAGTGTCATCATTCATTTAAATTCGATAGCTTCTCGTGACAGCAGTGCCCAGCTTTCCGTCTCAAAGTCAGATGCTCAACCTCATTGAACAGTTTTGCAGCACGTGTTCGAATCACAGCTGTTTTCTTCCAACAATTACACACACGAGCTGGTCGTGTGTTTAGACGGAGCATTAATTGATGTTCAGACAGAGCGAAAGAGAGTTGTGTGCGTGTGAGGCAGCAAGCAGATGAGATCATAACCACGCCTTTAGTCCGAAGGGAATATACTCAAACGATGACAGTCGTCAAGCAAGGTAGGCCAACACCTGATAAAAAAATTAAAAGTGCTCACAGAGAAAGAAATAAGAAATACACAACACATTTTAATGCATCAAAATTTCAAACCTGTGAGCGGCTGACCGGCCATGAGAGACACAGGAAACTGTTGACCTTGCCTCCCTTTTTCTCGAGAAAATGTGGTCTGGACAGAGAGGGGATATAGTAATCAGCTCCTTGAGTAAGGCGGGTAAGAGACATGAGCAATCACTTCTCACGTGCACATTCACTTGGCCTTAAAAAATGTTCGGGAAATTGTTGTTAAAAATTCTACTTTTATGAAAATTAATGTTGTAACACAAAAAATGTCTGGTATAGAAATAGTATTCCAATGCCGAGTGAAGGCCTATGGTCTGGGCGCACGGGACGCCACTGAATACCACGTACATTGGTATCGTCCGAAATAATAATCGAGGAGTACCGGCCGTCGCCAAGTCCATCGAGGGTCGTCAAAGGAAGGACACGAAAGTTTTCTACGATGAGCAAGGCACTGCACTTGTTTCATTCTGGGACAAAGGTCGAAAACCTGTGTTACTCGTTGATAACTTTCATCGATATGCTCCTGAACCCGAAATAAATACGAAAGCATGTACTGTTCTCGAGTACAACAGGACGAAATCGGTGTCAACATCGCAGACAAGCGACCTCGTGGATTCAGTTGCAAGCGGAACTGACATTGGCTGGTCTCGATATTTGCCAACATGATAGATACTGCTGGAAATAATGGCTGCTACTACAGCAGGCATCCCGATGAAACCAGAAAATCTCAGCAGCACTACAAGTTTCTTGTGAATGCAGGATATCAGTTGGTGAACAAGCAGATTCAAAGACGTCTACTTACACCAGCAAATCATCGCGAAGCTACCAAACTTGCCATGAAACTCGTCGGCTATTGCGGTTTCGTAATCTGAGCGTGTCGAGGGACGTCGTTTGGAAAAGAGTGTTCGATGTGCTTTTTGTCTTTCACGCATTGATCGAAAGACATTCGTTTGTTGTGGCAAGTATGAAAAGCCTCGTTGCAATAGTCATCAATCAGACCTGTGCAAGGAATGCATGCAACTTTTCTACTATCATCCTTTGAAACTTGTCTTTATAGGAATTATGCATTTTATTTACAATTTTATTCATGATTCATGACATGTCATACATGTATGTACATGTATAATACATGCATAAAATATAATTTACATTTATGGACTACCGATACATGGTGGGGTTATTGCATGTTTAACTGGCATAAATATCAGTACTAGTGATTTAACTACTCTTGAATATGCTAGACGGCGATAACCTAACAAGAAGTAGGCACTATAGTTGATCAATAGCCTGCATGTACCTGTAGGCCTATTTACACATATTTGATAATTATTGGGCATCATTACCGATACTCTACATGTAAATCTGTATTTCAAGCAATCTTCAAACATGTTGCCTCACTTACTAATAAAAACACTCAAAACTGAACGATGAGAAGAGGCAAAATGTATGAAGAAGAACACGGGTTATTTATACCCGTTTCGTCTTTAACTGCTTATTGAAAAGCGCGTAGGACAACCGTTAATCATACATGATGGGACACAGTTATTGGAAAATTTTACAACTTTAACTAGTTGAGGATTTTTCTGGATTTCTCAGAAGTACAGTCTGCGTAGCATCAGATATACACGTAGCAGTAAAGTTAAAATATCCAATACATGGTAAGCCAGATATGAGACGAAGCACAGTTGACTCTTAAAAGGAGGCAATGAAATTTTGGGAGACCACAACCCACGTAGACCTATAATGCACCCGCATGTTTCGAATTTATCGTTGAAAATCTGCAGTCTTTGTTGATCTGATAAACTCGTATATGCCCGGTACATAGTCCTTTGTTTCTACTACTATCTGTTGGAAGCAAATTAACTTTTATTCATCAGGACTTGCATTCATGATTAAGGATCACAGAATTCCGACACTGTAAGGGATTAGAGCACACATGCGTGTTAAAAAACAATGCTGCGTCGTAGACATGCTTTGTCTTGAGAACGGTACTTTGACGATGACGGTGTCCAGTGGTTGACAGCTGCTAAGTGTCGGTGCCTTGTCAGCGTACTTTGTAAAAATCTATAATTATCATAATTTCTGTTTAAATATAAAATCATTGTGACAAAACAGCCTGTAATATCCGCCTTAGGACAAGAAACTGCAGATGCTACTGGCAATTATGTGATTGCAGGCTTCAATAATACCATTCTTGCAAGATCTAATAACATTGCCCTAGATCGATGCATACCATTGTCCGTTCTAGTCCCTTTAGCTCAAGCAAAGTGGATTTATATGGATAAGGCCTTCTGTGAATTGACCCACGCTCATGTCATGACAGTCACTTAGAACAAAAAAATCCTCATTGTTCAAATGTTTCAGATATGCATATTTCATACTCTATTTTATTTCCTTACAGATACTTTTATCAGGAGGATGTATTGAAACGAGTTCCCAATTGTTTCTTGTTGATCGGAGGCATTTACACTGTCATTCAACTGATCGGCTCTTTGATGATAACCAAACCAAGTCCTGAAGAAGATGAAGAGGTGAGTTGATTCAATGAGACTGCCTGAATAGTGCGCGTGTTAGGGAGGCACTCGAAGTTGTGAGGTGGGAACCAGAGTATTAACAATTTGGTCCACCCAACCAACAGTACTCTAATAACAGCCCTATACTACTTTTGGAAGTCCTGATATATTTCTGTGTATGCACGTAATCTGGGGCGCTCCATAAATCCACATTAACTCATCCATGCCCGAAAGTCTAATTGATCTCCTCTATCTTTTGGTTGCACATTTGGGTCGAGATGTTCATAAAACGAAGCATTGGGCATAAATGGGCTAAGTTTCATAACCACGGTTCATTTAGATCTGTGTCATTCGGACGCTGACTGTGGCGTCGCAGGTACACTTTGTCAGTCGCGGCGGGTTCCCCCCAAGTCACAAGCACTAGCTCGTAGGAGCGAGGAATCCAAAAAAGAAATGTGTGAATGCCTTCTCTCAAAGTGAAAAGTCTATGAGAGGTTGATGCAGGAGATCGTAGAGATGAAGCAGCAACTATTGTCGTCACAGACGTAGATTGCTTAAGCGTATCACTTTGCTAGAAGGGCAAACTGATTCAAAACGATGGCACATGCAGGAATTTACTAAGTGGGCAAAAAGAAATTCTCAATGCTTTGCTGAGATAGGAAAAATTGTCGTGCGTCGCTTGCGAATTGTTGTGAATTCCTTTAAAATGCTCCGATCGCCATGACTCCTTCAGATTCGAAGAATTCAGATCATTGCGCAGAGGTTTTCTCAATAATGTTGGGCCCTCCGATCATTTCAAAAAAAGTTAGCAAACGTTCAAAAACTTCTCTGTAGAACTTGACATCATCTGTGTCTCTTTGCTGTGTGATCCGGTTGATAACAGTCACTGAAACTTTGCACAATCGCGTGTTTAATATTGAACTGGTTGACAACGAAGGTGTGTCGTAGTGGATTGAATATCTAAAGAGAATGACAACTGTTGAGTCAATACAAGACATTAACACCCTTGATTCCCCGACTGCACTTGCCCGACCTAGGAATCGAACAATCGGACAAAAAGATGTCGATATCACTTTTGAACCGTCAGCGTGACCGAGTGAAGAATATGTTACCGAGTACATACAATTTTCAGATATGTTAGTTAAGTGTCTATCAGCTACCGTTCGCTAGCACTCTATTTTGCAGATGGCTGAATTTGGATTTACGCAACATTTACACCAACTTCCATGCATAGCTCATCATTTCAGAGCAACTTGAAAAACGTCTTCTTGAGAATAGCAGGTGCCTAAAAAATGACTAAAAATTGACCTGACATAATTCATGTTGACTGATCACTTTAAACGCAGATAGCTTCACATTTGATGTCATTATTAAACGAAGCCTCGGACGAGCTTAATCGTGAGAAGTTTTTTCACATTAAAGTTTTTAAATGTGAATAATGTGAGCTTAAACGTTTAAGACATCGCTTAAACCTTGAGCCTCTTTAACAATGAAAATGAAGTGAACATATGTACATGCAAATAGTGCTCCGAAGGTTCATACGATATTTGCTGACCGTTGAGGTCTAGTTAAGTATTTAAATGCGCTACTAATTTATTCCAATATGAATAGGAACAAAGTTCTTGTACTTTTGACACAGAGCGATGAGGAGGTACAGTGCAACATTAAATTAAACGCCACCTTTCGCATTGAATATCTAAAGAGAATGACAACCATTAAGTCAATAAAAGACTCTAACACCCTTGATTCCCCAACCGCACTTGCCCGACCTAGGAATCTAACAATCGGACAAAAAGATGTCGATATCACTTTTGAACCGTCAGCGTGACCGATTGAAGAAGGTGCGAGCTCGTCTCCACCGCGGACTTCGGTTCTATTCCTAGGTCGGGCGAGTGCAGTCAGGGAATCAAGGGTGTTGCTGTCTTGTACTTTCTTATTGTCCGGAAGCCACAACGAGTTTCTGCAGGGAACGAGACCGAAAATGAGACTTTCACAGAATGATGTGCATCCTATGTCTGCTGCGAATCTGCACGTCTGCCGAGTTTTAGTGAGTTCCTCTTCTTGTCAGACAATATCAAAGAAAAACACATTAATCCAATGGGACGCAGATTGAAGTTTTGGTTAAAATGAATTTTTCTTTGTTTTCTCTAATCAACTGAAAATCATTAAGTCTAGAGTCATAATTTTTGACATGGAATGTCTTGAGGTCATTTCCTATGATGTACATGTGCTATTGTCTTGTTTCTGATCGACAATGTATGTGAGATTGTGGTTGAATGTGGATAAAGTTGCTCAAAATGTTTGTGTTTTCCGACATTAGGAAGCTCACCAAATCTAAATGTGTTTAGTTTTATAGACAGGTTTGCATGAACATAAAAGGAAATGACTTCAAGACATTTCATGCTAAAAATTATGACTCTGGACTTAATGCTTTTCGTCTAATCAGCGAAAACTGCAATCTGCGTCCCATTGGATTTGCATCTGTTTTTCTTTGATCCTGTCTGACAAGAAGAGGAACTCACTAGAACTCGGCAGACGCACCTATTCGTAGTAGGCATATGGCACAGAATTAGACCGGTCGTCTCTTCTTCCGTTTGACTAGAAGGGAAGCATTGGAACATGTAACGTTATTGAAATGGCACAATCTCCTGACTAAATACCATAGCAATCGGACAATGAGCAGCCAGTTCAACATTAAACACGCCAAATTATGCAAAGTTTCAGTGACTGTTGTCAACCGGATCACACAGCAAAGAGACACAGACGATGTCAAGTTCTACAGAGAAGTTTGTGAGCGTTTGCTAACTTTTTTTTGAAATAATCGGAGGGCCCAACATTATCGAGAAAACCTCTGCGCAATGATCTGAATTCTTCGAATCTGAAGAAGTCATGGCGATCGGAGCATTTTAAAGGAATTCACAACAATTCGCAAGCGACGCACGACAATTTTTCCTATCTCAGCAAAGCATTGAGAATTTCTTTTTGCCCACTTAGTAAATTCCTGCATGTGCCATCGTTTTGAATCAGTTTGACCTTCTAGCAAAGTGATACGATTAAACAATCTAATTCTGTGGCATATGGTGTACATATTATTAACTATTCGGACTATTATAGCCGGACTATGAATAGTTGTCATTCTCTTTAGATATTCGTTAAACTGGTTGCTCATTGTTTGATTGCTGTGGTATTATGTCAGTAGATTGTGCCATTTGATTAGCGTTACAAATATCATGTCCCAATGCTTCCTTTCTAGTCAGACAGAAGAAGAGACGACCTGTCTAATTCTGTGATTGTCGTCTTCATGTCGTCATAGAAGAAGAAATAGGACATTCTGAGCGCTGATATTTTCTTGAAATGCAGGCTATTGATATTAATGAGTGCAAAATTTGACAGTTGAATGATTCAACATTCATCATTGATTAGTCAACCATTCAACTGGTTTCAGCTCATATTGCAGAAAGAACCGGCCGTTGATAACTGCTCATTCGTCAGCTAGAAAAAGATAAATTCGAATTCGATATTCGGCAAGATGAAAATCTTTTGTTGATCGTACAGTCCTCAGGTGATTGACGTACCGCGATTTCGACTACACATTTCTTTTCTCTAATCGCTGATGACAATATCACTCAAGCAAACCTATCGACACAGTGGAACGGTTTTGTGGAATTCAGTCTATCTATTGCGAAAGTTTTGGAAAGGAACTTATTTTTGAAAGAAATAGAGCTACAATGGCAGAAATTTAATTGCTGTCAAGAACGCTGTTCTTCATTTCTACATTCCTTAATTTGAGAATGACAGTTGATATTCCATCCAAGTCTAATATCTTTTTCAAGCGAAGTTTGCTTTCTTGGAAATTCGAGGAAATTCTCGGAATTCGTCTCCATCAGACGTTTTTCATGCACATAATAAGATGTAGATATTTAACAAAATAGAAACATTGTTGGGAGGTATTATAAGTTGAGTTCAAATATGCGACAAGTGTACCCTCAGTCGTCTGCAGCAGATTTCGAAAGGCTAAAGATATCGAATGATTCAACAAAGTAACTTTATAAATGTATTCTTGAAAATGCAGATTACATTGGGGAACTTAAGGAATAATGGATAAAGATACAACTAACTTTTGCGCTGTGCATGATTTACGAAAAGAAGTGTATATTGAGTTCATTTCGTATTATATTATTCAAAATGAATGGAATATTAACTTGGTCTGTCAATAGTTGTTGCTCTATCTTCAGATCGATCAATGTCTATATTATTTAACATAGCTCTGAAATCGTGATATTTTCCTGTGATGAAATGATTTCTTAGATTTGATATGGACGAACAGTCTCGCTTCACGTTAAAATTATGTTTGATGATTAGATGTGTAGAATCTCTATTTTTCTGCGATTTAATTGTGCTCAATTTTATCAATTGGCCAATGTTTTATGATTTGATATTACATTTTTAGTCAAATGCTATGTTTTTTGTTCTATTCACATTTCGTAGAGATATACATTAGAAACATTAATTCAAAAATGTTCTATGTTTTATTATGTTCATGCTTAATCCTATTATACTTTTCCACTTTAAGTTCAGTTACTCACTATGGCTGCACTTGCTTGACAGCGTTGTTCGTGTTGATTATTTATTTTATGAGAACGATCATGTTGAAATAATAACATCGAATAAGTGAAATTGTTCGACTGTTGACACCTGAAATAGCTTAAGAATATCGCTTCCTTCACAATAAATTTTCAGAAGCCATTAATATGCAAGCATTAGTATGGTGTCAATCTTGTTTGATTTATTGGATTGACATATTGTTGCTGATGATTATTCAATTACAATCACACTCGGATTAGTCATCTTGTTTTGATTGATATGAAAAAAAAATCAATACAAGTTTTTCTGACAGCGATAAGAAATGATTCACTAGGCGTAGGTATTGTTTATCTTAATTTTAATAAACACAGCCAATTAACCCTAGGATCCCTAAACCAAATGTAGACTTAATTATGGTTCATCTCATAACTAAGTTCAAATATGCGAGTATCTGTAGTGTTAAACGCGAAATACGCAAGTTTTTAAGACACTTTCTCTTCAATGAAGTTGAAATGACAATCGAATTCGCAAGTAGCAACAATGTACTGCATATACTCTTCACAATTCATTCACCAAATATATGAAAATGTTCAAAGGTTTTGATAATGGATAAATTAATATTAAACAAGGGCTCCTGCTAAAGTAAAAGAATAATCAAAATTTTCTTGGTGTCTGATTCCTGGAGTTAGGTGTGATCTATAAATCTGCATTGCAAGTTGCATCTGTTTTGATGATATTCTTGATAAACTACAAAATGGCGAACTCACAAGACATGTGAAAGGGGTTCTGTTCATCGTTCTGTCGCTGCGAGATTTTGCAAACTACCGAGAGCTTTTCTGCACATCATCCTCAGCCAATGGCCAGCAATCTAGATGGAAACATGACTTCAAAAAACAGAGAAATCAACCAAAAATAAGTGACCCATGTGTACCATGATTTTTACACCATATTCGTTCTAGCTAGAGCTATCTAGCATATGTCGTCAATTTCTATGATATAAACCTGATGATTTAAGGAAATGAAATTTGTGCGTTAAGCAGCATCCAGTTCCCGAGTCCATTCAACACTTCGCTTAAATGTTTTGAAATCTTGTTGGTATCGGTTTTGTCTATACGATGACCTCGAAATTTGCATTTCGGGCAGGTTGATAAAAAAAACAGTATTAGCAATATTATAAGAAAAGAAAAGCCGATCAATTTCACTTCCTTATTTTGTCACATGTGATATAATATAATGTCTAGCTTTCAGTTGCTAATTTTAGTTTGTCACGTGTTGAATAAACGTGATTTTATAAGAAATGCAAATGCATGTTTTTGCCTTTTTGTAGAAGTGATAATTTACCATTAAAAAGTCTTGTTAGCATGAAATGTTGACTCAAGTTATATAATGTAATGTAAGAAGCCGAAAGCTAGTGAATCAATGCGGAATATTGAAGCCTACTGATTGATAGACGCAATGTATTTTAATTAAATGATCCTATACGAAGCAGAAAGTTATTTTTGTTCTACTTTCATCCAATCGTTAACTCACAAAGTAATCCAAGGAATTTCAATGCATCATCAACATTCCCAAGCAGTTGAAAGACTTGACAAGATATTTGAATTTTGCTATAATTTGTTTTGTTTTGCTATAATTGTTTTTTTCAAATCAATTCGTTTTTGACCAAATTTGTGCGCTCAGAATGAAAACTAAGATTCAACTATCTGAAAGACCATTTATTGGCGGCATAGAAATAGACAACAGTAAAATCTCTAGAACGGTAATGTAGCTTCGTGAAATGCACAACAACGGCACAAATATTGCATGCGCTTTCACATAGAAACACTTATCAGCCACTGGTTAGAATCGGTCACATTTGCAATTCAAAGCTTATCAATGATCATTCATGCCCCAAATTACTTCCACCGGTGTGCCGCGACTTTGAGCCAATTTTCATTGTAGTCAACTTTTGATAAACAATCAAATCCTATGATTGGCGAGGATTGCTATGTCGGTGATAATTCATTAATTAGGCATGTGGTGTTCAATGGAAAAGAGAGTGTTTACTCTTTTTTTGAATGAACAAGTCATCAATCTCAGGATAGAGAGGACTTGAGTTAATATTTTCTAGTGTATGAAGGAAGCCCAAGGCCAGTTGCTGGTTTCGAAATCGATCTTTATAGCGAGGCCTTTCAGTCAGAACAATCAGATTTCGTCAGGCGAACGGCAGGAACGCATCAATAGATGACTAACGTCACTCATACTGGAAATAGTCAGACACAAATTATACAATGGAAATAAAATTGCGTGTCCTCGGCGGTAAAGAAAAGGAAGAAAATACTAAAGAAACCAAAAATCACCTTTACACTGTCAAGTTTTGCCAGTTGCACTGTCAATAGCTTTCATCCCGTAGAAATCCACATTGTGACGGGAGTCTCAAGAAAGGTGGGCAACTTCCGAGCGCAGGACATAGCAGTCACGAATGGCTTTGGCGCGTTCTTTCTCTATTGCCGCCATGGTTCGCTCTGACTCCCCAATATATCTCCACTCGCAGTCTTAATAGGCACAGAGCAGCTGGTAAACCACACATAATTGTGAAGCAGGAGCAGGACGTTGCTAAGAATCATATCGGTGATTTTTGGTTTCCTTTGGCATCTTTTTCCTTTTCTTAACTGTTGCTTTTTCTGGTATTTGTAAGTAGCATCCTAGTGCCATAATTTTTTCTTGAGGTCAAGTAGTTTTGTTCTATGCTCGTTCCTATTTCTAGTTAGTTAAGCATCTACTGATGTGTTTCTGTCATCCCCCTGACGATAACTGACTGCGCTGACTGAAAGTCTGCTATAAGGTTCGATTTCGTAAACAGCAACTGGTTTTGGGCTTGACGAATAATGAACTCTTATTCACCTGAAGAAGGAGCAGATCTCCGCAAGATGTCGCGTTATTTAATGTACCGCAAATTTTAGCGGATTGGTCTTTTCTCACGAGGCGTGGATTGAAATCTTGCCTCTGCTCCCTTATGATTACTCAGCTTCACAAATGAAAAAACAAAAAGCTGTTTTAACCCTTTCCAAACCGAAGCGTATCGAGAATCGCCCCCTTCTTAATTCCTGAAGTATCGCTCCGAATGTATAATATGAATTTCATAGCGCTTATTCACATCCATTTTACGTCCGTTGAGTCCGTCCGAAGGGACACGATGAATTTCGTCATACAACATATTTTCATCTTTCCAATAGTGGCATTGATGGCTACCACATGATGCGACTGTTTATATAACCTGGGATCGTAATTTCGAGACCTACCAGCATCTTTCGCATGGTTATTTGACATATCGTCTATCTCATTTCATTAATTGCTAATTCATAATAGCTCGTTACAATGATAGATGAGCTATATAACTCATCATCTTTATGCGACTAATTGCAATTCAAATTTTTGTAACTCACCAATTTCGAAATTTTGCCGAATTATGTCTGTAAATCCCCTTAATGATTTATTGTTAGGATGTCTAAATTGTTTAATGTACCGAAATGATATTTGTGAATTCAGATAGTTACTGACAAGATTGATCTGTGCATGGAATGTTGAATATTTTCTTTCAAATGCAACTGTTGAAATCTAATCTTGAAATCATCATATTCTACAAATCAAAGCACATTAAAGCATGATTAAAAAGAAGAGAGACTGCTTGAGGTAACTCAGAGATTTCAAATCATTCGGAAATACACACCATTGCTTCTTAAATGTACAATTACTTAAATGCTCAATCCGTAGGTTTTTATCACAAATGAATTAGTTGAAAGCCAGTCTCGAACTAAATTTTATTTATCTTACTAGTACATATAATTAGTGTGTGTCTGTGTTTGTCCGTATGAGCCTCTTGAAGGTGCAAGCAAATTATGAGAAGTTGATCGGATTGTTGGCGAGTATTCATAATGTGTTATAGTGTATTTGAGAACTCAAATTCATCTAGAATTTTATAACCCTATTTGTTTATAGAGAATTCTATAATCTGCTGCTCTGTGCGAGCTAGCTTTAAGCATGATCTTTAAAGTTGATTTTGTTATGCGCGAACAATATTTTCAACAAATTTTAGCGGATTTTACCACAAAACTTTCATGACTTTCCAGATGTTGCATATACATTGTTCATGTAGTGTCAGATCATATTGAGCTGACATCTGTTAGAAATTTGCAAGTATTGATAACATTGCTCGTTCAGAGCTGTTAAAACTGAGTTGCAAATTAAATCTCTGAAACAGTTTGTCTGAAATTGAGGTTAAAAAAAAGTTACAACAAAATACAATTATCAGCAGATATACATGTCAAATCTTGAGTTAATTGAATTAGATTGCTTTGACTTTGATTACTTGAAAAAGGTTTATAAAAGGTTAATAAAAAATAACAAATTGTGCTCGCTCTCGGGGTATGGGAACCTTATTCATTCCCTATCTCAACTGTGCAAACAGCTGCGTCTGTTCAGTCAAAATCTAGACACAAATAAAGCATTGAGAGGAAGAGGAATCAGCTAGCTTAGAAAAGATGGAAACTTTTGCTATATTCATTTTATATGAGTAAAATGAACAAACGTCAGACTATATATCTACTCATACGATGTGTGCTAGGCGGGAATCTAGCCCACGGTCACCCTTGTTTATCTGGTTTCTAGACTATTGCACCACTGAGTTACAGACACTTGTCTGAACTGAATAAACAGTGCATCAAGTCACGTAAATCTACAGTAATTCACAGTAAATTTCACGTAATTTACAGTCCTCATCTGTCATCGCTATTACCTTCATGATCTATTGGCAGATTTTTGTGTGATACTGTGAGAAAAGAGAACGAAGATCGAAAGCCTTGTGGCCAAATGATCTAGAACATTTGCATCCTTTTTGTTCAATTGGTTGCTTAACATGGAACTATGCTTCGTTGGTTCCAACGAAGAATTGACTTCAATTCCCTTCACTCTCTACTAATTATGTTAGATATTTGAAAATTGCAACGATTCGAAAAGAACACACGTGGGAACGCTGTTGTTGATCAATGACAAATTTCAGCATATAAATGAGAAAAGTCGCTAAATTATCAGCTTTGACGTTGATCAACGACAGATTCATATCAACAACCTCAAAATCCTGTAGAACTCTCACAAGGTTAGTCGCGAGATAGTGCTCTTATAGATCGATATATGAGGCCTGCAGTCACACTGATAGCCGAAAACCTGAAAGCCTAGATGAACCAGCATATAAGTTATCGCCAACCCGGGGAGGTTGTTTTGATTTTATCATCTACCTGTCGATGAACTGACAAGTTTTCTCTTGAAGCAAAATTTTCTCTTGACCGAACATGCTTCGGAATGCACATTCATTCCATCCTCAGCGGCAAACACAAGCAATGGTAAAATCAACCATTCGGTGTATATTTCTCACCTACTCATGCATACACAGCCAACATTAAATAAAGAAATGAATTACAAATAATCATGACTCACTCACTCCACGATTTATCGATGAAAGTGAATTTAATATAAGTTTGACTTTAGAAATTAAATAGCTTTCTCTTATTTTTCTTTCTCTGTATATCGCAGTTGTGTGCTGTGTGTCATCGATTTTAATTAGCAGTATTTTCTGTCGCTCATTATTTTTCTTTGGCATTGATATTTTTGTATTTCACGCATGCTATGAATTTCCTTTCAACTATACCTGGAGATTATTGTCAATAAATGAAAGACAGAACAACTGTTTCATCGTATGCAATACAGTTTCTGCGAGGCTCTCGTTAGCAGTTTGTTGTATTTCCAGAAATAGAGTGGTGAAATAGTAATAGACAGAATGAAAAAAGTGACTTCAATTCAAAGTCAAAAGTCGATGTCAATGCGAGTGTCATCACTGAGAATAGGTTTGCTTTTGCACACAAGAAAGATGTTTTGTGACGTTAATAATTTGCCTTGAGAAAAATGATAATGGCTTAACGTCACTACTCCTCCATATTGGTGGCTTGGACGGTGCTGACAAAGACAGACTGTAATCTGGAGCGCAGCGATCTTTTAGTCCGGATGCCTTCTCGACAACTTCCAGTGATACCGCCCTCGACCTCTGGACTGAAAGATCGCTAGGCCATGCACTTAACCACTGTGCCACGGAGACCACCTTGAGAAATGGCAAGGGTGGCGAGTTGTGGTGATCTTCTGGATATACTTTTAAGTAAGACAGCTTCGTACGAGTGACGTCAAACTGTAAACAATGCGCTCCATTGTTGGATCCAGAATTGGAGATTATTACCAGTTATGACCCTGGAGCTTTATGCTGGAATGCATGCCCAACGACCGCGGTGTGATTCAATCTCATTGGTGCATCATCAGGGCTGGTCAGCTTCTACTACAAACTGAGACTGCATAATTCAAGCAAAGATTGTCAATGGTTTTTGTGCTTATGACATAATGCAAGCAATGAAATCCACTGAACAGGTGCTATATTTGTCTTTCCATTCAACTGCTTTCATCTATCTAAGCTATGCTTTCTCGCTCTGGTTGGTGATCTGCTTCTATACGGTCACATTTTCAGACAAGTGCCTTAGTATGCATCTTTACTAAAGTGCAAGATCGATGGGTGATACGACCAGTGTTTTATCCGGCCCTGTTTTGGGGGAACCCCCCCGTGTGATGGAAGACATAACTAAAGTCATACACTAGATGACAGATGTAGCTGTAAATCTTTAAGATCGCCTTTTAAATCGATTAAGTGACGCTCCGCTGGCTGCAGACCGCGGCTTCACTTATGAGCGGGAGTTATCTATCCATAGACAGAGCAAGACTTATAATCCTTCCCTTTCCCGCTGCAGCAAGATGTAATCGCTTCTGCTGGCACGCGTACATACGTCCATGTGAATGCAATTAATGATGTAAAGTAATGATAATGATGATTAATTGATGTGAATTATAGTGGCGATCAAATAAATAACTTTCAGACAACAAAGTAATCATTAATCTGCAACAAGTGATTAGTAAAAAAAGTTACAATTTAAAAGCATTTCTATCGTCTCGAAATTGTAGGCCGAAAATAGGACTACTTATATAGGCATGTTTTTGAAGTATTCAAGAACAGATCAGATCAGTGACATGTCATATGTAGAGGCCCATTTATATTGTACATGAGGAATTTCTCATTGCCTGATGAGATACATAAACTTTCAGAACCCCCCTTAAGGAAAATTTCCCCCCTGAACCACTAGGAGTGGATAAAACACTGGATACGACGCATGAACTTTGCAAGCTTGTGTTCAGAAAATAGGGGACTTCTTGTAAATTCTATTGTTTTGAAGGCCTTTTGATTGTCTCAGATGACCATTATCACAATATGAAAAAAATGATGAAAAATCAACTCGACCCGATGTACTATTTCGTAAATGTTTACTCTATATTTATTGGCATTCATTTCGCATGATTCATTTTGAGATGCCTTGAGAGGATCCCTGATATACCCTTTCTCACCAACAGCAACTATTTTCATTCGTTTCCAAGAATATTCGGTGACGTCATATATATCATATACATCCAGGCAAGAAGTCAAAAATGCAGACACCAATGCAAATTCATAGAAACTCCGAAAATACAAATGCCGGAAAAATACAGAATATTTACAGCAATTTGAAACTGCTTTTTAATTAGTAAATCAGTCGATGTCTCTACACAGTATTCCCATCAAAATCATGGACTAAGCATTTCACAAACGAAGGAAATTGGTAAGCATGAAGAGATATAAGCATAACAGAATATTCGTTTATCTCACAGTCGCAGTGAATTTCCTTCGACTGCTAATATATTCGACTGTATTTCCTTAAAGGACTTAGTCGATGACATGGTTTGACAGGTCATTTTATTGATATGGGCCATCCGTCGTCGAATCATATCAACGAAATCAAATCGCTTTCTTATTCAGGACATTTGTAACTCGACAATTCCATGCGCATGTCGACCAGTATTCGTGTCGGAGAAATCTACTATGTGAAGAGTAGAAAAATATTACTGAGTCGTAGTCATTCAGCTCTAATAATAACATATCTGCATGCTAGTCTAAAAGGTATGTTGAGCACGCACTATTTGAGACGAATTATTTGGCATTATACGATACTTTTTTCTGAAGCGCAAATATATCAATTCTTCATTCGGTATGTTAATTTGCGAAGACAAATAAATCTATATGAAAACACTTCATAAAGTCCAAGATACACGTGCAAATACAAATTCTTGACTAAATATTTAAAATGTTAATACAAATTGATATTAAATTTTTACTACAAATGCAGGATTAATTGTTCGTTACAAGCCTGCTTAGGTTGTTGTTGTTGTTATTATTGTTTTACCCGGCTCCGTCCAGCGGATGGGAAGCTTCGTATCGAAACAGCACGAAGCGACACACCCAGCAAGCAATTACACGGCAACTGCTGACGAGGAGTGCCCCGGGGAGGAGATGGGCGTTCAGATACCACCGGGGTGCTACCATACACAAGACAAAGCTATTCTCACAAGGTGAGCAGCATTAACTGTTGAGGCAGCAACCCCAATAGTCTCACCCCACATTTTGTGGTGTATCAATGTACTTGTTCACAATGTGATGAATTTTGCGTGGGCAAAACCGCTCGGATGTTTAAGACTAGACACCAGGAACACAAGCATGCAATAGAAAATAAAAGCAGCAGTAGCGCTCTATGCAACACATCAAAGATAAGCACGACGGTTTAGGAGGCATCGGAAACTTTCAGGTCGGTTTCATTGGCAAACTGTTCAACACACGAGACACAATAGTAGGAGAGGCTAAAGCAATGACACATCTTAAACCCACAATCAATAGACGACACGAACTTCCAGACTACAATCTGTCTTCATAATTTGATAAACATTTATACAATCAGCACATCTCTTAATATCACTCATTCTTTATATAAAGCTTCACACAGTGACATCTCGCTGTCCACCTAGTTACATCGACCATTGAAGGCTCGGGACGCCGAAATACGGTCTTATTGACTTTGCTGACTTAACGTTAATAGAACTTTCGACCATAAAACAGGGAGTTGCTTTTTTGCTTTTCTCGTCACATTTGTCTAACTCACTTGCGTTTCCTTTTGTCAGATCTATAGAGGAACGAGCGCATATAGTGGACTCTACATCGAATATCACGGTTTCCAATTTATTCGCTTTATCTATCATATCATCATGTCGTTTGAGCACCGCATGTTTCAGAGCGTTTTTCTGCTTCGAATATTTTTTATGAATGGACATTGCCAGAAGAATATTTCAGAAATTTGGATCACATCCGATAAAACTTATTTACTTCCAAATTCGTTTTCAGAGACGTGAATTGGTCGATCAAAAACCTGGTGAAGTCAAGTCAGATGAATGGTAAGTAAAAATCTTTGGTTTTCCTATGAACAGTGAAAAGGGAGTATCAGTGCTGAAAATGGAAAGCTTTAACATAATTTTGTTTGCATGATAAGATGCATTAATTTTCATCTTCAGACTTACGTTTTTCTTCTAAATTGATAAGTGAAAAGAAAACATTTACCCGGCAATTCTAATATATAGGTACATGCATATATATTACGTAATATATTATGTACTACTCATACGGTAGAACGTGTGTGAACAGCGTCGTATTTGAAGTGGCCTCCGGCGGACTAGTTCACTCAGCTCCGAGGCTTCGGCTGGAGGCTCACTCGTTCGCTTAATCTAGAGTTATAAGTAGAGTAGAATTAATTGTCTTTAAGTGACTGAAGTCATAGTGTCGTGGTTGTTGAAAATTATTCACATCCCACACGCCATAGCGCTCCAGAGCCATAGCGGCTAATTCATCCTTTCACCAGATGGTTCAGTCACCCTGCAGTGAGATGATTCGCTCGTATGTGTCGGTCCTCCATCACAATAGGTTCACACCTGAACACTACCACTGATATATAAAATATTTACTTTTATATATAAAAATTTGTATCTTGTGATTTTGTGCGTTGGAAGACTTTTGTATTATAGTAATCATTCAATATGCCGAGTGTCCATAAAGTCTGGAATCATATGGATTAATAAAAAAATGCAACTAATATCAAAATATGGGCATCATTATGTAGCCAATAGATGTGTTACATGAAAAGCCAATCAGTGAAAAACATTTTTCGAATACCTTCAATTTTACAAATGTTCAAATTGTTCACCAAGAAGATCGTGACACTTCAGAAATCGAACTGAAGTTTCATGTATTTGTAGATTTGTTCTATGTATTTGCAAGCCAAATAATTAGAATTTTACGTATTTGCTCGCATTTTCAATATGTTGTTGAAAGGGTACACAAGATTGCAAATATTCTTGTTAAGAGAGGTTATTTTGTTAGAGATTTACGTCGTGGTGCCACACATATCCTGTGTAAACATATGAACTTACTTCGAAAGTTTGGAAATTTTCATGTAAAGAGTTTTTCGATCGTTGTGTGTAGTAGTTGTCATAGGGTCCACTGTTCTACAGCGGGGGTCCGCCAGCCAGGGCATACAGGGAATTAAAGGATCCGAAATGCAAAGCTGGTTGGTTTCCTGCTGACGAACCTAAAACGTGACTCACCGTTGTCGAGATTTTATTAACAGTTGTAATTTTCGTTCACCCATTGTTTTAACATAGCTTTCTTTCAATTTGTGTGTTATGATGGAAAGTTTTACTTTGCCTGTGGAAGCGGTCATCAGTCCTCTTAAGGACTACTTAGAATATTATAATTTTGTAAACTTATGAAATATTCGTATATATTTTCAATGTTGAAAATCATTTGAAAATGTTTCGCGTTTTATAGCATAGCTTCATTTTGTCGAACTTGTAACATGCTTCCAGAATTCGCTCTTGCAAATCAATGAATATATCGCATTTTGATTTGGCATATTTAGCTTGTTATCTGAATTTGGTCCGGACTCCTTGGAGCCTATTCAATTGTTCTTCTACGACCGATCCAGTATCCAATGTCGTTCAGTCAATTTTCATCCTTTATGGCAACGGAATAGTGAGGCGGATCTCCATCGTGTTGAATCATAAGTCTTGCATCCAATGTCATCAAGTTCAAATAATAGCTGTTTTTGTAACATTTCCTTGTGTCACCGTTTACATAGGGGTTGTTCATTAACTAAAATTCTGCCGACAGAAAATTAAACCGATTTAATATTCTGCCGGCAGAATATTCAGCCGACTTAATGAACGACGGTATAATACCGAAACCGACTGAATATTCTGCCAGTTTCGGTGTTATTCTGTCGTTCATTAAGTCGGCTGAATATTCTGCCGGCAAAATATTAAATCGGTTTAATTTTCCGTCGGCAGAATTTCAGTTAATGAACAGCCCCATAGTCTCATAAAATAAAAATGTCCGATGTGCTCTGATATAAACCACAACACTGTCACCATTGGCAAAGCTTGAACGTTGTCAAGGACTGACGTGGTTTTATACCACAGCGTAGAACGGCAATCGAGTTGAAGCGCTGCTGCCATCGTGTGACAAATAAATCAATGATTTAAGGACTGACCCACAGAATTAGACAGGTCTTCTCTTCTTCTGTTTGACTAGAAAGGAGACATTGGAACATGTAGCGTTAATGAAGTGGCACAATGTGCTAACATAATACCATAGCAATCGAACAATGAGCAGCCAGTTCTACATTTAATATACGCCAAATTGTGCGAAGCTTCAGTGACTGTTATCAACCGGATCACACAGCAAAGAAACAGAGTCGATGACAAGTTCTACAGAGAAGTTTGTGCACGTTTTTTCGTGCCCCTGCTAACTCTTTTAATAATGATCGGAGGACCCAACATTATCGAGAAAACTTGTGCGCAATGATTTGAATTCTTCGAATCTGAAAGAATCATGGCGATCGGAGCATTTTGAAGGAATTCACAGCAATCCGCAAGTGGCGCACGACTATTTTTCCTATCTCTGTAAGGTATTAAGAATTTCTTTTTGCCTACTTAACAAGTTCCTGCATGTGCCATCGTTTCGAATCAAGAAGTTTGCACTTCTTGATACGCATAAAGTGATACGCTTAAACAATCTAATTCTGTGGACTGATCGCATAAGATATTGCACTTTAACGCGATCTCTTTGTCACAATGTATATATAAGTGAATTCAAGTGTTGTGATGTTTTTGGTGAACATTTTGAAAACTTGTAAAACTGAAAGTATTCGAAGAGATGTTTTCACTAATTGATTATTCATAAAATGCATTTCTTGGTTACATAATAATGTGGTATATAAAAGTGAGATAGTGATATATAATTCTGATAAGCCTGATAATTTCCTGATATTTAAAAATGGTATTTTAAGATACTATTTTCCAAAAGGAATCACTTCTGTCAAGGAAATGTAGAATTGGAAGAGTTATGATGAGTGGAAAACAATTGTTGGTCAGACATTTCAAACTGTAATTACTGTGCTTTGGAATATCATTTAGCTTTCATAAGTGTATCATCAAATGATGCTGAATGTCACTTAAAAATTTTTTTGAATGTCACTATTAGAAAGTACAAAAGAATGAATTAAGTTCCAGACTTATGATTATCAAAGAAATAAACGTGTTCAATGCACTCACGCCCATACAATCCACAGAGAATGAAGAAGGTCGTCTTAAACAAAGTAACAACTACAAGTATCAGCATGATCATACGGATTTCTTATCCTCGACGAGGATGAATTAACAATGCCACTTTTAAGTCAAATTCCTCAAACATATACGAACTGTTTGAATCTCTTTCGATTCTGAATAGGATTATATTGAACTGGCAAAGTTTTTAAATGCTGTGTTTCTCGTTCGCAAAATAGAAAAATCAAAAAACTTGCAGCTTATGAAGGCTGAATATTCGACAAATTTCTATAAATGACGACAGCTGTTCGTCCGCAATGCGTCATCAATGAATTTGGTGAACACGGCGAGACGTATTCCTTTGAATCTCAATTTTGAAACAGAGTTAAGTAAATAGTTATTAATAATATCATTAGTGTTGTGAACGAATATCTCATAATTTTGTGCGTTGAAAGTCTCATATCATAATTTTCATTTAAAATGTTTTATTCTATAACGATTTCTAAGTCTTTCTTTGCAAAAAATAACAAAAAAGATCTTAGAGTAATACAAAGATGTTGCATAGAATGAGTTACTGAATGCATATTCATCTCTTGTTATCCAAACCACGAAAGCCTAGAAAAGAGATACTTTCCACTGCCGTCTGTGAGTCACTGCTATCAATCTCCTTCATGCAAAGATGAGGTTTTTTCTTTGTTCAATAATGATTTTATTTATTTATTTTACAGAATTTTTATCTCTAGCACAGCTATGAGCCATGAACGAAGCTAGGGATTACTCAATGAAAAGTAACAAATTGCATTATTTTAAATAAATATAAGGAAAAACAGATCTCCTAATTTGATTAAGCTGTCCCCATGAGAAACCTGTTCGCACACCTCTTGAAAGTATCAAGATTGTATTGGTCAGGGAAAGTGGTCTGGGGAAGATGATTCCAAAGCTGTGTCGTGCGAACAAAAAAGCTTCTCGAGCGACTCACAGTACGTACGTGTTCTAAGCTCACATGCTAGCATGTGACTGATTTACGTTGCATTATGCTCCCAATATTTATTTAATCTTCTTAATTTATCTTAAAGTACGAGTATGTTTAGATGAACATGTAGGGGTTATTGGTGGGGTTGGTCTGACCCATGAGGCGTTCAAAAATCACGATTCACCTTGCACACTCGTGTACTTTTCGTTGATCAACTCATTTGAATTTTTTGTTCCAGCACGACAGATTTCGACTGGATGTCGATTTAAATGTATCAAGAGACCAATCGCTTCCCGATTGCCCAAATACGCAAAGCCAATCCAGCTTCGCAAATTTCGACCACTTTAATTACTACCTTTGGTCATTGTGGCACAGTGGTTAAGTGCTTGGCCTAGCGATCTTTTGGTCCTGAGGTCGAGCCCCGAAAGTGTCATTGGAAGTCGACAGGAAGGGCATCCGGACTAAAAGTACCACAACGCCCCAGAAAAGTCTGACTATGTCAGCACCGTCGAAGCCCCCACTAGGCCTATGGGGGAGTAGTGACGTTAAAGCTTCATTTTTTTAATTACTGCCTATCCTCTCTGATTGCCCAGAAAGAATCGTCACCCAGAGGCTGATTCTTCTTGCGATTCATCATCCCACCCTTATCTTTGACCCAGTCAGCGCACCTGCCTCACAGAGGGACAGCTGTGGCACTGAATATCATGGGGGGATGGTCAATGAAAGTTTTAATAATTCATGATTGCTTTATTTCAGTGTTCAATTTATTATGTTCTGTGTTATTTTGACGAGTGCCTATACAGATTAGATGCTTGTTTTCTTGTTTCCTTCCCTCTTATCTGCCGGTTAATTGTCATCCTCCAAGCATTTGAAAATTTGCCTATGGTGACATTGGCATACTTTAATCACTTTACTATAATCACGTCTATTTAGGCACCGTCAACAGAGCTGCAAGACTTTTTGCTTTCGAAATTTCAGTGCAGTCTGTTAGAATTTACATTGACGGTGCATACTTGTAGGAACGACTAAATTCATCATTGACTCTAAAACAAGAAAAGATCACCTCATACATTTCAAAGGGAATTTCAGAAAATCTATGCATGCCGATTGCTTCTTTTTTATTGAGGAGTAGAACGCCTCGTTATTTTGCTACTTATGCTTTGCGCCTTGGCAAAATATATCAATAATTCTCCTGCGTGCCTATGCCGTTGGTAGTAAACAGTCTGTATTTGTTATTAGGCAATTTCGACATCTTTAGTCAATTTTCTTGTAATGTTGACTATCTTTAAAGCGCAATGAGAGTTCACCTGAATTAACAGTTGTCTGTGAGGCATCCCTGCAGATACATCATACAGGATACTCAAGCCTATATAGTTAAAGATTCTTACCAGAAACTAAAAGGGTGGTTGAGTTTCCAGTGATAAATAAAATTTCCAAGTCTTTGACCCCGAAGAGACTTGATTTTGATTGGATAAGTGTGTTTGAACCTAGTATTTACACTTATTTTAGGACTATAAGATCCTATGAAATGTATTTGATTTTCCGACTGTAAAAGAAGTTCTTGCACAGCATCGTCATATCGAAAATGGGCCTGTCACATTTCTTGTTTTTTCAGTTTGGATTCGATGTCTGCCAATGCTGAGCCAACAACCGAAATGACACCAAGTGAAGTGGTAAAACAGCGCGATTTCGCCATCTTGTGGTTCACTTTTTTCTTCAACGGACAGGCAATTATTTTCATTTCTACACTCTATAAGGTAGATTGATTTAAGAATTTACACATGTGTATAGGGTTGCATGTCATCTTAATTGTTTTGAAAAATTAATCCGTGGAAAATGAGTGTCCCTGCTCGCTAACTACATTAAAGTGTGTTGAACGATTGCATGATTCTATGTATCGCAGACGTGAGTGATATTTCTGACATGAAAGGAATATGTCGTATCAGAAAAAGTTGTGTACTTTGAGTAGCTCTTGCAGTACTTGTCAGGACAACTTCATGTGATGAAACGCTGATCTTTACTTAACTTGACTTCAAGTCGATCGAGATTGACGCCTCTCGCCATGAGCAGACGTGTCTAGCAATTGCTTTCAGATTTCATCACTACTTTCTAGACATTTATGGATGATCGACAATAACCGATTTGATTGTCATTGCATTTGTATCAATAAAATGAAATTGAATAATAACATGTCAGAGCAATTGATCGATTGAAATTGGAACTACGCTAAGCCTGCATTTATCCGTTTAGCGTTTTTCTCTCCACCTCCGTTGGGTTGGACGGTTATTCCAGGTGTTCCGATCGAGGGCATCGGTTTCCTTGTTGCCCAATTGCCGGCAGTCTGCGGATACTGTTTCTTCCCAGGTCTTCTTTTGGTGGTTCAGTGCAAGGCCTTTAAATCGTTCGGCCGTGTGGTCATCACCGTCCAAACTCTCAGAAGCGAAGCAGTGCCATCAAAACCTCATTAGGCAATTGACTGATATTGAAATTCTGACCATTGAATTTGTGATACGTTACTATCGACCTCAGAGGGCGCAGTCCCAAGAGTTAGGACAGGACACAATGATTTGTCTAAATGCTAGAAGCAAATTTTATCGATGCCTGGTCAATTTATAGTTTGTGATTATTCGCACTACTAACTAGCTGGAGCAAGAATAGCAAAGAAGTATATTGATTCCCCTAGATAATCAAATTCTCAGTTCACGATTCATTGTATCGCGATATCATACCAATATCATTTGTCTTATATGTGAGTAAACGTAAACATTTGTATGTCCTTCTCTATCTGTCTATTTCTTCTCTCTTAACAGCTGTTGGTGTCTCATCGAACTCTTGAGACGATTCAGACGGAAAATATAATACTCGTTACAATCACAATATTTTAGCAGAGGAAAAAATAGACTAAGATAATGTGTTCTGGTCGTCTTCCCAAAGGAATAATTGTAATATCAAAGGAAGCGAGAAAATATCTTGCGCTTTCTATTTATAGTTTCTCCTATAGCAACCATTTGTGACTAAATTTTCAGAACCTGAGGGCTATCATTGCCTTTTCAATGCGAATGAATATCGACAAGAAGTTTGCAAATTAATTAGATCAGTTCCTTAATAGAATTATCAGAAATTTAGGACAGGAAATGATTATTACGAGGGTCTAGCAGTAAACTGCAGTTTTGAGAATTCTCTCATCGTGAATCTACGTGTAAGGTTATTTTTTTCAATTAGGTTTAGCGTGGTGGTGGACGTCAAAACATAAAGAATTGCCTAAATATCAAATGTATTTTTTGGCAGGTAATTTGGAGACATAATTGTGCGGAACAAGTCAAGCAAATTTAAGTTTTTCAAGCCATTTTTAATGTTTTAATTCATTGACGAAATTTTCCTACTTTTGATAGTGTTCTTTTAGTGTTCAGATTTGATTGGTGACATCAATTGATAAATTGACCATCATGCCCTGAGCCTCAAGCATAATAGAGATCAAGTCAATCGGATGTCTCGTTAATGCGTTGGAGCTAAAAAGCACATAGAGTAATTTTCCGATCACTGACAAACCAACCTTCGATGTCATGCGAAGCGCTGGTAAAGCCATCACATGTTAAGTTGGGTAATTCCTCTGTCGCAATGCTGGTACTGTATCCATATTCGTTTTACTGAGTGGTCCACTGTTCATTACTCATAATTCATACTGGCATTATTCATTTTAAAAAAAATATCAGTTCAATGCAAGCTATGTTTTTCTGATGCGACTTTAGATATACTCGGATATTTCGGAAGCAGCTCTTTCAGTTACCGGAATTGAAAATTAGTACAAGACCTGGTGATAACTAATATCAAAATGCCTCGATTGAATACTATTCAGTCATTCTTGTATTCCTGATCATACAGTTATAACCACTGACGAACTATTGAAATTAGATATCTGTGCTACTCGTCTTTAACCAAGAACATTGTGAAATCTGTGTATTTTGTATTTATTTAATAATAAAAATCTTCTCTTTGTTTCATATTTCTACATGATTTGCAACAATCGAAAATATTTATTGATTATTCTTGCCTCTTTACCATTTGACATCATCTGTTGAAAACATGGAAATTTCAATGCTCACTTGCATTTGTTTTAATTATTTACTTCAAATTGTGTAGATCCGAAGCAAATACTCACGCTTCCTTTCATAGGACTACGCCTTTTGCTTTCTGGTGTGTGTAAATAGCTCTCTTTAGTTATCATTTCGTTTGAGAATGCTTCCATTATAGCAAGTTATCTTAAGTTAACTAAAATTCAGCAACAATTTTAAGACGGGGGTTTGACATCATTCTACTAACTCGCAAAATACAGTAGTATGATGGATCATATTCTTGTCTTAGAGATTAAGGTTACCGGACAAATAGAGAAATATCAAGAAAATGTTTAAATTAAATATCACAAATTAATTTTTTGTTGATCGTTATGTGTTTATGCTGTTGTGAAGTAATGATGCAACGCTATCAAAACCGAGCTTGGACTTACATGATTACTAATTCTAGCCATAGTGGAGTAGGCATATAATAGACAGATGTCCTCAGACTTGAAAAGTCAAAGCACAAAAATTCCTTGGTCGCCGAAGACGCTGCGTTTCGCGTCTTTACGCTTGTGCTAGTTTTTCACCTAGCACTGTGCAATCTCCCTGATAATCAGATGTTTCTCAAACACATATTTGCGGATGTAAACCTACGCAGTGTAGGTTTAGATGTAACCTGTCTTTTAAGCAAGTTTTTTTTGTAGGAACTGATCTGATTATGTAATCAATTGTACAGTGACTAAGTAGAGACTAATGCCTCCATTATTGTACGTTCTTTCTCTTATGCTAGAAGATAGCTGACATTGATGAATAGCAAAACTGATCAATTTGCGAATAGGGTGATGCGCATCAAAGGTTAGGAAGTTGCGAAGGACCTTACTTGAAGTAATTTTAAATGTTCTCGAAGAAACATTTGATTGCTAGTGCACTGTGAAGTTCTTCACGTTTGATGTTCAATTGGCGATGTGAACTTTAGCATATTTCAGCAGTACTCCTTCGCTACATTTGCATATACTTGCTTGTACAAAGTAGAAGAGGCCTTTCAGATTCTGTAGAATACATCGCGTGACTTCGCGCACTTCGATCTGAGGACGAAATGTTTGCTTGTCTTAAAACTGTTTTATTACCCTAAAGTCACGCATATTGTAGTTTATGATTTAGTTGCCAAAGAGCTTGTCGGATCATCATCGGAGACTGATTGTTGAAATGCTAAACTTAGAACAGCTACCAAACCAAAGTCCAACAGTTCTCTCCCGACTAGTTAAAGCAGGTAATCTTAAGAGACTGTGTCCTAATGCACCGGATTACGCACGCAGGCTAATTGATGAGTGTCATGAATTACGACTAACTCCAGGAGTTGTATTTTGTGACCACAGCGCAATTTGCTTTTGCGGACGAATTTTTGCACGTAAAATCTTTGGAGCTAAACACTGTTCACCAAATAGCGGTGTCCAACCATCCAAACTGTGAAGTTGAGGTCCGGCCATCGCCATGTCAGGTCGTTGCTACAAGAGATAGAGGAAGACAGGGAATTTCACGTTGCACCTATTAGAACATTTTGCTGATTGTCATCTGCTGCAGTTTACTAATTTTAGCTATTTTTAGCTATAAAAAAAGTCTAGAAGGCAGTCATCTGTTTTTATCTTTGCGATTTTTGTCTTAATTCAAGGGTTGAAAAACGAAGAAACACAAAAAAGTAATTTGAAAAATATATAAACATGTTTTTTTGAAGCACCTTTTTGCTTTTTTGTCTAAAAATATCCAAAAAGGAAGCATTGCTGCATTTTCTTAATGTGCAATCAATCTCATGCCTCTGCTTTTATTTGAAATTTTCATTTGAAAGTCTACAAACGTGAAAATTTTAAATTAAAGTTGATTTGTTTTTATTCGCAGCACCGTAGGCAGCACAGAAAAAAATGCTAAATGGAATTTCCGTTTTTAAAATATATCGCAAAGAAGAATAAACTTAACTCATATTCCATACAATGAGCAGCTATCGACTAGTGTGATCTGTACGTGCAAGCCATATGTTGAGGTCAAAAAGAGCGCAATCAAACGATGCGCTGAGACGAAGCTTTTTGAATGACTGATTTCCTTCTGAAAGTGTGAGTTATATGAAAGATTCTTCACAATGTATCTCGAAAAGAAAGAAAAGCTTTTGATGCTTGACTATGGAATCGTGAAATATTTATATTCTTCCACTGATGTCAGGAGATTTGTTCAGAGTCTGCGAGTATAAAAAGTTATGCATCCTAATTTATTTACTCAAATATATATTTATTCTGATAGATTAATTATCTCAATGAAATAAGTGGAATAAAACATAGCAAAACCGCATGATTCCATAGCTATTCATTGTCAGGTCTTGCAGACATATGCAGGTTTTCCCTGTTTTGTGAAGAAATAAAGTTTAACGCTCAGAATCTACTATTGGATAATGACATATCTCCAGAGAAGAGTGGAATAAATAGGTTTTCTCCTACTGATTTCGTGGAGATAAATGTCCAATTAACTCATCAGAAGCTGTATGTATTCGTTTATCCCCACCATCGTCTTGGAGAATAGCCTGCATAACTTTTGATGCTCGAAGATTCTGAGCATTTAGTTCCCGAAATCAGTGGGGAAGATATACTAAGTCTATTTGTTATTACAAGGATTACAAGATAATGTGTTTCAAATACTGCACATGAATGCATCCACGTTTTAGTAGACAGGAAAAAAACACGAAGTCACTTGAAGGTGCGACATTTCGGCACTGCCAATGGATGATGCCGTTTGCTTTATGACATTCTGCGAATTTGACAGAATATAAGTGGCAAAGATATTCTGTCAATGAGCGTGGATTTACAGTCAATAATGCAAGAACTTTGTTGGATCGACTAAAGGCTTGAAATTATTGTTCAATTCCATCACCTCTTTGCCGAAACTGCCGCACATTGTCATAGTGAATGGTGCGCAAACCCAGTCCAATTCTCGGCGCTTGGTGTCATTTTCTGAGAGTTTGGGATATTCAGAAGCTGTAGTGATTTGTTGAGTCGACATGCTCACTCCGATGAAATATTCCGTGT
Organism: Prostheceraeus crozeri; assembly: GCA_907163375.1. Taxonomy (NCBI): domain Eukaryota; kingdom Metazoa; phylum Platyhelminthes; order Polycladida; family Euryleptidae; genus Prostheceraeus; species Prostheceraeus crozeri. The sequence continues at coordinate 160,192 of CAJQUW010005245.1, forward strand.
CGAACGGACATGTGACGGTAACGTCCAATGCAACCAAATCCCCTAGCGACCAATCTGAAATAAGAATATCAGCTGGTCTTGTTTGACTTTTGGTGTTGCCAGGTCTCAGATTGGCCCCACCTTCGAGTTGTGGTTTCAACAAAGTGCGACTGCAATGATCTATGATAGGAGTCAATTTAGTTACTCACCTAGACAACGATTGAGGTAAATGTTGCTAGATCTAACTAGGAATTAAATTTCCGAAACATTTAACAGCTGTAGATTCTGGTGATAAGGCGCTATGTTGCAAATTGTTCTATCGAAATAATTGAGTATTTAGTACTCACTAGTCCTAACAGAGTTGTGCACTGACAGGTGCCGTAACAGTGCCTCACGTTGAAACTTTCACAAGACTGGAAGCCGCCATCTTTCAAGCACTGCGTACCATGGTACGTGTGACCACGGCATGATAATCTTTTCATTTTGCATGTCCGTTCTAGTCCCGTTCCTGTCTGATTTCTATGGTACTTGTAAAGCGTTCACAAAACACAGAACATGTGACGTTTAACATATTTGTATGAAATTCAAACAACAGCCGGACAGTCGGTTGCAATTTTGAAAAGTAGTCCAGTATACTGACTGGTTCCAGTTATACTATTCTGCATCAGCTGTATCAATCAGGTTATCACTCAGCTTCAAAGTGGACTCAGCGTCTCTATCTGTGTCTTATTTACGTCTTACACTAGATGTTGTCATCCTTGCGGAGAATGTCTCCCTTGTGGTGCGACTCCAACCTGCACGATCCATACGTCTCCAGTACTTTGAAAGTTTGTCTCTCTATCGCTTTATTTGCCCGGCCTCTGTTTCTCTTCCCTTCTCTTGGAATCCATACTGCCGTTCGGTGGCTCCACCTCTTGTCAGGTCGCCTCTGATGACATGACCAGCTCATTTCCATTTGAGATGTCTCGCTTCGGTTACTACATCATTCAGTCCACTTCTTCTCCTTAATTCTTCATTTCTTACTCTGTCTGATATTATAATACCGATCATTCTTCTTTCCATCGCTCGCTGTTCATCTATCTGTGTAAGAAATATCGAATGAAGGACTTCTGCCAAGAAAGCGCCACCCTTCTCCAAATTCAGGTGAGAACCGATGCAGTTACATGTGATATTGTGTCTTCAAAGCGAATTCTAAGTCCCCAGCTCCCCATAGCTTCTTCCTGAGGAATGAGGATTCATTATGCTTGTTTGTCTACTCTTTGACCCTCAACATGTTTATTTAACTCCGCAGCTTAGCAGACGTAGTAATAACTGACCACGCTTCGAGGAGACATTTTAACCTTCAATCGCCTTGCTATTGGCTATTGCATGAATGGGATTTTCCACAACATGCCATTTAGGAGGAATCAAATCATGCGCTAAAGTATTTCCGAAACGACCAAGTTGTATATAAATGAAGATTACGTTCAGAACGTCTGACATTTTTATCAATATCTGTAAACTTTTGCGGTTGCCGGCACGCTGATAGTTTCAATTACTTCTTATCTTCGACACTTCGTAGTTATCCCTGAGAAAGGCGAAATTACACTGCGAGAACTGTAAGCCCAAACACAGGCAGTATATCAAGATAAAAATGAAATTAGGTCAAGGCCTGAATTATTGTGGTGATAACAAGAAAACAGACGACTTTAGAAGAAAATTTTTTTTTTGAACAACATTCAAACAGCATATACATTATTATTATACGTACATAATTATTAATGAAATGTGAATGATAATATTATATAATTTTTTCACGTGTTTGGTTGTAATCTTTGACTAATTTATGAATACAGTACATTCGTATTTGGATTGCTACGTAACACGCAGTACCAATCATTGATAATAGAAGTTACTAAACGATGACAGCATGACCCTACCAGGCAAAAAATTTATGGGAGACAAGATAAACAAGGTCCTTGAATTTACTTTCAATGATAAGAATATTCGTAAACTTATAATGACCACTATCTAAACTCTCAAATAGCAACTAGCAACATTTCTAAAGGAAGAAGTTTTACCACAACTGGAAGAAGAGAAGTGGACTCCGTGGTACAGTGGTTAAGTGCTTTGCTTAGCGAAGTTTTGGTCCACAGGCCGAGCCCCGAAAGTGTCATTGGAAGTAGTCAGGAAGGGTATCCGGACTAACTGGTTGCAATGCTCCAGATAAAAGTCTGATTAAATCAGCACCGTCCAAGTTCTCAGCAAGGGGGAACAGTGACGTTAAACTATCATTTTTTAGGGAGAAGCAGTAAAGTTCGAAAAGTAGTAGAAAGAAAAGTTGATTGAAATTAAAAGAAGTAAAGAGAGTTGAATTCAGTTGAAAGAGGTAGACAATGATAGAGTTGAAAGTGAAACCTGAGTAGGAGGGTTTGTTTGAAATGATCTATTGCATCTATTGTTTGTTTTTTGCTACGTATTGTTTATTTCAAAGGAAGCAATATTGATCATGATAAGGGTAGTGTACTTTCAGCTTTCTTTCCCTGCAAAATGAGAGAACCTGTATATCCAAGTCATAGTACTGATAATGTTGATAAAGCTGTCATTCTTAATGCATTAATTGTTTTAATATTGATTCTCTCAATCCTCATTCTCAACTTCATATACCAGCGGTCTAGCATGTCACGGGGGGAAAGAGAAAGATTAGGAGAATTCCTAGAATATTTAATTTTATCCATTACTTGTATTTTAGCGTCGGTGCTAGACACAACATGACTACATGAAGGAAATGTGCTTGCAACGTGGAGCTCAAGAGCTGAAGATCATTCTTCCTCAGTAAATTTTTTTGTGGTTGGATTTGAACCTTCTACGTGTGATCGCCAGTTCATGATATTAACCAATGAGTCATGACACGAGTACATTGTCAGTGCACAGCCAGGGAACCCTAGTTATCGGCGCTTGCTTGACCAGGAAGTGACATCCCTAAAATCTCCATGTGTCGATCCTACAAGTTGAGTATTTGAAAATTCAGTGTTACTGCTGGATGTAGCACCATTTATTTTTCAAAAGTTTACACCAATTGTGTCTTTTTAAAGATGATGACAATAAAACTCCATAATCACACCGGGAAATAAGCTTACTGTGATGAAATGACATTCTATGATCAGGTACATGAGATTAATTCTACTACATTTTGCAACATTGCTTTGCAGTCAAGGAAGTTGGCCAGGATACGGCTGATAGTTGAGATTTCCCCCCCTGTAATGCATTCGGATATTGTAGCAAAGGCTGAATACCATATTTTCATTTTCTGAATGGGATTCGCTTCTGGAGGTCGTTTATCTTTGCTCTTAAAAGATGGCATTGTAATATAATAAATCATCTTTATTGATTCGCAATATACGGTGAATGCATTACAAAAGTAACAAAAGACAATGCAGAATTTAAAAAGTGTGGTAGTTCCCTGAACAATTTCTTGCACATCCTGTCAATTAATGATTCCAATGGACAAAATTCAAAAATTTCCCACCGCAAGTCGTTCAGCTGCAATCAACGATACAAGCTTGAATAACAAATATTTCGGAATATTGCAGAAACAATTTGTACTCGTAGATATCTGAAGCTTGACAATACTTTAATGTTCTGAACTTCATGGACTATGTAAAGGATCATCATTAGGCTGATCATTTGAAAGGTAATATATCAGATAAGATAAGCATTTATTTTTTAGGAATGGTAATCACAAATTTACAATTCAGTTTCCAGTTGAATGTGGAAAGTTCACACGCATGCATAAAAAGTAATAAAGTGAATAGGCAATAAAATACAAATTAATATGTGACAAACATTAAGCGTTATTCAGTAGATATGTCACAAATGGGATAAATGCATTCTTCTTTCTTTGAATGCGGCAAAGTGGAACAAGGAACTTTCCTGAATTTGTGAGGACTTTTGGTATCATACCTCGTAGACAGTGACCATCTTCATTTGCTGCCTTCAAAAAGAGTCGCCTTCTGAGTTCATGTCGTCGAATGGTAATCTCGTCGCTTGAACAGTGACAAGTCCTCACATTGTCATGAAAAATAATGCGATGGGCACGCTTGTCGATTCTTGATAATTGGTGGGACAAAAGATGATTCAAACCAACAAAACTTGGACAAGCATATTCGAAAATGGACCTGATGTATGCAATGTACAGTAAATAAACCTCAGTTTTGGTCTCCGCAGACAATAAAAACGTTGATTTGCTTTCTTTGTGATACATTCGGTATGAGCGTTCCAAGTTAGGTCTTTAGTAATAGTTACACCAAGAATGTCAGATTGGTCTACCACATTCAATTTAAATGAAGTCACATTTGACTCAATTTTATTCGTTGATTTACACAAGTTAAAATATTTGACTTCGACGAGTTGACAATCAGCTCATTGTCATCACACCAGGATGTGTTATCCTGGTGTTATCTTCATTCACAGCTGAAATCCCAATGCAGATCATTCGATAAATCATTCCTTTGATTTTTTGTTGAAGCCTTTGAAATTGAGGGATGTTTTGTATTAGCTTTACATTCAAACGAGGGAAGTGTTTCAGAAACTTAGAAGAAACTATTCTAGTCAATAGATCACATAGAGAGGACTGATGGTCAATTTTACAGCCATTATTCATATGTTTGTCCCATTGCAATATCTGTCTGTCTCATAACTGGATTATTTTCAGCGGCAGCAATCACTTCAAGTGTACTTATTTCAGATGTGTTGATTTAGAGAAGTACGTTTGGTGAAAGTATGATAGCTGTTAGTGGAGAGATTAAAGCAAAAAATCATCATAGTCAGCGAAGCATTTCGCCTTGCGATATCAGAACCCAAGATTAATTGATTGAAGCCGCATCCTCTCTTCGCCCCTTCTCGGTTTTGCAGAATTCCAATCCCCGATTGCCATTTAAGAAATTTGTATGTCAACAGCACTACAACCGCAGAAATTTGTTTTCCGATTTCATTGAGATAGAAAGTCAGTTAGACTTACAATAGTAAGGTGAAAATAGTGAATAGTGAAGTGACTTGCAATTGACAATAGACAGCAGTATTAGAATGAACTCATACCAGTGAGGCAAATAAAAGATAGTCACGAAGAGTCACTGCACTACTGCTCTGACTCCCAGCTCCTGGGCTGGACGGTAGACGGATCTCCACCATTCTCGCTTTATGGCAAGTTCTTCCGAGATTCCAGATATCCTAAGGTCTTAACGGATACACTGGAGCCATTTTTGGCCGTCCGGCAGCTGAACGTCCTTGCACTTCCACACCTTCAACTCTCCCGGGCTCTTCACTTGACCAAACCATCTCAGGCGTCCGCTGCGAACCCGATCTTCCAGTTCATTCAAACCACACATGTTTCCATCCTCCTTACTTGACACATCGTCGCTATATTTCACTCTTGCCTTGTATCTCAGACATTTTCTTTGAGAGGGGGCATTGATCAACTTGTGCTCTGATCTTTAAGGGTATGCTTTTGCTGTTCAATCGGCTGGTCAACTCTCGCCATTTGGACCAAGCAGCCGCAACCCGAGCACTTACTCTGCAACTTCCACCTTACCCTGGTTCAAGGTAGCAGAGCTGGCTGACTTCTTGCATGATATAGGCTTCATTAATTGTTAAAGAGTCGTCAGATGCAAATCTATTAATACACGAACCTTCAATTCTTAATACTTCGAACCTCACGCCAATTCATTACACATGAGGAGAGGAGAAGCGTTGTTTTTCCTTCTAGTAAGTATTTTTAAAATTTTTAGACATTTTAGGATATAAAAATTTTCTTTTAAATCATACTTTGTACCTATTGAAAAGTAACTAGTCATTAGCTTGTTTTTTTTAACTTTGTTACCTTGACGCACTTTGCTACGTTGAACTGTGCTCCGACACTTGGGCCAAAAACCGCTGTTGGGAGCATTTCCATTGACACCACTTGTGACATGACGAACAGAAAACCGAATTCACTTCAAAGCATCATCCACAGCAACTACAATGACAATTACCGGATTCATTTTTCTGCTGTAGCTTTCTCCAGGTTGACTTTTATATTCCTTTCTCAATACTGCTTTTCTATATGCAAAAGCTTTTCTGCTGGAACGATCTTTGCTTCTGCCGTCAGCGCGATATCATCTGGGTAGAGGAGCTCCCATGGACCTTCACCATGACAATCTTTAGGGAGTTCTTCTATTGGTGTTACAAAGAGAAGAGGACTGGGTGCACAGCCTTGATGCACCCGTGCATGCATATCAAAAGCATATGATGGGCCTGCTATTGTATTGACTTTTGAAATGGACGCTTCATGCAGTGACATGACCTCTGAAACAAGAGCTTCACGAATGCCTCGTCGCCGTAAGGCCCAAGCAATGACTCTTCATGGTAAAGATGTCACTTAAAGCTGACGACGCCTATAAGATCCACCCACAATCTATGAAAAAAAGAGTCTGCAAATATGCGAAACAATTAGAGACATGATGTTGCCTGGTGTGCAGAACTGCAGATTACTGCCTAAGCGACTTTGGAATGCGGAACGAGTGCTTTACGAAACTAAGAATAGACAAGTCACCATGTTTCTGGAGAAAGATCGCTCTCGTTCTACATGTTTAGGAATTACTGAGAAACGATAGCATTTTGATTGACAATATTGAAACATGCATCATTGTATCATCACAATACACAGAATAACGAGAACAATTACAAGTTGAAATTTACGAGTATATGTAGTGATAAAGTCCATGGATGAAGTATAATATTTGTTTTTTACCTACAACTAATAATTTACTTGCTTATTCGCGTTTGACGTTGTGTCAGCATATGTTGTATATTGTACAATATACATTGAATTTCTTAAAAGTTTTATAAGGATATTAATTTTGAGTCAATTAAGTCTTGTATTTGTATTCTTTCAGCAATATTTAGATTGCCCTGATGAAAAAATGATGATTTAACATCACTACTCCCCTTGACTGGGGACTTTGACGGTGCTGACATAACCGTTGGTCCAGATGCCTTTCCTGACGACTTCCAATGACACTTTCGGGGCTCGACCTCTGGACCGAAATATCGCTAGACCAAGCACTGTGCCACAGAGATCCCATGAAATGAAATTTCTGATGCGTTCTCTGAGAATTAACTGCACAAATCGTGATAAGCTTAATAAAAGTAGACAAGAAGACAATCATGAGGACAAATGGCTCGTACATTGATGTCAACGGAGACAAAAAACTTTGACCTTTGATTCAAGTGAAGATTGATAGCATTGAATAGGGCGTCAAAAAATTTAGATCTGCCAGTTGTAAGCAAGAGAACGGTAGAAAACGGTTGTAAAACATACACAGTAGGCTGCCGTTCTTTAAAGGTTCTGTTTTCGTTTCCAATAGTCGACTTGAGCCATCTTTAGTGACTGCTTATTGCAGTCACCTGGATCAGCTAGATCAATTTTCACAAGTAGAATGTCGCACGCCACTTCGTCATGACAATTTACGCTACCATTCGGTGCATCTTGCCAATTGTGGGACAGTCCGTTCACAGAGTATAAATTTTAGCGGATAAAAACGCCTTCTTTTCACGCAGTTCGCTCTAACTTTTGAAATGGACTATCGATCGATTTTACCGTCGAGATATTACGCTTTATACTGTGAGGAACACAATGCGTTAGTTAGAAAATAGTCTAGTTAGCTTGAGGAAGTCCCTTCGATGCAAAAAATGATTAATTTTGTCTATTTTAATTGTACCGAAGTAGTTTTACATGTTTATTTTTTATCATTAATTAAATGAAGGCAGTATCACAAGCAAGCGACTCTAGAAATAAGGAGTTAATTGAGCACTTTCATGGTCGTTGCCAATCGTAAGAAGCAGCTATCCGTAGTTCTACAAGTATCTTGAATTTCTCATTATTCTATGCATGTCTGGCACAGTACACGTCACTTTACACAGCAGTAGCATAGGCGTAAAAACTAACGTAAATTCTTATTGTTTTTTGAAACGTCAAATATATGCTAGTCTACACATGTAGGTTGCTACATGTAGTTTCTCATTGTTACTATATCGTGATCTAGCAAATCATCGTCCCCCATTCTCCAGGCTTTGACGATGCTGACAGTGAGGCTTCAATCTGGCGTTGTGATCTTTAGTCCAGATCCGCTCCTGACGACTTCCAATGACACTTTCGGGGCTTGATCTCTAGAATGGAAAATCACCAGGCCAAGCACTTAACTACTGTGCCACGAAAACTACCCCAATGCACGTAAATGCATGTCATGCTGGAATGTGTTCTTAATGTAATTAACGCTATCCGCTAAGCCTTCAAAACACACGGTACGCGTCCTTGAAGAATTTGGGCTCGGATTCAGGTCGTTGCTTTCATCTCAACAGTTAGCATGAAGTGTCCAGAAAAGATAGAAAAAAATAGTGAAATAAAATGACAATCACTAATTAGATCGATTGATTCCTGAACCAAGTATCACGACTGCCAAGTTACGAATTAAGTATAGGTCTACAACTGAATGTGATAAGAAAAAAAGGAAAGATAAAAGTATTGTCTGTGATGTGTAGCTATTTATAAAGCGGTCTCCGTGGCACAGTGGATCAGTGCTTAGCCTAGCGATCTTTTGGTCCAGAGGTCGAGTCCCGAAGGTGTCATTGGAAGTCGGCAGGAAGGGCATCCGGACTAAAAGTACTACAAGGCTCCATAAGTCTGACTATGTGAGCACCGTCCAAGCCCCAAGTATGGGGAGTAGTGATGTAAAAGCTTCATTGTCACTGCAAGTTCATAAAATACATCAATAAGTCAGAAAGAAATGGAATCGAATCAAAATATATATTAATAATAATAAAATGATAAAAATAATGATAAAATGATAATAAAAGTAGTTAAATATAACTTCACACCAAAGACTTGCTTTATCAACAACATGGAAATTATTGTGCGGTGCAATAGCGAATAAGATCCTGACCCATGTCATCCAAAACAATATACTTTGTGATGAACAAAAGGGAATTCGACCTGAAAAGGGGGTGCAAATGAGCAGTTGGCTATTGACCGAAGCATGACAAGAGACAACAAGAGCGTATGATTCTGTACCGCATTCATGGATTATGAAATGTCTAGAAATGTACAAAATCAACACCGCACTGAGGAGCATGATTCAATCATCGATGAGACTTTGGACAACTACACTTACGTTCGACAAAGAAGACATCGGTGAAGTTAGGATAAGAAGAGGGATATTTCAAGGTGACGCCTTATCACCACTTCTCTTCTGCCTAGCACTAAATCCACTCACTGAGGTTCTCAAAAAGGTCGGGAAAGGAAATACTCTCGCAAATGGCAGTAAGATCAATTACCTGCTCTATATGGATGATTTGAAATTGTACTGCAAGATAGAAGCAGGAATTAACAGTGTCATCCATACGACAAAGATATTCAGCAATGACATGCGAATGAAATTTGGATTTCAAAAATGTGCCTACAAAGGCCTACAAATTGAGGAAGGAATTATGCATGATGCCAGTAAAGATGGATATAAATACCTCGGCATGCCACAACACAGAAGTAATATGAACACGAAGCTAAAGAAAATGCCAAGAAAGAATACAAAAGGCGACTGAGACAAATTTTGAAATCGAGGCTAGATGCAAAGTGTAAAATTGACGCTATCAACATCCACACAGGCCCTGCGATAAGTTACACCGGAGGAATCGTGAGGTGGATTGTCCAAGAAATGGAAGAATTGAATCCGAGATCTGATCATGTCTACCACGAAGGTTAGGAGGTAGAGGATTGAAGAACATGCGCGACGTGCCTAGGGGAGAAGACAAGAGCTTCAACCATTTATTCAAAATTTCATCTGGAATATCACTGATGATCTACTCTTACTGTGGTGAAAGCAGATGATGCGTACCGGCGAAAGCCCGAAGGATTCCAAGCATGGAAAAAGATGAAAATTGAGAACCAATAAAAGATATGGCATGAGAAACCTCTCATGGACAGTACCCGAGGGCCGAGGCAGACCAAGGACGTAGCAACCAAAGTTGGCTCAAAGAGGTTAAGTTAAAAATTGAAACAGAAGCACTGCTAACAGCCGCACAAGATCAGGCCTTGAACATAAAAGCACACCAAACGTGCATCACAAAGGCACGCACTGATCCTAAATGCAGATTATGCAAAACAGGAGATGAAACAGTCTCTCATATCCTAACCGGTTGCTCGAAACTAGGAGGAACAGAGCATCCTCGCAGACACAATGACGTTGCTAGATCGATTCACAGAGCAATTTACAAGGAGAAAGGAATCAGAGTGGAGGAGCAATATTGGAAACACGAACCTCAAACAGTGATTGAGACATGTGATACCAAGATCTTGTGGGACTTCGGAATACGCACGGACCACTACATACAAGTAAGGGGACCGGATATCATAGTGGTAGATAAGACACCGAAGAAAACGCTCATAGTAGACAATGCAGTTCCTGATGACCGAAACATGCAAAAGAAGGAGAAAGAAAAAAGCTAGAAGACTTGAAGCTAGAAATAAAGAAGCTGTGAAATACGGAGACAAATCGTGCCGATAGATTAGGTGCCCATGCACCAAGACTGAGGACGTATCAATGATCCCCGGTAACCACCATATACTCGATTTGTTGAAGTCAACACTCCTTGGTAGTGCCCATATCCTACGTCGCACCCTTGATCTCCCTGAGGCTTGGTGAGTCTACGAGGTCATGGCTTTATACCGATCTGATTGTGTGAGATCGTGACCAAAAAAGTATGATAATGAAAATATATCATACTCAAATCCAAATTTGTTATAATGACAAGATTCGAATACTGAGCATCACTATCTACTGCAATCTTAATGTAACTACGTCATCATCACCATTATCATGTTGCGATGTTCTAATTCTTTGGAGCAACGCAGCTGAGAAATGAGCATCAGCAACGGTTCCTGCATGCTTTCAAATTTTCCATTCCTGTTTGTTATCATTCAGCTGATCATGAGAGGGTGCGATTTATATGCGGTTCAATGTTTGGCACTTCAGCTGTATTTTTATGTAAATAGAGTGAATTTTACTATCTAAAGCCTGAGGCCTGTAGCAGGACAGAGCTTGAAGTTGATCCAACATGAAAGATGAGCCAAGAGAAACTGAATACATTAGAACTTGAGCCGATGAATGACTTCTCAATTCATCTTTGATGGTTTGCTACATTTCGAGACATGTCAATAATGAACTGCACGCACTCACATCTTCATTAGATCAAATAGTGAGGTGTTAATTAAGTCTAAATTTCGCTTTCAAAACTGCAGAAATTTCTGTGGCTTAAACATTCTATGGAAGAATTTGACATAAAAGTCTCCTCAATATAAGAAGTTTTCAGCAAATACAATTATTGATTTGAGTATAATCATCATTAAATATCAATTAGAGAGATTCAATTATAAGGCAATTCTACTTATTGTGTATAACTAGTTTTGAACAGATGCCAAAAAGGTTTAACTTAGCTGAAAAGGTTGCAAATTTTAATTCATGTTGTTAGGTAAAACGTGCATGAGAAAGGAACCTCGTTTTCCCCTGTTTAGCTGGTGGGTTGGCCCAATCAAACTTCTAAAAGGAATCTCTCATCGCATTGGAAGGCAACCATCTTCATTGAAGAATAGCTTGCATACGAATATGTGAAGCAACATCCAGCGACATGCAATCAGCAGTGATCAATACCGACACAGAACCATGTTGTTCAACATAGATTAAAATCGAGCTTACGTGCGGGTCCTGTAAGGTGCATGTTCAACCCATCAACGAAACTCCGGCTGCCGTTCAGATACCTTTGATCTATCCAATAACATGTATTGTATAAAATTAGTTAGCCCTTTGGCGTCTAGTCTACATAGGAGTTCGTGCGAATGACTTAAAGTATAATGCTGGCTTTGAATTACTGATATATTGGTATTAGTAGTTTGGCTTTGCAGCTAATGCCATGTTGTTTTGGAGATGAAGCCATCTAATTTGATTACGCACATTCTTCAATCGAGGAAATATATTGTACCGTCGCCCGTCAATCAGTAATTAAGAAAAAAAGATCTGCCGTAAATCGTCTGCTGAATTTTGCCATATGACTAATAACTATTGTCTGACGACGCAGCAGGACCTGCGACACGTCGAGAAAATTCAGTAGACTATTTACGGTAGATAGGTCTTTTTTGATGGAAACATGCGTCTGCCTCAACACGCCATACTTGCTTTATCGCCCGTTAATAACTCAGTTGGTAGAGCGTTGGCCTAGAATGACAGAGGTCAGAGGTTCAAATCAACCCAGACGCGCAGTTATTTTCCGTCTGTTAAATTAATTAATAAATGTGATCATGAATTAACGTGAATAACTCATTTTCATGACAAGAATGACTCTTATTTCATGCATGCACTACAAGCTTGTCCAAATGACAATCTCTCAACTTGATAGTTGGTCCGGTTTGTTTTGTTACTTAAATTCATGTTATTGACATTACTATGGGGTATTCCCGTATATCCGAATGTAATTCTTATTGCAGCACTTTTCTCCCTAGTTTCAGGGATGAGAATTTTCCGCGGATTCGAGGAATTTCTTGGGGGTCCCAATAAATCTGCCTAATGTATTCTATATTTTTTCTCCTTATAGCCCCTTGAAATAAAATGCCCCCGTTGCCCCATTCTCATGCTTGTAGTGCAGAAAAGAGCCATTAATAAAGCTGGGGGTTGTCACGTGAAAAATAATAAATTAGATTACCACATTTCTTCAAATACGTGACCAACTCAAACCTTCAATAGAACCGGCCTCTAGTACAACATGAGGTAAGTTACTTTTGCTACATCTCTCCAAACACCGACAACTATGATCACCGAGACCGAAATTCCAATATAAGCATTATCAAACTCTAGGTTCTTATAAATCAGGCTTTCATTTGCAATTTTATCAATTAAATCTGTAGTCAGTGAGTAACGAAACACTCGAGATGGCTCATTTTGCATGTCTAGAGTTGTTGACATGCAAACAGTATTTCTTCAAACATGCTATTTTGCAGTATATGCTTCAGCAGTGATGCCGTGTTAGGTTTCATCGCGAATCAGCTCCTGCTAGCATGCTGTGTTTGACACATGTCAATTTACATAGACCTGCACACAACATGTAGATAAAGAAGATAAAGACAGTCTAATGTGTTTTGTTACAGAACCTTACCGTACATCACGATTCCTGCCTAACAACACAAATTGTTTTTTATTTATACAAGCATGTTTCCCGATGAATTTATCACCGTGATTCATTCTACCGATCGATATTTGAGTCATAAAGTGTTGACACACTCGATATCTTCAACGCTTATTTAGGTATGAGTTTATTTGTCTATAATTATTGAAGACATGTATTTTAACACGATACTACTTTCAAAGAATACATTGCGATTACGTGTATACAAATAACATATTTCGAAAATTTCATTTTGCAGTTTGAGAAATTTTACAATTGCTGTTTAACAGCCGATGAAATGAAGAATTTGAATAGACACTGGAATATTAATATCATGGCTAGATTAAATAAGCAAATATTTAAGTATCATGTTTTCAGAGAAAGAAGTGATTACACAACAATCTTTGAATTTTTTCTAGAAGATTGATGTGATGTTACGGTCATTCCTCTGTGGTACTTTCGGAGCTTTCCAAATAGCATTCGAGATTGTCAATTATTTATGTAGATATGATCACACATAGTATCATTTCTTGATTGCTACATGATCATTTTTCGAGTTCCATATCTTTAAAGCAGGAAAAGGGAGGTATATTTTCATTGTGAAGTATAAGAAGTGTTTCTGCCAACAGGTGTCAGTATTTTGTATCTGCTGCTGTGGGAATTAATTGGCGTTCACGAGGATTGATAAATGCCTTCAATTGAGGCCATAACTTGTCAGGCATTTGAATTTTGCGTTTTTTATCTTTCGTATTTCAATAGTGTGCTAGGAACTGAACTTTTTAAAGGATAACTGCTTGAAAATTATAATTGTATCCACCCGTCTCTCAATCAGAATTTCCCCTGAATTTTGGCATTCACAAATCTCTCACAGATGATAAGCAATCAAAATTTGCTGGCCGAAATCGAGGTCAATAAAGAATCTTAACGTTCCTATTTTGAGGAAGATTATGCAGAGAAATAAGTTTTCAGTATTTTTAAGTTGATAACTTGATTACATTTGGCTGTAATGTCACATTCATGTAGTAATTTCAAACCTGCTCGCAATTGCCTGACTCTGCGAACATGCTATCATCAGTATACTATGGAGTGACTTCTAAATAATAATAAAAAAGCGTTTATTGTGGATATTGGTAATCTAACATAACAAGTCAGACAGTTATGCATAAAATTCTAAGCAATTTTTGCAGACAGATTCAGAGTCAAAAATGACATTATAAATTTTGTGGTGGTGGGAATGAAGTCTTCTCTCAGTGCGGCAATTCGGAAACAGTAATTTCCTAGTGGCAGTCAATGTCGGGGGTACCAAGTCATGCAGGATGTGGTCTTCGTCGAACATGCAGTGGAAGAATGTCATCACCTCCTCTTTTCTTCTTTCTCTTCTTTCTAATTATAAACAACAGCTTAGAATTTTAGGAAATTTGAGAGCCTTCTTCGAGATCTATGCGCGTTTCAAAACTGATGAGGAAATGTTGATAGGAAGGCTTGGTATTTTCATGCAGAACGTGAAAATATCCATCTCAAGAAACTTGTATATTTCTTTCTTTCTCTCTGTGCCGTTACATTTTCAAATCTTACACAAACATTACATTTTTCCATAAATTTTTGTTATATCGGTGTAAAATTTGGCGTTTGGTAATTATCGATTTTTGATAGAATATATAAGTAAATTGTAAATCGCTGCTTGTAGCGAGTTTTTATAGATTCCTGGCGGCAAAGTCTGTAAGCGCTAGGAATTCAAAGTTCTGTACTTGTGTTATTGGGATAATAAAGTGGGAGGGATAATCACGGAGGGATAAGAGATTATCCCTCCCACTTTATTATCCCAATAATACAAGTACAGAACTTTGGATTCTATCGCTTGCAGACTTTGCCGCCAGGAATCTATAAAAACTCGCTACAAGCAGCGATCTACAATTTACTTATATATTCTATCAAAAATCGATAATTACCAAACGCCAAATTTTACACCGATATAACAAAAATTTATGGAAAAATGTAATGTTTGTGTAAGATTTGAAAATGTAACGGCACAGAGAGAAAGAAAGAAGTAGACAAGTTTCTTGAGATAGGATCCGCAGGTTGCAATGCCGACGGCACATGAACTATTCGTAGGCATTTGCGTTGGATAAAGGGTCTGGTAAAAAACCACCATTGCGATCGCTTGGCTAATGTTAAAAGTCCTGTCACATCCGTAAGCACAAAATCCCTTGGTGCTGCTCGAATACAGGCTCTGAGCAGTGCTTGCAATTCATTATGGAATTGATGTGTCTCTGGAGTGTTCCATTTGATGGCGGTGTGATTGACTACTATGGCCTGAGTAGTTGGCGTAGCGTCAGTAGACCAGTAATGTGCCGCCGGCGGGGGGAGATTGTACTGGGCTTTGAAGATTTGTTGTAATTGAGGTCATTTGTAGAGGATATATGCCGTTGGCCAGCGGAGCGGTGCGTAGAGCGCGATGGTGGCCGAACATAGGAAAGTCAAGTATCCACGGGCCTTCGGACACTTGGGATGTTTTTGCAGATACAATTCCGGGATGCGTTCCTGGTGCTTGTTTGCCAAGGTTCTTGTTCCTTTTCGCAGATTGTAGTCCACACCCAAATAAGTTACTTTTGTCGAGGGTATCAATTGGCTCTTCTTCCTTCGTATTGTAAAATTTAGCGCTTTAAGACGTGCTAAAAGCCGATTTTTCAGTGCGTTAATTTTTTTGCGCGGAGCGACAAGTAGTATGTCATCCAGATGGCCCATGCTATCTGATTGGGTCGTTGGATTGGCTTGAGGACTTCAGCAATGACAGCTTGCAAGTAGGCCGGTGAAGTGGACAGCCCCATTGGGAGTCTATTGAAAACAAAGTAGTTCGATCGCCACTTGAACCGAGTAATAAACCGTGATTGTTCGTGTAGCTTGATTGCGTAAAAAGCATGGGCCAGGTCAATTTTGATGGCTCGAAGATGTTTCGTCCACCGATACGCCGGTATTGTCGCCGTGAAAGGAGGTAAGTACATTTTTTTCTTCTGAATGGATGGCGTGAGATGCGATTAATCGATTAAAAGTCTTGCCTCACCGTCAGTCTTTGTGATAAGGAAAGGATAAGACAAGAAAGGACCTTTACTTGAAGCTTCCTGGAATATATGCAGCCTATGCAGAACGTTCGACGAGGTGCTGCATAGTAACTTAAAGAGTGGTTATTATCAACAGAGTCCTTCAGAATAATATCAATCAAATGAACATACCTCTTCTTGCTTAAATTCTAATCTGTAACTTTGCGACAATTGGCGTCTCCTCCTTTCGTCCATGCCCTCATTTTGGCTCCATGACAACTATTATGATATAAATCTGAAATTAATTCGGAAAGCAAAGAAAAATTTTATCGTGAAAAAAACAAACAAATGAACACCAACGCGTTTTCTATGTTTTACACGATTTTTTCGAATAGACCCGATGTCTGAGGACTAACCGCAATGCACAACTCGCATGCAACCTCAGTATCGGATGCATGTACTCACAATGTCCATAATATGATTGCGGATCATATTACTTATTTGGATCCAAGTGTCGTGGTTGGAGATTTCCCGCTCTTCCAACTTTCAGCGCATACATATATCGAATATCAACTCTATACTGCAAAACAGCTGCAGAAGAAAATTCGAACATTTCGATTTTAAATGCCACAATTTATGATAACAACTCGCTGGATTTCCTGCCTTGTTGATTTTAAAACGGAAAGCAGAGTAGCTTCTCTCTTTCTTCAATTGTATCTTGTTTTTTCCATAATTCAACCCTCAATCGTACGCATGGAATTGAGGAGCATAAATGCGAAATTTCAGACTATTCCGGTTTCAATCTCATGTGATACATGAAGCCGGTACAATGGTTTATAGCAGACGTCGAATGCATTATAGACTTTGAGAGGGTCAATATCCACTCCAGGTATTCTGCTTTTCATTCTCACGAAGTCGAGATACTCGTTTGGTTTGTTTGATACTTATCGTTTTGAATGCTCGAATGTGATAATTCATTATTGTATATCAAAATGGGTCATAGATCAAGCTTTGCTGCATTCATATCTAAGTGCTTCTTTCGGCCATCATGCACAAGTCGCACGACTATGGTGATGTGAATCATTCGATTTATGGGTACTGTTGTTCTCTGCTTACTTTTTGAAAACTTTACAATGGTGGATGAATCAAATCAACAGATAATTCAATATGTCAATACTTCCCGAGTACGTTCATGTAGCATCATCATACTGCTACTCTTCTACGCTGTTATTATACTGAGTTAGAGTGTTACTTAAACTTCCTTTTTAAAATAGTGGCCTGGACAGGTCATTTTGAAAGTACATGTCTTAGTTGTTCCGACTTTTTTGTTTATTGCGAATTTTGAATGGCATGCTGACTCAATTTTTTTAATTATTAGTTATGGGGTTTTCATTGAATATTCATATCCAGTTTTTATGAGGTGTGGACAAATGCAGGACAAGAGAAATATACGGCTTTGTAAATTAGACTATTATCTATCGCAAATTGATTGTGATCATTGAATTTCTGTGAGAAGCGATTCGCTTGAAGCATGAAACTTTTTAAAAATTAGATGAAACACTGATCGCATTTTGTACAGGTATTGAATGGAAACGCTTCAATAAGCATAAAAGAGAAGACGTTCTTTTTATCTGAAGTAATCTGAATATCCATTTCTTTCATTCAGTAACCCATAGCTTCATTCATGATTCTTCTTTTGACTGCTTCGTCAAATCAAGGCGATGAAGCCTCTTTAGACACTTTCTTTCATGTGGAAGGGACGTGAACGAGAACTGGCATCACACTCAGCCGCATTCATTCTTTTGTTGATTGCGATAAAAATGGTCTGTCGCAGTACATTGAATATCTAAAGAAAATGACAACTATCAAGACAGCAACACCCTTCATTCCACGACTGCACTCACCCGACCTGGGAATCGAACCGAAGGATATGGTGGAGACGAGCTCGTACCTTCTTCACTAGGCCACGCTGACGGCTCTAAAGGAATGCGAGTGAAGGCAGAAGTCATCTCCAAGTGATATCGACAGCTTTTTGTCCGATTGTTCGATTCCTAGGTCGGGCGAGTGCGGTTGGGGAATCAAGGGTGTTAGAGTCTTTTATTGACTTAATGGTTGTCATTCTCTTTAGATATTCAATGCGAAAGGTGGCGTTTAATTTAATGTTGCACTGTACCTCCTCATCGCTCTGTGTCAAAAGTACAAGAACTTTGTTCCTATTCATATTGGAATAAATTAGTAGCGCATTTAAATACTCAACTAGACCTCAACGGTCAGCAAATATCGTATGAACCTTCGGAGCACTATCTGCATGTACATATGTTCACTTCATTTTCATTGTTAAAGAGGCTCAAGGTTTAAGCGATGTCTTAAACCTTTAAGCTCACATTATTCACATTTAAAAACTTTAATGTGAAAAAACTTCTCACGATTAAGCTCGTCCGAAGCTTCGTTTAATAATGACATCAAATGTAAGCGTTTACACTTTACATGTAAAGTGATCAGTCAATATGAATTATGTCAGGTCAATTTTTGGTCATTTTTTGAGCACCTGCTATTCTCAAGAAGACGTTTTTCATGTTGCTCTGAAATGATGAGCTATGCATGCAAGTTGGTGTAAATGTTGCGTAAATCCAAATTCAGCCATCTGCAAAATAGAGTGCTAGCGAACGGTAGCTGATAGCCACTTTACAAACATATCTGAAAATTGTATGTACATTATACTGCTATTTGGGGAGAGATTATACTAAGAGGATTCTATCGATATAAATTGTCAGCACCATTTCTCAAACTAAATGGCTCAAAATTTGAATTTTCAAAAGCAAGTTATTTTTCACATTATTCACATTTTGTAAGTAGTATTTAAGTGCTATTTTTAAAACTCATGCAGATTTTTACTGGCACCATGCTGTAAATTTACGAACTACCTGGGGATGTTCCAGAAGACCTTTGGTGCTCCTAAATGCATCAAACCTTTTCTGGGAGGGTGTTGAACGAACTCCTTTATTTCAGCCCGTATGATAAACTGCTGCTTGCCCATATGAAGCATGCGTCCTAAATGACAAAGAGTAAATTTTTGCCCTGACAAGCGTCGTGATTAAAGCACAAACGGACATTCAATTGGTTGTTTGTGTTTTAACAGACTATGCTTGCTGAGATGAAAGTAGTGGTCATGCCTTCTATCAAAAGTTGACTTAGTCTTCATTTCCGTCACTAAAACGTGTAAAGCAAAAAGCGTTCTGTCTGATGGACATAAATTGAGCAGATTTTCTTGCCTTCCAATGTACATGTGGATCGTATCTTGTCACCACGGACGCTGCATTATCAGTTGTAAACTGAATCAGTACCAACTAAAGCTTGATTGGAATGGGTTTCTGAGTCAGCTGATATCTCTTTTTCCTATGCTCCAATGAGAGTTGTTGAGAAAATGCCCAGTAATTGCAAGGAGTATATCTGTCTTCATACAAACTGAGCTGTTTTGAGACTAAAACGCACGGAAATGGGAAAATGTCAATAC
Source organism: Prostheceraeus crozeri (assembly GCA_907163375.1). NCBI lineage: Eukaryota > Metazoa > Platyhelminthes > Polycladida > Euryleptidae > Prostheceraeus > Prostheceraeus crozeri. Next base: position 179,944 of record CAJQUW010005245.1, read on the forward strand.
AAAATAACATTTGAAGAATTTTCGACGACGGATTCCTTCCATTCGACCCACACCACTATCTTTTATTACCATCTTAGATGTCGTTGTATGAATATCTTGTGAATATGAAATTGAATTTGATATTTATGAACGACTGTCTTCTGTAACACCAAATATGTGCTTCAACGCATGGTTATGCAATATTATTGAGAGTGGAAGACATTTGCAATTAGTTTTCTTGCTTGGAGACATGCAACTTCGACAATGTTTGAAAGTCGTGTCAGAAGAAGGGAATATGATTACTACTGTCTCTTTCTGATTTAGCGTCCTTAAAACATGACATCAGTATGGATATTAATGAATTCATATACAGTCGAACAAATCAAACACCTCTAGTTTGGCTGTGAAGCATATTTATATTGCGGTCAATGCTTTGCATAGTACATATTTCGGATTCTGTTATGAAGAGTAGCATTAGATGGATTGAAATTAACCTTTTGCGCTGAATTACCTCCGGCGTTAGCCTTGTGGTAGTGTTCGCTCTGTATCCGATAGACCTTGGTTCTAACCGTGGTCGGGTCAAACCTAAGACTTTTGAAATAGGTACACCCTGCATTTTTGCTAAACACTCAGCGTGATGGTGCATTGTGGATTTTGTGGAGGTTTGCTGATGGGTTGGCCCTAACCAACCATTTATAGGACTCACATTGGATGGTAGTTGTGTATTCATCGCAGAATGACTTGGTTATAAAGATAGCTGAGTTGGCATGAATTTGTCAATTACATATTACGACTTCATTCGTTGTTTATTACTTTTGCTTAGTGGCATAGGTGTCTCACTCTTATAATTCAATGTCGTTGGCTCAGTCTTCATAGTAAGGTTATTCTTCAAAATTGACAGCTTCCATCCAGTGCAATAAGCGGTCTGTCTCGGATAACCTACCAACAAATCTCCGGCAAACGTTCGGTTCCTTTCTACCCGACCAAATAAATAAAATAGGAAACTTTTCCAGGTAAACATTAAATACGCATTGTTTCCTTTCAAGTATAGATTCTTGTTCGAAAAAATACCAGAATCGAAGAATATTGCGTGCAGCATCATGTAGAAATACTTGCGCAACGATTAATAAGTCGCAGTTTCAGTGACTTTCGTTTATGTTTATTGATAAAGCGTTCAGTTAACTGACAAAGATCAGAAACAATGAGTATTGTGACATAAGCTCATGCAAGCAATACTTAAAGGCAGTATATTTGCAGCAACTCGGGGAGTGCAGAAAAAGCTAGACTGCAATTTGAAGCTGTAAATGGAGCCAAGATAACCTGATCGTTTATTAAGGATTGTGCATTGATGATCATATATGATAATCATGCGTACTTGGACGTTCTGGTCATGGACACGAGTGTCTGCAAGGTGCGAGGCCGAAGGTGAGACTTTCATAGAATGATGCACATCCTTGGGTACTTCTACGAATCTGTGTGTCTGCCAGGTTCTAGCCCGTTCATCTTCTTGTGAGACAGGATCAAAGAAAAACACAAAGCTTTTTTTGCCCAAAGCTTCTTCTCATAGGATTTACATTGAATTTTCCATGATCTTGTATAACAAGAACAGAAACCGGGTAGAACTAGGCATATCAGACTCACAATACCTATGGGGTGTGCATTAGTCTGTGGAAGTTGCATTTTCGGTCTTTTTCCCTGCCGAAGCTCATACTGCTGGCCGAATTACATGGAGTGGTTAAAATGTCGAACTACTCGATGCTTCAACTGATAATGGTGGTTTTCACTGGATTTCCTGTAATATTTGTCGGAAGCAATGTCATGTTTGGGATGGCTATGCTTTTTGAAGATGATTGCTGGATGGTAATCGAGAAATGTTGTACATTTTGAAAAGAACCTAAAATTCTAGAAGCCTGACTCCTACCAACTCAAAAACTAGTATGCAATGACTAGTCATGGCATCTTCCAAGAATATATTTTACATTAAGTTTTCCTTTGCCTTGCATTAGTCCTAATGAATTATTATTTGACTTTTTGATTCTGCACTCTTTTATCAGATCCCTATTTTCATGAGTAATAGAAGATCTACAGAGCTAATCATAAAGACGGACCATCTTAGTTTCGCTGAAATTCAATAGATTCTCATGCCTTCCAATCACATCGCACAACAACGTGCCATACATCATTCAAGAGCTTGCAGTCTCAACTTTAAAATGAGCTATGATAGACTTGCATCCGTTACTGTAGTTCCTGAGCAGTGCTCAAAATATCAAAATCGCTCAATTAACAAATCGAAATTTTTCAATAAGAAAACATGTGTGTGTGTGTGTGTGTGTGTGTGTGTGTGTGTGTGTGTGTGATAATGAATCAAGCAGGAGGAGAACGAGTATTTTCTGACCTCCATTTTGATAAACTGGTCATTAAAATCGGTGAACTAGGAAAAAATTAGTGATATTGTGAAGTTATCACAAAGTTATCACCCTTTTGGTTGAAAATACTGTGCTCTCACTTCTTCATCAAATTGTTCATGTTTGGTATCCTCTGAATCCTTGCGATGTGTGGAATACGAATATGTAAGTTATGTTCATCTAAATTCAATAGCTCTTTTTCAAACATCTTCAATATTTTTTCTCATTCACGAAAAAGCACACAAACACCATGTGAAGTGAACGAACGTTCAAAACAAAACAAAACAATTAGCGAAGGCATGTCGTTTTTCTCTCATAGCGGCTCCCGATTGTTCACCTGACATCATAGAAATTAACAATACCATAGAAAGTCCTAGAATGGAAATTGCATGAAAATTACGGCACATGCCGGGGGAACTTAGTTGGGGCAAAAAGCAAATTTTGCGAGCTGGCTTTCTTGTTTTCTGGTCGACATTTTAAATTATCAAGTCAATTTGTGATCTGGATTGTTGCCCCTTGTCCAAAGATCATGTACACAAAAGCAATAGTGAATTTACAAAATACTGCAGCGACAGGATGACAAAGAAGGAAATCCTGTAAAACGTTCTGTATGGTCATCATTTTGAAATATCGCTCCTATAATCAATCAAGAGTATAATCAGACACATATGCAACTTGTAATGTCGATTTACAGAGCATGCATTAGTCCAGCTTGAAATCAGAGGCCAAGAAATCCTACAGTATTCATTTTACTTTCAAGGATTCCCCTGTTCATTATATTTGAACAATTTTCAAAATCTTTGCATGGTTTCGAATATGAGCCTTCAAAATATCATCACACTATGCCATATAAATCATTTAGTGATTAGTTGAAAAGTTCCAACGACATTTCATTTATTTGATAAATGTCTGTCGCTAAAGAAGCTTTCGATGTGTTTATTTCAGAAGAGCGCTAGGTTTCTTGACCGTTAGGAGGAGAAATTATCCAATAATTAGAATTTTTATCTTTGAATTCTTGAGATGTTCTGACAACCAGTACACCGACTACTTTCGATTATGACTCTGTGAAACAAATTTCAATTCGTAGTCCAGTGTTGAAAAATTGCAGAATAGTTGTTAATCACTGCTACAAAGACACAGTATAATAATCCATGGAATAGTAGGCTATTTCACATGATACAATTCCACCATGTCACTAAAATTCTCTTCATGAAAATCCTGCAATTTGCTGTCAACAACTTCCACAACCAACTTGGCGATTAGTTTGACTATGATACAATGTTTTAGATCGAATCTGATCTACAAACCATAGATTTTTCCATGCGCCATCATTGTACATAGGCAAGATATCAAACTTCCATTCTAGTGTACTGTTATCTACTTCTATGCCTGACATGGTGTTTGTGTACTTGTGCGGAAATGAGAGAAAATGTTGAAGAAGTTTGAAAAAGAACTATTGAACTTATATGAACATAACTTACGTATTTGTACTCCTCACATCGCAAGGATTCAGAGGATCTCAAACATGAACGTTTTGATGAAAAAGTGAAATTATAACATTTTCAGTCAAAGGAGTCATGATTTTGTAATAACTTACCGACATCACTAATTTTTTATCAGTTCACCGATTTTGATGAACAGTATGTCAGAAGAGAGCTCAGAAAAGGCTCTTTCTCCCCGTGCCTGATTCATTATCATACTCACATGTCTAGTAAATTTCGATTTGTAAATTGAACGATTTTCATATTTTTAGCACTGCTCAGCAGATACAATTACGGATACAAGTCTATCATGGCTCATTTTAAAGCTGAGAATGCAAGCTTTCGAATGATGTATGGTACGTTGTTGTGCGATGCGATTGGAAGGCATGAGAATTGATTGAATTTCAGTGAAATTTAGGTGGTCCGTTTTTATGATCAGCTTTGTAGTCCGAGTCATACACATGCAAGTCCGGGTAATGGAGGACATTTAAATCTGAGTCATCGACATTCGAGTCCGTGTCATAGACGTCCAATTTCGATTTATGGATCTTCGAGTCCTAGTCATAGACATTCAGTTCAAAGAAGTGTCAAAGAAGTGTCAAATTCATTAATTTGATCCAAGCCAGTGGAGTTGTCGTATCTAGGGTATTGCTCTATCAAAACAAACTTGAAAATGTCGGGTTAACCGGCATTGATTGTTATCTAGAAGAGATTTGCTATCTCCCGGTATGTTAAGTTTACTGTGGTTCATTCAAGTATTCCGAGATGTAGCCCTCACACTGATCTGTTTATTGTTTTAATCAAGTCACGGGTTTTGCATTCATTGATGTCATCACTGCAGTACCATTTCCAGCATAACATCAAACTGTTGCTTAGTGCGACTGTCATGAGACCTGATCGCAAAGGATCGAATCCTTTTGGATTGACGCAAATGTTTCGATCTGACAGGCTGACACAACACACCTTCTCATCTAGTTAACATCTTCTCCAGCTTTGACATGATGTGCACTTACGACGATTTCGATAGTGTTTTACTCGATACTCACAGAATGAGATCAGTACTTATACAGCATGGCACTTTTTTTCACCACCAAGAATGCAAAGTTTGTGGAGGGGTGAGAACTGTCCACTTTCCTCCCAGCAGAAGATGAAAAGGACAGGGAGAAGAAGGGGACTACAAATGATTTGCAAAACAGCTATTACTAGAAAGTTAAGCAGAAAGGAGCATCAATATTTGACAGGAAAATTCATGATGGTGGTGCAAGAAAAGAGACCACAAGGAATGATACGTACCAGCTACGATGCGGCATTTGCAGGTCATATCCTCTCCCTCCACCCAAGTTTTTAAGTAGATTGATCAGTAATCTGTGTTTTCATGATGACAACACCTCTTGTAAAGAAAAGCAATGCATCTCACACATCATTAACCTCCTCAGTGTGATGGAATGTACATTTTCTCCTTGTGAAGTAGGTTTTCAGAAGTGAGTGTGAACAAGGTTGGAGCATGTATGCAATTTGAAGTGATATTTGCACTCAATGAAATATTATTCGCTACTAAGCAGCTGATTTGTAGTGAAATGATTGATGAATGTAGGAACCAGCCCAAGAATACAAGCATGCCTCCCAATTTCACCGAAGAAGTTTAGAAAGTAGTTTTGTATTAATCTGAGCTGAGTTTTATGAAGATTGCAATGCATAATATGCTCATTAATTAGTAATGTGATTCTATTTTCTTCGATTGACATTTTTTTCTTCCTTCTGACGCATTGTGTGTTTGTAACATAAAAATGAAATCACTGAATGTGGCTAAGCAAAAAGTAAATAGCCCATCGAAAATATGGGTAATATGGAAATTATGAAAGGCAACCTAATCCGTATGATAATGCCATTCTGCCATATGAAAAAAATCCAGTTTTGGCGTCACAACTTCCTCCACTTGGACGGTGGTTTGGACAGAGCTGACATGGTCGGACTGTAGATGGGGCCTTAATGCCAGGATGCCATTCGTGCTGACTTCCAATGACACTATCGGGGCTCGACCTGTAGTCCAAAAGATGGTTTGGCCAAGCACTTAACCGCTGTGCAACGGAGACCACATTTTGTGAAATATACTTCAGTTAGGAAAATATTCTGAGCCATTAAGACGGTCTGTGGTCTCCGTGGCACAGTGGTTAAGTCTTTAGCCTAGTGATCTTTCGATCCAGAGGTCGAGCCCCGAAAGCGTCATCGGAAGTCGTCAGGAAGGGCATTCGGACTAAAAGATCATAACACTCCAGATTAAAATCTGACTATGTCAGCACCGCCCTAGTAAGGGGGAGTAGTGACGTTAAACCATCATTTTTTTATTAAGAGGCAGCTGCCGAAGTCTATCAAGTAGATAAGCAATATATTTTACATTTTGATAAAAGGAAATGAAATGAATTAATCTTTCGACGCACAGACAATTTGTTTTTATTTCGTAATATATATTTCGGCGAACCGCCCTTCTCAATCAGATATTTAATTAACAGTGATCTTATCTAACAAGGACTATGATTTTTAAATCAAATCTGGAAATGTCTATAAAAATATCATGGGTGAACGTTGACTTTATTATCTTTGACTTCTCTATCTTTCCCATTCACCCATGATATTTGTACAGACATTTCCAGATTTGATTTAAAAATCATAGTCTTTGTTAGACATAGAAATTAACAATGCCATAGAAAGTCCTAGAATGGAAATTGCATGGAAATTATGGCACACGCCGGGGGAACTTAGTTGGGGCAAAAAGCAAATTACACGAGCCGGTTTTCTTCTTTTTTGGTTGGCATTTACTTTCATCAAGCAAATTTGTGATCTGCATTGTTGCCCCTTATCCAAAGATCATGTACACTAAAGCAATATTCAATTTACAAAATACTGCAGCGACAGGATGACGAAGAAGGAAATCCTTTAAAACGTTCTGTACGCTCATCATTTTGAAATATCGCTCCTTTAATCTATCAAGAGCATAATCAGACACATATACAACCTGTTATGTATGCAACCTGCTTAAGCATATTATGGAATACATCCATCGAATACAGGCCATTTCATATGAGACAATACTACCATCTCACCTAAAATTCTCTCCAAGAAAATTCTGTAATTGGCTGTCAACAACTTCCACACCCAACTTGGCAAATAGTTTGACTATGATGCAATGGTTTAGATCGAAGCTAATCTACAAACCATAGATTTCTCCATGTGCCACAATTTTACATAAGCAAGATATCAAACTTTCATTCTAGTGTACTATTATCTACTTCTATGTTGAGAAGGGCGGTTCGCCGAAATATATATTACGAAATAAAAACAAATTGTCTGTGCGTCGAAAGATAAATTAATTTCATTTCCTTTTATCAAAATGTTATCTAAATCTTCCTTTAGAAGTTCAGTAAAAATTGCCAGAAATATATTTTACTATTCGACGGAATCCGCAGATCTTAGTGACAACTTCCCAAGCCATAGAGCATTAAATTTGCTATCACTGACACCAGTGAGTGGTTGATGTTCTTTTGATGCATTCACATCGAAAATGCCGCATAATAGCAGGATTTAAGCTAGTACCAGTAGATGTGTGTATTTTCTGTACGCAATTAGATCGGATAAATACTCAAGAATAAGAAATGTGGGCATAAGGTTTAAGGGACTTCTCCTCTTTAGATGTAGTCTGAGCAAGATGCACGACTATTCTCTCAACGTGCTAGTTATTCTCCACCTCGTCTTAAATGACAGTGACATTAAATCTTAATGACATCATGGTTCTTCATGCACGTGACCGTTTCAGAAATAATTTCACAGAGAATCAACATTATTATAAATGCAATATAGTTTCGTGTTGAAGTCCTGGTTCAATTTTGATAAACTATGACATATGAAGTCTTATGTTCCATAAATTATTTTGACCTATATTTTACTTTTTCAAGTGGTCAGCTGTGGTCAGTAGGTCATACGATAGAAAATTGAATATTTTCTTTGATGCAGGATTGCAACATAAAGGCGACTGAATAATTTAGTGAAAATTGACAGACAGTGTGAAATATGAGTCAGCCTTTTCATGATGTTAAGATTTGTTGAATGTACAAAAAGAGTCTAATGTCTTTAACAATGAGTGCATTATCATCATGTTTGAGCAGTTGCAAACATGTGGTCTTGTCATCAGCATGCGTATTTTATATTTTTTGATGTGACATTCACTTGTGATACATTCACATCAGAATATGGCATGAGACCACAGTCAATCCCTATGGAAGTCCCGTGTGGTACATTTAATGTTAGAATGATCCCCCTAATTGTCCTTAATTTCTAGTATCAGCGTTAGAACTTTTGATTAGAGACCGGAGACCAATGGTCCGCTGTTCCGTTGCAACTGTGTTACGGTCACTGCTTCAGCATCATAAAAATAAATTGAATAAACGTTAGACAGCGCTGATGAGTGTTTTAACCAAAGCAAACATCTATCGCTTATCCAAAGTTTAATTCAATTGAAATATAACTATGGTGCCAGTGCCATTCTTCTGAATGAGTTTGATTGACCGCAGATGATATGTCAAATTTAATCCAATCTGGGGGCGTTGGTCATAGAAACTAAATTATTGTTTGCAAACAGTACTCGATAAATGATAATTCAAGCGATTGTTATACATGCGCTAACGACGGTCAGTCATCGCTTCGTCTTTTGTCATTTCGTCCAGTGACCATGGTATATGCCTATGCTGTCTACATACTTGTCAGTCTTTGCTGTGATTCCCACAATCAGGGGTTTCTCATGCACACCCGCAATTCAATAACTTTCACCTACATCAGTAAGTGATGCTGTCGAAATATCGAATTTAATACATTGATCGTCTTCATGCGCGATAGTGCCGAAACAGGCTTAAAGTGCAACATGGGAGTATCATAAAGAATAGAAAATGTGACATTTGCTAATCATATATTTTCGATTTTTGTAAGATAAAAGATTTACTATGATTTTTGTGGTCATAACATCATGGTTTTTTGAAATTAAAAGTTTTGGATGACGCCGTCATCAGTGGTGCGTCGGCAAGCAATGATATAGGACTGTATTATTATATTCTAGGATTTTAAGATTAGAAACTACAAATAATCTATGCAGAAAATTACAGGTTTGTTGTTGAAGAAGAAGGAGAACCATGTGTCAGGACAAAGTCAACTAGAATATTAAATTTACTCGAAATTGATTATTTTAGTTTAATAACTTTGATATATATGTGTAATATGAAGCTAGAAATGGTTTGCCCGACATTATATTCTACATAAAAGCGATCACGTGAAACAAGTGATTGTTTTATCATTCCGAACGGCATGGCCAAAAAATTACTTGAAATTGTTTTGAGGAATACAGCACAAAGAATCATTACGAAACAAGTGAACTACCTTAATTGTCATTTCTATAAAATCACAATGTAAATTTATCAAAAATAAGAGCACTCCATTCCGCTACATTACCCAATTGAAGGAGCTCCGTTCAATTTGTCGACTTGGGCTGTTGTGGAGGTTGTCCAACCCGCTACATTCCCCGGTCGAAGGCGCTCTGCTATATTCTACTGAATCTTCTTAGGGTGTACTCCATTTCGCTACAATCCTCAGTTATGGGAGCTCCGTTCCATTTGTCTACTGTTGCTGCTTTGGAGGTTGTCCAACCCGCTACAGTCTACAGTTTGAGGAGCTCCGTTCCATTTGTCGACTTGGACTGTTCTGGAGGTTGTCCAACCCACTACAGTCTACAGTTTCAGGAGCTCCGCTCCAGTTGTCTATTGTTGCTGCTCTGGACATTCTCCATTCCGCTACATTCCCCGGTCGGAAGCGCTCCTTCATTCGTGAGGCACCGCCAGCTTCGTTAAACCATCAAAGGACGATTGCAGGGAGGAGCAGCAGGGAAGTTGCTACATCCACCACATATGTATATTGGAGGATTGTCAAGATGAATTGATTCACTGCTTAAATTTCTAGGAATGGTTGTACATAAATCTCTTACCACATAATAGCCATACTTAGCAGCATGTGTGTAAGGATTGACTTAATTTCCAGGATGGCTAAGAAAGTTTACTCTTGGACATTTTCAATGGGCGGAATGACAACCGCCTGCCGCCTGGCACCAAGATCTAGTCCCATTTTTCATTGGTTCATCGCTTCCCCTTTTGAAAATCCTGCCTATGCCCCTGAGCCGCATTCGTTCTTACAGACCTTGAGAGGCATGTGTCTAGACACTTAGTCTTTTTGCTGCCACTCGTCACTCAGATGCTCTGTTAATTGTTGGATGTCATATTATACCTGAAGAGCCAATCCGTGCTTCTTCACAATCTACTTCAATCATAATCATAAAATATTTTTAATGGGAGGTAATAGAAACGATACTTCCACTCATCTACAGGCATCATTCAACGGTAAAAGCAAGCATAAATACAATTTCAGGTGGCGCGAGTTAAAATCAAATCAATCCAATTAAAATGAGAACAATTCTTCTGATGTGCTGTGGTTGTTCAGTAGGCTTTTATTCTGTGTGATGTATTGTTTGATGAAAAGGGTATGGGGTCTTCTTTAGCGCCGCTAATGGCAGAGTTTGCTATGAATTCAATCGGGTCACAGTTGTCTACTATACGTTGATGACTGTCTAGCGATTTTCAAAAGCAAGGATGAAGTTGATACTTTTCTAAGACAGTTGAATTGTCCTTCGCAATACAAAAAGAACACCATTGTGGCCTTGAAAAATAGATCGGAAAGGCTTACTACTTATAGTTGCGATAAAATCGAAAATCATAAAATCATAAAAGAAATCTTCCAAAGGAACGGCTACCACCCAAAATATATTCAAAAATGCATGAGCGAAAAAAGGTCCCAAAATACACAGCAGAATTCTGATGAGTCTAGTGAAGACAAAACCATAATCTTTTATGGCCTTCCTTTCATCAAGGAATGTGAAAAAATCATAGCTAAAGAAATTCATAAAATCAACAGAATTTTAAATAAAACCAAAATTGTACCGTATTTCAGAACCTACAAAACCCAACAAATTTTCAAAAACAAAGATACTATCCCCTTTAACGTGTGCTCCTCCTTAGTATATGAATTCAAATGCGAACACTGTGAGAAGTGTTACATCGGAGAGACGCGCCGTCACCTGCAAACCCGCATCAACGAACATATCAAAGGTCGCCCACTGTCAGAAATCTCGACACACATTCACCCAACAACACACAACAGCTTCAGAATACTCATGCGCACAAACGACACAAAAATAACAGAAACCCTTCTCATCAAACAATACATCACACAGAATAAAAGCCTACTGAACAACCACAGCACATCAGAAGAATTGTTCTTATTTTAATTGGATTGATTTGATTTTAACTCGCGCCACCTGAAATTGTATTTATGTTTACTTTTACCGTTGAATGATGCCTGTAAATGAGTGGAATTACTCGAAAGCGCTCGCCCAATAAAGTGCTATCTTTGCGACTTTTGTGTTCCAGAAACGATACTATCAGATACTATTGTCTGTCAAATTGACATCAATGAAAGGAGAGACATCATGTAGAGAGATGACAGCCTATTGAGATGACAGCCCCTCATTTCTAAACTTAGAAACAACATGATTGGGACCCATTGTTAGTTGCAAAGTGCTGTTCAATACTATATAAATTGCATTGTGTTTGCCATAATTCTTATTCATCATGAATGCATCCGCAACCAAACTTTTTTCAAGGGTCAGTGACTATGCCAAAGTATCTAAATTAATGCGCTCTTTTAGACCCATTTTGCGCCAAATGCCTTTTTTATTTAATCTTCCTTTTCGTGTCATGAAGCTCAGTAATCTAGATTTAATTGTATAGTTACAATATCAGCTAAACTCGATTTTTGGAGGCTTCGGACATTTTTGGATTCGCTTCTATTTGGCACGATAAAACTAGGCTCGGTTTCTGTGCTAGAAACGCAAATTCGGATGCAGATACTATCATCGTGTCTAGAATTCTCCAATAATGACTCACACAGTTATTATCTGCGGGGACTTGAAAGGTACCAGGTACACATAAAATCAAGTCTAGATAAGATGGTCAGAGCCTCTCATACGACGTTTTGGTATGAATAGGGTTATTCTGGATGTCTTTTCTATCCGCAATACCCATTTGCTCAGTTGGTCAAGAACCACCAAATGCTTTCAGCCCTTCATCAGCTGATCGATGGATTACGGGGTTTGTCTGCATCGCCTACAGAAATGGTCGACGCTTTGCCAATCCTTTGGCAAAACTTTCCGTCTAGACCAGTTCTAGCCATCGTATTGCATCAAATCTTCCTTCAGTTGCCCAATGAGAATTGCATTTAAGGAAGCAGAGGCAAAATTTTATAATGATAAATTCCAACTAACTTCTTGTTATTAGCAAGCACAAGGTTAGTTTTATTCTTCCCTATATCAGAAGGATTTTTATAATATTCCATCGCCAAACTTTAATCAAAGAATGATTCGCGAACATACAAACAGTAAGTCTGATTTTTTTTATAAGGAATAGATCTACTGATAACTGCATGAAAAAATAAAATGAAGCTTTTACGTCACTACTCCCCATACTTGGGGCTTGGACGGTGCTCACATAGTCAGACTTATGGAGCCTTGTAGTACTTTTATTCCGGATGCCCTTCCTGCCGACTACCAATGAGACCTTCGGGGCTCGACCGCTGGACCAAAAGATCGTTGGGCCAAGCACTGAACCACTGTGCCACGAAGATCACATCGTATAACTGCACATAGGGCTGAAATGAAGTTTAGGATTCAATAATTATTATTTTTCTGTCGGCAAGTCTAAAGGTATTGGTTAGTTATTTCCTTGGTTGTGTTGTAAATGCTCATAATTTGTGTTTTTTACTCGTGGTAAGAAATTTATCATTGGTAAGAGTATTATCATTACTATTGGTATTACTATGTGGTAAGAGTGATGAACCTCCAGAGCAGTAACAGTAGGCAAATAGAACGCATCTCTTCCAACTGAAGAATCCAGCGGAATGGAGAACCTCCGGAATGCAATAACATGATGTTCACATATCATGGCCAGCTGAAAACGCCTAGCAATTGGTTGCGGTGTAAGTGTAAGATGATTGAAACATCAATCTGAATGGATACTGTTTAAACCGATCAGCTGGTGTGACCCTGCCCTCAGTGAATCTTGCGAGTAATTTTTACAGAAATATTTTTTTAAGGAACCTCACGGCGACCTTCTCCATCAGAGGAATTTCTGTTTTGGGATCGAATTGTCGGGGATCGTTGAATTTGCCTTCATTGTTGCTTTTGGAAATTTCGGTATATATCTTTTTGAATATGAAAACTTTTGCGTGTTCAAGAACAGAAACAACTATATGTAGAGCAAGGAATGCTTTGTCGGAGTCAAAATACATATGTTCATGGCTGTATTTGCAAACAGATAACCCAAACATCTGAACAATAGGTATACAAATAACTACGAGCTAGTCCTTGTTTAAATATTCGATTGAAGAAAAAACTGCTTTCAGTAATATGTTTACTTAGATGTTCAACCATAGTTTGATGAACGCTATTGATCATAGTTGTCTCGACCAGGGCATTTGAACGGTCATACTCTTCCCGTTCGTTCGTTCACCGCTTAAATGAGCTATCACCACCGTTCCGTTCCTTCATGGCATAAAACACCCGTTCAATCGTTCTTTTTAAGTCAAAAAATTCTCAATTTTGACATCCTTTTGGACCATATATAGTGCTGTTGTTTCCATGGCTAACATTGGTTTTTCGGAGAAGCGTGAAAGATGGCAAGGCAGGATGTTCTCACATCTGACATCGCGAAGTAATACAAGCTGCACAATTGGAATGACAATGCGCAACATAAGTGACGTCAAACGTTGCACATCACATACACCTTTTGCATCAAACCCAATCAAACTAGAGAATATCGAAATCTATAGAGGAAGTCAAAATCCTTCTGTCGTGATGATTAGCCCATAACACGATGGGTTGATGCTGACCATTTGACATTTCGCTTATACAAACTTGGAACTTGCCAGCTAGCATAGTCCTAGGTCTAGCCTTCAGAAATAATGACTAAAGAATGTGATGTGACTAAATTCGATAGTGACCAGATTCAATTGCATAATGAGCTTAGCCTACATGCATTAGGCCCACGTCATGTATATGCCGCCATGAAACCCTAACTACATATCCACTGACCGGATATGAATTTGCATATTAAACCATTCGCCCGTACCCGCAGGCGAATGCCCGCTTCCCGCGAAAATCCAGGTGACCGCAGCGGTGACACAGTGCAGGTAGGCCTACTTTATCAGAGCTTTTGAATTGAAGCTATTCAATGTCTTGAGCCTAAATTGGCACTTAAATCTTTTCAAATTTCAAAATAATACTTTATTGAAGCCAGAGTGTGTAAATAAGCAGCTTTGGAAAGCATCTAAGATTTTCTAACATTATTTCGTATGTTTTCTGGTGATAAATAACCGTTCAATCACATTCAATCAAGCAAAAAAATCCGTTCTTTCCGATCACCGTTCATCGGCTTCTCGGACATACCGTTCGATAATTCGTTCATCAGAAAAATGAAAAAATATGCTGTTCAATCTTTCGTTCAGACCGTTCGTTCAAATGCCCTGGTCTCGACGTTTGTTTCTAGCCAAATAACGAAGTTCTGATTAGATCTTCACTGAAATTGTTTTCATGCAGTAATTAGCGAGACAGGTGATGCGATGCACTGCAATTAGGAAATAAATGATATTTTTTCTGAATTTACAAAGAGCAATACAAGGATTAGGTGAACCTGTTATATCATTTTCACCTTCATGGCATAGACTCCTGATGACTCAAATCAATAGGTCTCTCTATTGAATTAAGTCCTGAAATATTAACAGGATAGTATATATTTTTTCGCTATGGTTGATAATAGGGGGCGTGCGGTGGGTTTGCAAGTTGGGCATTCAGTATTTTTATCCATGGTGATATTTTGGAGTACTCAGCCTCATTTTATAGACCATCTATTTTCCACTGACTCGAAGACTTCATAGAAATTAATCCATTTTTTCTTTGAATGAGTGCTTAAATGGTATCAATGTGCATTAAATGAAATGCATTGTACAGATATGAGTTTGTTGAAAAGTTTTGTGAACTGAGATGCTATAATTCAATAATGCTCAGAGTGAGTTCAGACAATCAAAGCGCAATCCAAGTCAACGTGACGTCATCACAGTTATTCGTTAACCTTCGGCTCTGACAAATAGACACTCTACCCAAAGATGCACTCTACCTAATGGCGTGGATTCTATGATTATATTGCTGTCTCTCCCTCGAGAAACAAGGAGTCAATGTGAGAAACTTCATTAAAAATTCATTTTATATCCAGAAAACTTTCGAAACTCGTAGAAACTGCTTATGACTAATCAGGGGCTGCCTCATTTGTTTCTTCGTTCATAGATGCTATGTGCGTGTTTACAAAGTGTTATGCATTTAGTTGTGAATATTCGAAATCGTATAATGTGAAAAATGGCAATTTTTGTATCAATGCATCAACCCGTACTTATTCTATGATACAACAATATTTGCTTATACTCAGATATAACAGAGGGTAATTCATACGCATTTGAACACATTTATTGATTTGTTCGTATACCACATACAAGGAAGGCAATCTTATGATAATCCTTGTGATATCGTTAGGACAAGAATTAAATGGTCGCTAAGAGTTCTCTTTTCTAACACAATTAGGATCACGATCATGAAACTTCGCTCATGATTTATCGTGATCAAATCTCTATCTAGTTCAATCGAATGGGAATGTCTTAGATATATTGATTTCGACTCAAGGCAATCGTGTTTATACGAATAAGACGATTATACAGAAAGTCTGCAGAGCTCACGCCGAAACTTCAATACCATTGAATTCTCAACAGTACACGTTTATCTAGGTATTAAGATCATTTTAAGAAAGTGATTTACATGTTTCCAACCTTTCCTGCAATCAGACTACTTTGATTGCATTTACATTGGCATTGCATGCGTCTGATAGCAGGATTATTTTCAATTATTTGCAAACGGCTTGTCGTCGTATTTCAGCTGGTCAAATTGTAATATATTCTCTGATTTTCAATAAACACTAGCATCTGTTGATCACAATTGATATATTTGATTCTAATGAAGTGAATTCAAGACACTGTGCATTGGCGACGTGCATGTCGTTCATCGGTCTACCTTTCATGGTAGTCACACGATTTGAGTAGAGTACTGCACTCCGCTTAATTGCGACAGTCAGCTGATCGGGAGAAACACCAGTTATTCGTTTCTAATCGCGATTTTATTATTCAAGAATCTTCTGTAATCGGGACATCTAACCGTTTTAACCCACAATTAGGATCCGTTAAACTCTACAATTCATGCAATCAGGCAACTCATGCATAAATGCTGAGATCAAGAGACCAGCTTACTAGCATTCGAGGAGTCCACATCAAATAGGAAAGTTTGAGCTGCGTGAGACAACCAATTATCCTGTTTCTGTCACCACCAGTCTCAGATACTGGCAGTTGAATGTTCGCTGTACGGCATTTAGTCAACAAATAAGATTCACTTGCATGCGTTGTGTCCAAAACATGACAAACTCACAGGAAATGTTTTGAAAAATTCGAGGATATAGAGGCTGCTCATGGACTGAAAAATCTTCGCAACTTTGAATTATATTAGGAGATGCTTGAGGAAATGCTTTATCTTATGCTGAAAGTCAGATGGTCATCGGTTATTTCTATTAGGAGAACGAAGCTCTGAAAATTTGGTTGAAATGTAGATTTACTCATTATGATTTATAGGAACTATTCATCATCAAATAAAATATGGTGTGATTCTCCCTTTTAAATCATTCACAGCGAAGAGGGAAGGACAAACATTCAATGTTTACCATGTTTAAAAGTGCTACATAACAAGTTAATCAAATTCCTGGCCAATTTACCGTGTCAAATGTTTTGGCTTGGTAGTCTGATATATAGTAGGCCTACCACAAAATTATCTGTAAATTATAGAAATGCACATAGAGTAGGGATATATAGGTAGAGTGTCGACTTAGAAAAGTATCGGTATACAGTGAAAATTTTGATATGAAAAGATTCAGTTTTTTGCGGAGATTACGTTCCCGTGGTCCAAAAAATTATTTGAGCAGTTTTAAAAAAGTCAAAATTTTGCCAATTTATATACTACCGAGATGACGCCCTCATGTAAGTAGTATGAAATAAGTTGGATATCAAAAGGAATGAATATTTGCTAATAATCATCCTAACTAAGCGGAAATTAAGCTGATTATCAAGGGAATTTCATGAACCGCATTATAATGGAAGTCTTCATGAAAAAGTCGCGATAATATTCGTGTTTTCTTGGCTGAAATTTCAAGTTTTTAATTCAATTTTTACCGGCATGATTTTGTGATTCACTAAATTCATGTTTCATTTCTTGAATCTGAATAGTGATGTGGACCCATTTACATCTTTGAAAGTTAATTGAAATCATTGTCTTTGATTATGTGATTTTGCTCTGCCAGTGGCAGGTTGCCTGTGATATGATGACGCTTAAGAAAATACTCCTGAGGTTGAGCATGAAAGTAATAGGAACATTGAATTGCTAATTTAGCAAACAATAAATCTCCAAGCCTGTCATGACACTGAGAATCTGTGAAGTGCCATTATTCCTTCTGAATTACAATATCATGATCATTTAATTCCGTGGTAATTTCATCAAAACTGCAAAAATTTGCATATCTCACATTTGGTGACAATGCCACCTGTATCCCCCACGAGTTCATTTGATAAAATCGAAAGTGTATACACATTGGGGATATAATAAATGCGGAGCTACCACTCTACCTGATATACTTGCTCTATGACCTTCACTTGTAAGTAATCGGTTGTAAATATGCTTATATTGGTTTATTAGTCGAAATACGGATCCTTGAAATGTTACATGTTTGATAGCTATACATCCATTCATTGCTCTTTTCAATGTTGTCATCAGAAAAGTGTCGAAATAAAATCGAAAGTGTATTGGGGATTTAATAAATGCGGACTTGACACTCTACCTAATATACTTACTCTATAGAAATGCATTATTCTATACATATTTCTATAATTAATATATCTGCACATTTTCATATGTCTAGCCTTGTGACTCGAACTGGAAAAGGTCATGTAAAATGACAGATGCATGAGATTTTCAGGTGTAATTGTTGTAAGCGTCATGACCAGGGGATTGAATTACATCATCTGAATTTTAGATACCTGATGCGATACGATTTAAATATTTCGGTGAAAGTAAAGAGGAGCTATCTGAAATATTTACTAAAGTGCATCGACCCCGAACGCTTCAAAGACCGCAGTTGTCATCTATGTCTTCTGAACCATTTTCTCTTGAAAGGTGAACAAGCTTCAACTTGAATAATTCATCAGCAGTGCTGATCACGTGAATAATCTCATTTTCCATGTCACTGAATAATAGATGTGACTACATCGACCGAATTTCAATCTTTTCTAACAATAGTGAACAGAGAAACGGTCATGATCTCATCAACGACAATTCCATCAAGAAGTGAACATAGCCCGTATTATAATAATAAAATCTGAAATGTTGAAAACAGCAGTCTATCCGCTTGACGTCTACAACAAAATCATAGGACATCGAGAAATAAGTAAACTTTGTGATTTTTAGTACCACTTTTCAAGCTAAATTTAGTCAATTATTGAAGCGTTAATAAATACTAATTGCGAATCAATGCATTTTGCACCTTCTGAAAGCCAATGCGCTCAATATCACTGTGGTTTAATTATCACATACATGTAGACTGTCTTTCAATATCTTGCTTAAATATTGAATCAAGCAGCATCATTTTAACAATATCTCGTCTGTGCTACGGAATTTTCCTGATCCCTCAGGTAGTTCTAGGCTAGCACGAGGGATAGTCACTATCTATGATAATACGATAGCCTAGTGCTGTCTTTTTGCTACCTATCGATGAGGAACATCGTTTGAATGAAGAAGCTGTTTTTTTAGTACAGCCGTTAATCTGGATGCAATTCGTATTCTTTGTTATGTATGAGAAATTTCGATATTTAATGGATACAAATAATTTAGTATAGAGCTCACAAAGCTGCGAACATGAACATCATTCAACTACGCCAAATCACTCCAGTCATTGAATAACATAGTATGTGTTTTTTTATCATCCTTGAATATACTTGATATCATCATTTTACGAGTGGTTTAGTAATTATTTAATGAAATTATATATATAAAGTGCTTGAGAAATTAAGTCAATTAGTGCAACGATCGTACGTTGAGTACTTAAGAAATATGAAAAGAAGATTGCGTTAAACGTGGCCAAAATTATGTGTGGGAATTTGACGAGAAAATTAACTAAGTGATTGTATAATAATAAAAATATCGAAATTTTGATTGGTCTGAATCAAACATCAATGAATGCAGAGTGGAACACGGCCGGTCTTTTCGGCAAATCATCCACTTTCAAGATTCACTCAATATGTTTTTTTATCCTGTTTAGAATTAAGCCTTATGAATACTGATAAGCGCACATGCATTGTCACGAACAAAATGCAATTTTGATATACTTTGATAGACAACGCAATCTATTCCAAAGACACAAAACTGATTGATATGGCAGTTAACTGGAAGTGGAAAGTAGTAAAGGAAGCGATATGAACTAAGAAATTGACTTTTTTAATCACAACAAACTTTGTTTGGGTAACTTTTGGGATCAATATCAGCGTTAGTTCACGATAGACATTATTGCAAAGTCGTTTAAGTATCAATGCAATGTAAAAGAAATGTCAAGATTAAGAGGACGAAAATTGTTTTAAAAATCGGCTGCCACGGACCTGATCACTTACCCAAAAGATTTAAGCATGTCCGGCTTTAGGAGCGATTCCCACTGATTGTTTATATAAATATTAAAGATGCGACAGAATTTCCTACATGGAATACAGAATCCAAAACGTTCTAGCAATATCTGACTATCCGAACACCATTCCAATCTCCGGACAAGGAGTGGCAACATTAGTTTAATTTCGACATGTATGCTGACTTCTTCATTGTCTAAGTTGACGGAGGGAAAATCACGGTTCGACGATGTTATCTATTTGGTCACAGGCTACTTCGGTCTTGTTCACGTGGTGTTGAACCGTGGTTTTCCCTCCGTCAACTTAGACAATGCAAAAATAAGCCATGTATTCAATCTTTAATGACTTCTTCATTTGCTTCTCTTGATTTGCTCAAACATTCAACCGAAGTGAAAAGTCCGAATAACGTATCAAACTGTGTGATACTAGAACTTACGGAACCAACTTCCTCAAATGCTGCTTTGTCTCCTTTTGTATGTTTGATCAAGTCAGTAGCTATATAAGGCGGAAATCAATGCTGTAGCCTTTCCTGGAGCTTTACAAGATAGTCATTCTCATATCAGTTGGAATCTGGTATTTCCTGTATCTGATGTTGTTTGTTGCTGTTTATGATGTTTATTTTGAGTTTGTGACTTACAATTTTCTTACTATAATTTTCTTCTGTGTATACGTAGTCACAAGCATTCTGTTGCCGTGAATAAATATCTTCTATCTTCTTCAATTCTATTTCATTGAACAATTTTTGGTTGCTCAGTAAAATCCTCAGCTTCAGCTTGCCACTAGATTTACTGATAATGTTGTCCGTCGCCAACGATTTAGCGGTTGATCCTGGATGCGCGGCGAAAGCAGCTTAAACCGGGAAAACGTCAAAATACTCACCTCTCCAACCCCGGTACATTTTTACACCGGTCGCCGTTGAAACGACTGGGGTCTTCGGCCCTGCGACCCTGAACTTTCTTAAGGACTTGGGTCGTCGCATGTCACGGCGAACGGGGGACGCTAGAGAGTCGACTTGGCTGTTCCAGCGTTTGTCGTTTGCTATTCTGAGGGGCAACTACCTCAGTCTGACTTCTTCTTCCCGTCGAACCCTTATGTAATTACTGTTAATTATGCTCATTTTGTATTTGTTTTACCAAATTGTATTCCGTATAATGTTAATTGTTTCCTATTTCGTAAATTGTGAGAGCTGTATTGATTGATAAATGCTATGCTCGGATCTCCTTGCTTGAGACAATTATTAAGATCTTTACCTCACCGACTTCATTCGGATGCTGGCAAAATTTTCATGGACAGGTCTGCTTGCTTTGAACATGCCGGTGTTTCAGTCCTGAAAAAACTACTGTTTTCACTGTTAAATTTACTTCTCTTCATGCTTAAACAAGACATTTTTCACATTCAATTTTGTTGTTGAAATACTCAATTCTTATAATTTCAATCTCATCTGTCGCTGCTTTCAATGCGAGGATGCTATGATTTTGGTACTTTTCTTGCGTAACTTCCTCGTAAATGCGTGACCGTTGCAAGAGTTCAAAACGACTAGACGACCGGAAATGTACCGAATCACATGTACATGACATGCATCTTTCACATAGGCATTCCTTTGTCAGCAGTAGCATCAATACATGTTAAAGATGGAAGCAGGGACATAAGATATTCCGCAGTCTTATTAGTCTACTACATGTAAAACTGTATAAAGCTGTATTATGTTGCACAATCTTCACTGCCCAACGATTATTGTCATTGGAATTATTTGCTACTTATTTTTTGCATTAGTTGATTGACGAACTCCTAGAGAAAGTCACTGAATTATCAAAAACAGTGATAAAATTATTAGAGTGAAGTCTGGTTATGTCATAAAAGGGAAAGCCTCAATCAATCCTACTTAATAGGAGAAAATTATAATTATAAACTTGCTAATTGTATGTAACTATGAAACAGTATCCTAGCTCTTTTATGAATTCATTATGCTGTTTATAGAATGCCATGGAATATCAAGTTTGAAATGCAACAATTAGGGAACATGCGTCTGATGCAGAATTGAAGCATTCATGAGAAAGAAGACAGGGATAACAATGGTAGTCCGACTGTCGCATGTCTGAAACGGTTGTTGATACCTTGTCGTCGGTGTTTCAAAGCGCTGACGCATTGGCCCTGATATAGACTGCTCACTGTGGATGCGGGAGATCTGAACTGAAACTCAGACTAGAAGAAGGTAACCTCTGAGTTTTTGCTAAGCACTGACTTTGAAAGAATGGGATCGGTTTGAATACAAATCGGTCACATGAATAAAATCGTGTATGTTCCGCAGGCATCATAATCAATAGTGTAGTACGTATAATAGTCAACCTGCAAATTTTGATTTTCATCTCCGTGATCTAGCAATTCACTCTTATTTAAATAAGATGTAGAATATTTTGTTTCTGAGACTTCACAAAACCCGCCGATAATGTGGATCACAAATCGAAGACCAACATATCAGTTGTAATACATCGATGACAATACAGTAGATCAAATTGCCGTGTAAAAGATGTGCGACTGGTAAGACTCAATCCTACGACCTCATGTTATCTAGTCTTGTTACTCTAGTTAAATAACTTGTTAATAGTTAAATAACTAGTTAAAAAACTTGTTTAACTTAGTTGCGGCCTCTATAATATCAAAGTGTTTTACTGAAGGAGTGAATGAAAAAATGTCAGCAGATATACTTTTGCTACGATTTGCAGATAGCTTTAGTAGAATTTTAGCAGATTCATTGGCAGACTAAAACTTGCAGTGATCTCGTGAATATGGAAAGAGCAGACACGAATTAGAATTAAAGCAACACAGTATTATGAGTTCAAGCTACTGCATCTATCGATAAAAACAAGTAATCCATGCCTGCAAGTGGAATATTAGAATGAAAACAGAAATGCAAGTATAGAGTACGAGTTAAAAACGATGTTGATAAATGGGTGTGTTTTGAACTACTTGTTTGTTCTTCTTCTGTGACATGCTAACCATCGTTCATACAACTGAAAAGCACTCTGGTCGGTGCTCCATCTGCCACAAGAGCCCTAGCAGGGGAAGAGAGATCACAGTAGCTTGCCTCCAATTGCTAGGCGCTCAGCTTGATTTGAGGTAGCGGCGGTGTTAGCCCTGTTCTTGCGATTGATATTTCCACAAGTTATTCAAGGTGGTACTCTGCTTGAAGTCGATCTTCACCTCGGGTATTTAGTACAAGGTTCTTCAGAGCTTAAACCGACCCGACTCGGTGGCTTGTTCGGTTACTACCGGCTAGAGATGGTAGCATCCAGTTGTTTTTTCTTATCCTTAATTATTTTGAATTCATATTGCATTGCTTCGATTCTCATCCGAGTGTGTGTGTACGTGACCGAGCATATGCGGCGAAAAGTTGTATTACAATTTAGTTGGTTTTTGCAACAGGTTCAGGTAACTAAGACGGTTGCGGCTCAAGTCGCACCAGGTGCACATCATCGGCACATTAATTTGATCTGTCGGTTGCTCATTTCCTTCATTGTAAATCTAGTACCAAACCAGCATTCGAAGAATCTTGATTTTCTTGAGATTGATCCATAGAATCGGACATGATGAAATTCAGAAATTCTATCAATAAGCATCCTGAAGTCCTCATATCAAATAGTCCTGAAGTAACTATGACAACATTCAACTCATAGAGTAAGTATATAGTTGGTGGATTGTCGACTAAAAAAATGTCGGCATACAGTGAAAATTTTTCATAAAAAACAGTTCTTTGCGGAGATTCCGTTCCTGCGTTTTGAAAAAAATTTGATCAATTTTTAACGATCCAATTTTTTCAAATTATTCCTGTGATTATATACTAGCGATTTGGTGCCTCAATATAAGTAGTGTGAAACTTGCTAGATGTAAAGGGGAATTAACATTTTACCAACAGGTATCTTAATGAATCGGACTGATTATCTGAGGATCGACTGATTATCAAGGGAATTTCATGAATTGCATTATAATGAAAGTCTTCATGAAAAAGTCGTGACATTATTCTTGTTTTCTAGGCTGAAATTTTAAGTTTTTTTAATGATTTGATCACTAAATTCATGCTTCATTTCTAGAATCTCAATAGTGATGTGGACCCATTTACATCTTACAAAGTTAGATGAAGTCATTATCTTTGATTATGTGATTTTTCTCTGCCAGTGGCAGGTTGCCTGTGATATGATGACGCTTAAGAAAATACTCTTTGAGGTTGAGCATGAAAGTAATAGGAATCCATCGAATTGCTAATTTAGCAAACATTGAATCTCCAAAACTATCATGACACTGAGAATCTGTGAATTACCATCATTCCTTTTGCATTACAAACATGATCAGTCAATTCCGCTGTAATTTCTGCAAAACTGCAAAAAATTTGCATATCTCACATTTCCCACTCACTCCTGTCTTCTTTTGATTTCAGACATTTGGAGAAACATTCATCGATGACGATTTTTTCCTCGCTCTTGTTGGTTCTTTAGCGGCCGTCTTCAACTCTATCGGACGGATAGTTTGGGGCGAACTTCACGACGTGGCGTCGTACCGGATTCTGATGATGTGCTTGACGTCCATCATGGCAGTCTTACTCATGACCTTCTACCTCGCCCATCTGGCGGGCAGGTACATGTACATGATTTGGGTCTGTCTTCTCTTCGCGGGCATGTCGGGCAATTTTGCTCTCCTTCCTGCAGCTGCAGCCAAGGCTTTTGGAACAAAGCATCTCGCTGTCAACTACGGCATGATTTTTACAGGAAATGTAAGTCTTTCAGAGTACAATGAGCAGCGATTAGTTTGTTCAATGCGCTGTGGAGGTGAAAGACTTCTATTTCCCGGCAGTTTTCAAAATTTTAATGAAACAAGTATTATGTAAATCATCAAAGAAGGACATATTTCGAAGAAATTCAAAATTGCGAACGCTTAAATTAGGAAAATGACAATAATAGAGATTTTTAAGAAATTTTATCTCGATTACTATGAATTTTTAAGTAATGGACTAGATTTCCTCCATTTTTATTAAAGTTTTTGAAACCTAGTTCTGAAGTGGAATAGTTTGATTTCCTTTTTATTTCAGCATTGGTCTTTTTTATTACGTGTGGTAGTACAATGTTTATGAATGCTGAAAGATCAGTTTATATGCCGATTATGTTATTCTTTGATGTATTTTTATTTTCTAATTAATGTTATCTTATGAATTATTACTACACTTTTCAGTAGGTCGCAAGAAGTTTTGGCAAACAAGGACAAGGTGTGCCTTCGTTTACTTCTCACCTCACAAAATAGCAAAACTTATTGGAGTCAATTGATTGGTCAGATATTATGAATCTAAATGTGTAAAGCAAAGTGAAAGGTTCATTGAATAATGGAAATGTACCTGTTATAGTCAATATTGTAGACACAGTAAATTCATCGCACTCCAATAACCGTCACAGCTAAGAGGCCAACCTTAAATAAATGCCACACCTCTACTATTACGAAAATTAGAAAATAATGGCTGCTACTACTATAGAATGAACAGTACATATATCGTCCATCGAGCTAAAAAAGCAAGGATATAATTGTCAAACGTCATTGGAATGTTGGATGATTTTGCACTGTTTGTAGGCGATATTATGACAAAAAATGTCGCATAATAAAAGCGTCACACTCAACTTCACACTGTAATCAATGTATCTCATTTTGTTTCGCTGTCGATTGTGAATTTGAATCAAATTCGGTAACTTCTAGAGCTTTATGTTCCGTCTGACTCACAAGGCTCAAGTTTTGTGTGAGCTTTTCTTCCAAGTGATCATTGGAAAGAAGCAGAAAATACAAATATTATACCGCCGATTCCAAGAAATTGGCCCCGCGAACCGCTCAATCAGCGTCGAAACCATCACGACTTGTCGGCAATGATTAAACCGGTAATGCGTATATTAAATATACGTATATTCGTTTATTAGTTGAAATACGGATCCTTGAGATATTACATGTTTGATAGCTATACATCCATTCATTGTTCTTTTCAATGTTGTCATCAGAAATGTGTCTCACACGAGTTAATTCACCCTCCTTGTGTCAACTTACTCTAACTCAGCCCTTTTTGCGTCCTTTGCTGCCAGAATATGCTGAGTTAGACGTTTGCTACTTGGGTATAGACTTCCATTTCGGTCGATCACGCTCGTCCGCTTCCTGGGCTCCAGCCCGTTTGAATTCTTCTTTCACCACGTTTCTGCACGTCTGCTTCTGTCTTCCTGCTCCTCTTTTGCCATCCACATAACTTTTCTGATCCACTCTGTCTCATCCCTTCTTACCATGTGGCCAAACCAACGCAGTCTTGCCTTCTCGCGATGCCTGTGATGTTCTCAAGACCCATTGCTTTTCTGATGATGTCATTCGATTTCCTGTCCCATAGTCTGACACCACACATCCACCTTAGTATTCACATGCCCGCACGTTCAAGCATTTTCTCATGAGATGAAAGCAGCGGCCATGTTCCGCAGCCACAAAGCATGGCTTGTCGCAAGGCATCCGCTCCAATTCTCATTGAATAGTTGATGGTCATTCCTCATTCTTCATGACATTTGCTTGTGAATCATTTTTATGTACATTATTTAAAATTTTGGACTGTTTATTGTCTGAAATGAAAATCATTGAATTTTGAGAAATGTGCTTCGATGGGCCGCAATCGCATTCTCGACGTTGCAACTACGGCGTAGTATATGTTCCTATCTTTGGCAATTGTCAGTATTTGAATACCAAAACAACCATTAATTCAACGTAATTAAATTTTCGATTTATTCAAATATATTTGTCAATTCACAATTGATGCACTTGACATGAGTACCACAGAAATCGATTACAATACTGAATTGAGCTTAAACTGTGTTTTTGGTTTTGCTATCAACAGTGTCAACTTAGACAATATCTAATAAGATCGTCATGGCAAATTCATTCAAACTATTCTTGAATTTACATAATGCATTGATCCATTCACACATGAGTCAATCATAAATGGCGATCAGCATGTTTGCATAGCTAATTGTTTTGAGGATTCGTCTTGCTGAAATATTCATTTACTGGAAAACGTCTCCCTGCGATTACACAATATAGTTCACTTAATTTAATGTCTGAGATGTATGCTTCGATCGACTGCTTTCAATGTAGAAAATTGGGTAGCTCTGCGCCTCAGCAATATGTGCATGTAGCTCGTAAGCTTTTTACCATCTTGAATATCTATGAGTCTCTTTGTCTGTCCAAGTCACACATAACACGGTAGGGACATCTGTGATTAGTAATTTACATGTATCTTATATTGAATATTAATACATCTTATATCATCATTATATCTTGCATTAATAATACATCTAATATGTTGAATCAAAGTTTAACGATGATTCAGATAATCCTCGGCTCATGTTAAATTGGATGTGAAAAACGCATTCCGTACTTTGAGATGGGATCATATGCTAGAAATGTTATACTCGAGAGTACCGTCATTATGCCCATTGGTTAGACAGGCTTACGCATCTCGTCTTTGCTTTTAGGTGATGACTTTGTTAAATCCATGACAGATATTCAACAGGGAGATCTTATTGGTCCTCTCGCCTTTGCGCTTGCCGCTGATGAGATAGCAAGCTCCGTCAAATGTCCTTTTAATATATGGTACTTGGACAATGTGAGCTTTGGCAGGCCCTGCATCTATGGTATTAAATGATCTTATGAAAATTATCCCAATTGAATCCTATTAAGTGTGAGGCAATCAGTTTGGGAAACTCATTTCAATTCTTTTCTGCAACAGCTTGAATGTGTTTTGCCTTCAATAACAGTTATCCAAATTGAGAATTTACAATCCTGGGTTGTCCAATTATGTCTTCAGGTATAAAAGAATTTCTGATCGCTAAAAGGGATGTCTTTGATCGATTAACATGCCGTTTTCAACATTTGGATTCTCACTCAGCATTTTCTTATTGGAAAATTGTCTTGCAGTACCCAGATTATTATATGCTCTCGGGTCTGCTCCGAGTCATAAGCTTCCTTCAGAACTGTCTTGTTTCGATGATTCGTTGAAATTATGTACTGGTGTTATTTGCAATGTAGAATTCGACGACCTACATAGGAAACATGCCACTTTGCCGGTTAAACTTGTTGGTTTAGATCTTCGACAATTCATTGACATTGCTTTGCCAGCGTACCTGTCACTTGTATCTACCTGCGACTCTTTAGTTAGAGAGATTCTTTCCAATTGAGTTTCAACAGCGCCGAAGAGTTGAAGATTTTGATCGATGGACAACGCTTGGTCTTAGAATTCCTGAAAATTGTGAATCTCAAAAATGCTGGGACACTGTTGCATGTGAAGACCGCATTCGTTTGCTCTGCCAAAGATAGGGTCGTCTTTTGGCTGCTTTCATGACAGGTGCAACACCTTCCAGTGGAGCTTGGCTTCATGCCATACCAAGTCCAACGCTAGGCACATTGCTAGATGACGAGACTTACCGCATATCAGTTGCGTTACGCATTGGCTGCAAAAGTTTTCGAATTCCATAAATGCAAATTTGGCTCCATAGTTTGTCTTTAGTCATCATCCACTCGCATTTAAACAGAGTTCTGGTCGTCTACCTAGGCACTCCGCTCTGAATGATGTCATCAAGCGAGCTTTCGACAGAGATGGAGTTCCTTCAGTTCTCGAGCCTGTTGGACTTGACCGAGGAGATGGCAAGAAACCTGATGGGATGACCACATTCCTTTCTCAATGGGACGTGCATTAGTATGGGATGTCACCTGTGCCCAAAGCGCGATCACTGACTCGGCCATCACACCCGGATCCGCTGCCAAAAGAGCTGAAGATCGCAAGCTCTCCAAATATCGCGTGCTAGCTGAACGATAATCCTTCGATCCACTAGCATTTGAAACGAGTGGTTGTTTTGGTCAGAGAACATTAAGGACTATCAAGGTTGGGTCATCGGATTTCCCAGATTAAATGTGAGCCGCTGGAGACCGATTGGCTGTTTCAACGCATCTCTCTGGCGATTACCAGATGGAGCGCTAAATCGCTCTTAGCAGCCACCATTTGACGCTTCTTTCTTTTGTTTTTAATATTTTTCCCCTTAATTCCTTGTGCTTTTGCTGTTCGTATTTATTTAGTTCTTTCAGTGGTCTCTTTGTATCATAAGTTTTATATTGTTTATGTTGAAATAAAGTTTAACTATCTTATATAGCTATGTAATACATGTAGATAAATTATTAGTCATACATGTCCCTGAACATGCACATCGGAAATGCTGCGTGAAATTAGTTTGATATCTTGGATGTTTTGGACTAAAAAGCAACTAAAAGAATGATTTTTGATCTTAATATCAATGATGATATTTTGGATGATTTGATGATGAGGATGTAGATGTGTGACTTAATTTATGTCCTTTTTACATGCTTTTATCTTCTGGCATAGCAGAATAGCAGAACGCATATTTTTCCAAAGAAAACACGTTAAGGGGTGATACAATGTACAGTGAAAAATGAGATGATGAGGTACGATGATGCAGTGATACAAAATGATATTTACAAATGATAGAATAATGATAAATGGCCATTAAGTATTGAAAACACTGGAAGGAGAGGACAGTCAATGGTGTATATGTAATTCAATGGTTGCTATATCATCATGAATCAATGGATCATAATATAGTTATCATATCGAGTAACAAACGGCATAAATTGTATGTATCATGATCAGTCACAGCTGTCTTTCTTTCTTTCTTTCTTTTCAGCCATTCAGGCCACTGCTGGCCGATAGCCTCCCCAATTTGCGCCATCTGATTCGGTCTTGAGTTAGGCGCATCCAGGTCTTTTCCTTGGTAATCGCTTCGATATCATCCCTCCATCTTCGCCTCTGATGTCCACGCTTTCTCTTGCCATGTCTTGGGGTCCACTCTGTGCATTTCTTAGCCCATCGGTTGTTTGACATTCTGGCTAGGTGTCCAGCCCACGACCACTTTAAGGAATGTATCTTTCTTGTGATGTCACAGACTGCTGTTTTTGTCCCTATGTTTTCGTTTCTCCATCTGTCTCTTCTCGTGATACCAAGTGTAGATCTTTCCATATTTCTTTGAGCTACGGCTAAGATATCAATCTGTTTCTTCGTGAAGGACCAGGTCTCCGCACCATACGTCATGGCAGGCAATATGATTCCATCCATAATTTTTCTTTTTAAGCAAAGAGGGATTTTCCTGTTTCGCAAAAACTGGTTGTATTGTCCTAACCTTTTCCAACCTTCTGTCGCTCGCCGTTGTGCTTCTGCATGAGTACTGTCAGTTGTGATGAGTTGGCCTAAGTATTCATATTGTTCAACTTCTTCCAATTCTTGATCATTCACCTTCAGCTTTCTATCAGGTTCTGATGTCTGGGCTGTTGAATTTCTCATGATCTTAGTTTTCTTGAAATTCATTTTCATACCATCTTTTCTCCCTTCTGTATTAAGCGACTCTAGCATCGTTTTCATGTCATTCATTGACATAGGAAATAGAACGATATCATCAGCAAATCCCAGGTTACTTAGCACTCTTCTCGTTCACCATTTATTTTGAGACCATGCTTAATAAATGCATATTATCATTATTATTATGTATCCAGACTTCCAAAGGTGGTAGAGAGGTATTGTCATTAATCCTTTGGTTGTTGACCTTTTTCTTCTTCGGGCTCCACTGTCACCTATCAATATGATTTATTAACTTCAATTAAGAATATCGAATTTGCTGCACGTGCTTGATAGTTTGTGAACTTAAGTGAGTTAAACTAAATGTCTGCATAATCTCGATGATAATATTGATAAATCCTAGTGATGCAAACCAGTTTCCATTGTACTTCAGTATATTTTCTAAAAATAGGTTTTTAATTGCGTACCCTTCTCATAGTGCTAAGTACTCATTAAGTTCACATTTATGTCTCATTTATCCCATCATCCATCACGACATATGATGTGATTTATTGCCTTCGAATTGCATTTGAACAAATCTGACTGCTGATATAAATATGCCACTCAAACATCAAACAATTTACGTCATCAATGATAAAAATAATTCACTTGCACTTCTATTTCTCAGCTGATTAATATTCACTGGTTGCAAAACTGAATTCATTCCTATATTTGATCACCATGTTTTGATGTCAGCATCGATGATTGAAAGGATGAATATTGTCTGACTACTGAATGCACTTAATTAGGTAAAATTACTTCACAGAAAACGCAAGAAACTGCAAGGTTACAGTCGTTGCATGCTGTGTTTGGCGGTCTCTATGTGCTGCTTGTTGCAATAATTGCATGGCGGTATTGCCTGAATCTGTTTCCATCTTGGAAATGATCCAGTGTTGTCACAACGCTTTAACTTACTTACTTTCCTTTACTTTCTCCTGTTAACGTCTTCTTTTCCTCCTCTGTTGAAGGTTGGAAGATGTGAAACTTCTCCATCGAGAACGGTCCTGAGCATCACTCGCAGATATTCTTAGCTCCACCATGTCCTCATTAACGATTTGGAGTCATGTCTTCCTCGGTCTTTTACGAGGATGGGAACCTTCTACCATCACGTCGAGCACCTGCCTGATTGGTTCATCTATATTTCGACGCTTGATATGACCGAACCACCTAAGCCTTCGCTCTCTGATTACCTCGTCTAACAGTGTGAGGTCACACCTGCTTTTCACAACGCTTTAACAATAGATGAAAGTACATGTGGTTATCTACTGCAGCCTTGCCGCTCACTGGATGTGCTGTTGGTTTTAGCTTTTATCTTTTGACTCCTTGTTCTAAATTAGATTCTGTTTCGTTGATTAAAATTATTTGAAGTTTTCGCTATGCTCTATGCTGATGATCTAGTGTTGATAGATGCCTCAGTTGAAGGCCTGCTGAAGTTGAAGTTGTCCTCTTGGAAAACAAGTTTGGCACCAAAAAGAATGAGAGTCAACGTTGACAAGAGGAAGATGATGACGCCATGCAAGGTACTCGTACCTCTAGCGTAGTTTGGAGACAAGGGGTGGACGCGAATTCCATCAAGTGGGCGTGTGCGACCACTGGATCCACAAGCGATGTAGTGGTGTGAAGGGAACTTCAAACGCAGCTGCGTCTCATTTTGTGTGCCCAAAGTGAGTTAATTGTGGGTAGTGACCGTTTCAAGTCAGTGAAGTCTTTCTGTTACCTTGGTGATATGTTAAGTGCCACAGGTGAATTCGACCCTGCAGTGCCTTCGAGAGTAAGATGTAGATGGAAGAATTTTCATGAACTTGTACCTTTCCTGACATCCAAAGCTCCCACCTTGAAAATGAAAGGCCAGGTGTATTCTGCTTGTGTCCGTAGCGCGATGATGTACTGGAGTGAGACATGGGCGTGATGAGTGATCAGATCATGAAGATTGAAAGAGCAGAAGAGGCAATGGTGAAAAGAGATGAGAGTGAACGATGGACGATGGACACAGGAGTGAAGACCTAAGAAAGAAGATGAACCTGGAATATATTTCCGATGTTCTAAGAAGACTGCGGTGGTCACATTCTTGCAAGAGATGAGAACTATCTCTCCCGTTGGAGGTCGACAGCAGAAGGCCGAGAGGAGACAAAAGGAAAACATGGTCGCAAGTCGTCTCCGAGGATCTTCACGCTGTGGACCTGAATCCAGCAATGATCTACGATCGACAGGAGTGGAGGCGCGTTATCACAAAGCAGCAACCGTCTGACCCCGTCTAACGTGGACAAGGACGAAAATCGGGGAAGCAAGAAGTTAGTAGTAAGTTCACTCACTTGGCTGACTGAATACAAAGTCAATATATTGTCTTGACATGGTTTTAACAATCATATCGATTGTCAACATTTCTTTCCGCTTTACTAGAAGACATGATAAAAGTACATAACAAGCCACGCGATAGAAAAAAGTCAACAAGATAGTTGTAAAAGTAGTCTGCGGTCACATGCATACATCACTCTTGCATTTTCAATTATATAGAGAATGGGACCATGTCCCCAAAATCTTGATGCCACGTGATAGAGCTACACCCATTCATTCTAAGTGAAAGTTGATCAGTCAAGGACTGTTACTTAAATTATTGAGCAAGACGAATGTAAGAGGTTGTCTCATCACCGACACATTCTTCTTGCTTTTTTCCAGCAACTTCTTTGTTGGCTAGACTTCACTTTGGTCAGTAGTGATGAAGCAATCGCTGAATATGTGTCCTTAATGCAATCAGGTCGGAAAGTGCCTGTTTCTGCTAGTCACCTTGATGCCTTGAGCTAGCAGACTGAGTGGAGGAAATAGTCACAACGTATTCAGAATTGAACACAAAAAGTTCACTTCTGATCCTAGTCACCTCCTAGTTAGCTACGACAAACGCATTATCTCTATTTTGAAGGAAGGCAATCGCTTCAAAAATTGAATGTCAATTGTCAAGTCTCTAAGTGGTAGCACTTTTACCAAAATCTTGTCCTCTAGAGGTCAACATGTGTCCATACTATTGATCTACACACTTACACTGACGAGATTTGAAAGAAATTTCTTGTATCCTCAGAATGGAATTTTAATGAAAAGAATCCAAAAGTGAACTACATGTATACGATGAAGGCGATCTTTATGTTGGGAATGAAGAGGATCTGTATGAACTGGTCAACTAAGTTGCTTAAGTGTTTAAGAAGTCATCAATCGAGAAAGACGAAATGTATGGTAGGAATGAAGACAGTAAGACATGCGATTGATGACACACAGAAGAGAGGTAGAATGATTTATTTGACTTAATTCTCGAATGCAGTGTATCAGGTTGGCACTAGGGTTTAATACCGGTATCGCTTCGGAACCGTGTGGTCTCCGTGACACAGTGGTTAAGTGCTTGGCTTAGCGATCTTTTGGTCCAGAGGTCGAGCCTCGAAAGTGTCAGTAGAAGTTGGCAGGAAGAGTATCCGGACTAAAAGTACCACAACGCTCCAGAAAAGTCTGACTGTGTCAGCACCGTCCAAGCCCCCAGGATGGGAGAATAGTGACGCAAAAGTTTCATTGTACCGAATTTGGTGTCGGCATCGAATTGCATTATACCAGAAATAGACGTCTTCTTGTGTGAACCCTCACTCAGAAGCTGTCAATAATCCCACTCAGGCATCAGAAATCTCTCTCTCCAGACTGCAACAAGCATGCAGGCTCCTGTCACATGGTCGGCAAAAGCAATATCTAACAGTAAGAATTATATGCATGTCAGACTTTTAAGCGTCAGTATTCCGTCATGCAGCTATGATGCTAGTGTGATGAGAGACAAGCCGTACCACACTCCCCATTCTGCTTTAGTTAGGTCCTATATCTCTAGCAACTCCTTCAGAAATCATTTCTGACAATAAAGCCAACTATAAAAAAGAAATAAGAATTTCGCTCCTCATTCACGACTTTATGTTGAATAAAATATCATTGCTTGACACCCGACGTTTCGTCGTCCTGCCGACTTGTTCACGGGAAACAGTCGTCCGTGCACTATAATCGGCTTTATATAAAACATTTGTAGATCATTCAACAGCGCTGTTTAGTCCAAAGTTTAGTTTTGGAAGACTAGGTGAACTATCGTTGAATACGTTTGTGTTCCGACCGCCAGCACGCCAGTAAAGAAGGTCGAAAATGAGACTTTAACCGAATGATGTGCACCATATGGTTACTACGAATCTACCCGTCTCCCTGTATTCTCTTCTTGTTATGCATGATGGAAAACACGTCAATCCAAAGGGAAGCAGAGAGGTTTTTGGTAAAAATGAGATGTTCAATGTTTTTTCTGATTAGGTGAAAAGTTTAAAGTCTAGAGCCATGACTGTTGGTGTGGAATGTCTTCAGTGCAGAGATGGATTCACCTTCGTCTGTCTGTAGGTCAGTCTAGAGCGGACAAATCTTAACCCAGCCATTGTATTCATTGGTACCAAGCGATAGAGATTGATATTGAGATATTCGTCTCCCTTTCGCTAACGTTATTGGCCAAGCACGCGCAATGTAGCAGATACTTATTAGGTAGGAAGCATGCAAGCCTCAACCATCAGATTGAGGTATCTGTCAAGTGAAAAAGTAATATCTTTAACCCAATGTTTCTCCGTGATGTGTTTGTCAAATGGATATATTGTTCAAAGCGCTCGACTCCTCACGACCTAAATTTGTTGACTGTGTACGCCTTAAGTGGTGCCGATGTTCTGGTTTGTCAGAATCCAGACTTAGATTTGCATTGCGTTTAATGTAAAATGATTTTCTAGCTCGTGTCTAGTTGTGACCATGACCATCAGTATTGAGGGATGTCATCTCTAGACCCGAGCACGTCGACAAGACACTTTGTCTCTTTGTTCTTCAGACAATGACCTTATGTGTTATGCACGTTTGTCTGTGAAGCCAAAATTCAGAATTAACAAGTCTTCTTATGTAGGCAATCCCAACATTTTTATTGAATTATAGTCACTTTTAACCACCTCGCATACATCAACGATTGCAAGTATGATAGTAGCTCACGCGCATGATAAATGATGACCTGTAGCTGTATACCGGAGCTATAGCATACCGAAAATCATGGACTCAAACTAAGTGCTTTTCAGAGAAACATAGAAAATCTCATTTTTGCCCAAATTTTCAGTCTGCTTGCTATTCTAATTGCATATGTGCTGTCTTGCTGCTTTTCCATATACTATGTTTAGAAAGGTGTCCACAAATGATCCACCAAGCGTCATGCTAATCATGAACTGCATATTGGATTAACTACGAAAATCCTGAATCGTAATGTAAGTCAAGATTTCTTATACATTTGATGAATCCGACAGACTGGGTTACCGGTCACCGTCACCATGCATCCTCAAAACCAACTACTTTCCTTTGTGAGCACATCAAGCAAGATAATCATAATTTTTGCTATCTTAGATTACAAATTATAGACCATGTTGATTCTAACCTTTCTGATGACTCTGAAATTAGAGATAAGGAACTTCTGAAGAAAGAAGATTTTTGGATTAAAAACGCTCTGTACAATCTTCCCACTTGGCTTGAGCGATCAAGGTTTTGGTTGTGTCTCCAAAGGTTCCTTACATAAACAGTACTTCCCTTCTCCAGTCCCCAGAAGACCTAGAGGTCACGAGATTCACCGTAGTAAGAAAGATGCATAAACCACCTGGTTAGAACCTCTCTACAATAAAATTAATGACCTTAGTAATTCCAATATGTTTTACGAATTTCAAATCTCTTTAAAATCTCTAAGTCGTGCTACTTTTAAGAAAATTCTTCCTTTTGCTCTGAGCAGGCCTGGCATCTGCTCGTTTCAGGTTGACTGTTTCTGTTCGAGATTCTTGAAAGCCAAAGATTTGGTTGATAAAGTCGACAGGGAAGTTATTATTATCCCTTTTGAGTGCAAAGAAGTAGATCTCTTGAAAGTTTCTTCCATTTTTGCTGATTCCAGTGTTAACAGTATGTTGGCTAATCCAATTCGAAGTAAAAGTCCACTACAGGTCTTCTACATATACACCACCCCTAATGGACTGAAGCTTTTCAATTGCCACCAAGCTTCAAAGAATGAAAAGCAGAATTCATAGTTAAAAAACAGATTCATAGCTGGTGCCAGGAACAGCACTTCCATATATTTGGCCATACTTGTGAACAAAGGTTTGCAATTGGTCCGGGGAAAGTTTAGAATAATTCGGGTGTGAATGACTTCTGGAGCATCAACTCTTTTGGGGAATTTCTGAAGAGGATGTCGGGTTTGAATTTCCACTCTTTACAAGTTCATGATTTTTTCACATTCTATACGAATCTTGATTTAAACCAGGTTAAGGACTCCTTGAGAGACTTGTGTGAGATAATATTTTGCAGTTCCAAGAGCTTCGTCTGAATTGGATATTTTAGAACTTTCTTCTCGAATAAAAAGTACAGAGGATATCACGACTGGTCCAAAACCCAATTCCTCAGTGCTATTGATTTCATCCTAGATAGCACTTTAGTTACCTTTCGGGGGACTTGTCTTTAAACAAATTTGGGACATTCCTATGGGTGGGATTTCCAGTTCACTTTCGGCTGACCTCTTCTTAGCTTACAGGGAGTTCAAGTTCGTGGCGGGTCTGCTTGTGAGCAAGACACCAAGCTTCTTTCATGCACCACCAGGTATGTCAAAGACATTTGTGTATTTAATTACAAACACTTCGATAAGATCCTTCCTGAAATCTGCCCAATGGACCTCTTGGCTAGTGGAAGCGGTGATAGCGATCTTATTTTGGTTTCTTTTGTTTCTTTATTTTCGCCATTTTTAATTTTGGCCAGTTTCTCGTCATGTGCTGAGCACACATTTTAGATTTTAGTTGTAAATAAAATTGATTATCAGTTTTACTTTATTTCCCATCCCTTCAAAGGTTGAGTCGGCTAGCCATTACATGTATTTCGTTTCCTACTCTATACAGGGGTAAGTTACTCTATGTTATCAGCATTAATTTATATTAATTCGCTCTTGACTTTAAGTAACCTAATTATTTACACGATTTTCCACTAGGGTAGTTGTTTAACTTTGCTATCTTCCGCATTTTTTACCGTGTCGTGTTTTAATTTAATTACAAAGCTTCTAAAGCAATACTGTATGAAGACATGTGTTGCACTGCATTCCTTCTAGACGATCACTTGAGAAATTAAATGCAGACATCTTTCATTGGCTTTCGACTGAAATTAGATCATCGCTTTAACTAATGAATGATGTTACTCAGTAACTCATAACTTCTGCTTTTGCTTTGACCTAAGTATATTTGTTTCACAAACTGTGCACAGTGAATTTATCAAACAGCCGTTTTAATTGCTGTTTTCTGTGATTGATTACAATTGTGACATTCTCAATCACCAAACCTTTTATTTTCCACTTTTTTTAGCGGTGTGCAGTTTACAGTATACCTATTCATTTTGGTCTACAACCTTCCAACTGCAAATAATGAGCAGATATTGAACTCGAAATCTATCTTGCTACTAATATGATAATGCAATTGTTTTTTTGAGGGTTTCATTTTTCTCACATATCTAGGGCAACTGTCTTGCAGATAATGCGCATAGGACTTTCCTGATCACGATGCTTGAGAATAGCCTTGCCTAGCTTATTCACACGCCTACTCGGTGCCTGATTTGCTGTTTTTCTATGTGTTCAGATTTAGTGTTGAGCAATGTGGATGTGATATTTGACGATTGCGTATTTATTCATAAACCATGAAAGCGTGCTAGAGTTTTGTGTGCAATAGTTGATTTCAATATTTTTGGTAGGAATTACACCAAGTGAAATTTTGTAGTTTTTAGACCATAGTTTGTGAATTATAGCTTATCTCTTTACAGACTTTGGGAGTCAGCGGTACTTGTTCCGATTATTTTTCCGAATCATTGCCCTTGTTCTTTTTCTGTCGGACATTTTACTGGATGCTCTATTTGAATACTCGAACATGTGGAAGCTTTTATTAAATGAACGAATTTAATGCTAAATATACAAAATTCCCATGAAATGGATGGTGGTATTGCAATGACTCAAGATATTTAGTTTTATGTTTTCCTAACTTTGTAATTCATTTGATTTCTCCTGTGTTCTGTGCGCGCATATGCACTTTATAGTAAACACTTAATAAGTGCATATCAGTTCATGAATGCATTTGATCATATTCTTGTCAGCTTACTGCGAGATATTTGTTTTATTTCGATGTCACTTTATCAAAACATGCATGGCTGATTCGCTTGATTCCACTCAATGTCTTATTTTGAGAGGGTAAGCTAAATATTTCTTTCATTGAAGTTATTTATTTAGTGGGCTTTGATTTCAATTTCCCTTATCTATGGAATCACGTTCTCTTACTTTACATTCACAAACTTCACTAGCACATTCATGAATTTCATAAGAGTAAGAAAAGATATGCGTGGATAGTAATGTAGCAGAGGAAGACGATCTGTGCTTACTTTACTGTTTGTATTAGCAGTAATAATCAGGCGATTTTTCTGCGTGATCCTTCAACAAGGATATTAAGACAGATAATCCTTTGCGAGACACCGATACTTCACTTTTTCAATTGTAATCTTGGATCTTAATCTTCCTTAAATCACATACTGATTTTCAACAGGCAATTCTACAAAATTTTTATCTTATAATTGTGAGTTAAATGTCACGAAGAACGGCGCTCTGCAAACCAAAAAGATGAAAAGTCCAAAACGTTGGGACACCTGAGTTTCATTTGATGATGAAATAATTAAAACATGCGATTCAAATCCACTTTGTAAATACTATTTTTTAATTAATACCTAAGTTATGTTTTTTTATTAATGTTTGTCAATTTAATTAATGTTTTTTTACTTCTGTTGTGTTCATTATGTCAGTTATAGTTCATAAGAACGGAGTTCATTTTTAGTAGGAACTTTGTCCACTAAATTATTAATGGGACGTTGCATCTTATGTTTACGGACCCGCTGACGTAGATCGTATAACTCAAAGTAGGCTTATTAAACTTGTGGTTCAGTGGATAGGTTGATGTCTGCATTGTCAATTAGCCAGTCTGCATTATTCTTCCAGATTTTATGTGACAGACGTCTTGTTTACTTTCAGACTTATAGCACCGAATTTCTTGTGATTGACCACAAGTGGGCGACAGTGGCTCACTTTTCACGTTCATTAATGCTTATAATCTGTAAATTGTCTCGACAAACTACAGCCTCTAAACTGTTAGCTTCGATTTTCTTTGCAGAAATTCTATGGATGCAATTTTGCGATCTGTCGATTTATTGTTTGTTATCGAATCACACAGTTTTGTTCGATTAACGTGTCCATTTTTAATTTTTTTTGGCGCATCTCCTCGATTAAAAGTTACTCGACACAATAATGAGTAGCACCTCAATATCGGATGCGGCATCAAGGGGTTGCAGAATGCAATCCGTCCTCCACGTGCTCGCGTAA
Organism: Prostheceraeus crozeri; assembly: GCA_907163375.1. Taxonomy (NCBI): domain Eukaryota; kingdom Metazoa; phylum Platyhelminthes; order Polycladida; family Euryleptidae; genus Prostheceraeus; species Prostheceraeus crozeri. Next base: position 219,670 of record CAJQUW010005245.1, read on the forward strand.
AGGCAGTGCCTTCCTGGCTAACTCACGCTCTGAACAGATGGTCCGGTGGCCTTGTGGGTAGAGGGCATGCTTGCACGTCCTCTAGCTCCGACGTCGCTGGTTCGAACGTACCCACGACTGATGAGGCCCACCAGTTGCATCTGTTGAGAATTGATAAATAGTGGCGCGAAATTATCCCATAAAATTGGATATACATTTCCCCGAAAGTGGTAATTCTAAGTTGTAGAGTGTGGATGATACGTAGTAAATTGAATATATTTTGGCCCTGGGTCAAAGTCAACGTTTGATAAATATTTCCGGCGGGGTACAGATTGCTCATGCTCCTCAAAAGGATATCAAAAGTTCACATTCCATTGCAATAATTCTCTTAATTTTTCTTTATTTCATATTGTTGCGCAACACAACCGCCCACAATGTAAAATATCTATTCGACTTCTTCCACATCTTCTCAAACGTGGCAACCTTGAAATTGGCTGGAATTCTATACTCCCACGCTTTGTATGTCACGTATACAGCTTCAGTCACGTATACACTGTCTGTTCCTGGGAGTAATGCTCATTGAAGCTCTATTTGGGAAAGATCGACGACAATTTCGATTCATTCATAATTTTGTTGTGCGTGGGCGTTGATTCTCATTCAAAATTCAACTCCTACAAAATAGACATTTTTAGCTAAGGGATAAATGGATTGCTATCGGGTTACAATGACTATTGCGGTGTGTTGAGTTGTTCGATTGAGTGCGTCATCATCTCTTAAATAAAGTTGTATAAAATCTCAATTATATCGCTATAGCAATCAAAAGTACAGTTTGCTTTAAGTGAAAACCAAATAAGTTGTGTGATAGGTTCAAGTTGACAAATCGACCAAAATTAATTTCTGCATTTTGTATTACAGTTGCCCAAATTCAGTTGTTTTGACAGCTGTAGATTATCTCCTCCTTGGTGTTTCTAAAGCTCTGTATAGTTAGTTAATTGCGACAAAACTAGATGTATTTTCTGTCTAAATACAGTTTTGTGAGAATTGCCCAAACGCTTTGTGAATTAAAGACGATAATGTCAAATGACGCGTCTTTTACGGATCGTGGCACCAACTTGATGAGAAGCCGAATTTTATATATGAGAGCGAATCTATGTATACCGTATATCAACAACAGTGTACTTGTAGATGATAAGAATCATGTAGCCATTCCAAATTTGATCTGACCCAAGGAAATCGTTTCAAGATCAGTACACGGGCTGGGGACGAAGTTTAGGCAAGAATAACCAATGAAAGTTGAAGATTTACACGCGAAACTGATTCTAGCCCAATGATGCAATCGTTGACAAGTGAATCTAAGCACTTGTGAAATATAGGTACGTAAATGAAAGCACGTGTAGTGTGTAATTCCGCCATGATGGTGCATTGTGCGAGGCTATGTAGACCTCAATTCTAGATGTTTTTCATTCAAATGTAATCAAGCAATCACAGATCTAACAATAAAGGTCACATAAATTAAAGGACAGTTATCAATTTTATATAGGAAACGGACAATTTTCTTCGATATCACGATTCTTGAATGAAGTCACACTCACTCTACGATTCGATTTATCGTCCCTTTTTCAACGTCTTCAGACGCCAGTGCCATTTCAGCTGTAACGCCAGATGGACCAGGGGCTTTGCTTTTTGCAGACAGACTGATTGCTGCAGAAACTCACTTTCATCAAGATGACTGACCGCTCCCTGAACCCGTTATGTACTCAGAAGCACTTCATAGGTTGATGGGACGTCCATCAGATTGCCCATGTAAACTGTTCACATTCTTAGTTTCTCTTCTTCAACCACGGCAATGCCTCCACCGCAGGAGGTACAAGTCAGATCTTTCTGCTCCTTCGCCATTTGCTTGGCGATTTTGAGGAATATTCTTCATCGATTAGTCAATTTCTACAGGTTTTGGACAAATTCGGAAAATTGGGAAGATTAACCCTCAAGCGTTGTATTTTCTGTTTTTTCATTATCATTTATATATACATATTATCATATATCTCCGTGGCACAGTGGTTAAGTGCTTAGCCTAGCGATCTTTTGGTCCAGCGGTCGAGCCCCGAAGGTGTCATTGGTAGTCGGCAGGAAGGGCATCCGGACTAAAAAAGTGCTACAACGCTCCATAAGTCTGACTTTGTCAGCACCGTCCAAGCCCCAAGTATGGGGAGTAGTGGCGTAAAAGCTTCATTTCATACATATATTATCATATATCATTTACAAAGATCGGCAATGATAAAACGATATCATTTTATTCAGAGGAAAAATGATATCATCAAAAAATTTTGTTCCATTATATTTTCTAATCACAGATTCTTCGCATTTTGTATTGAAGCAAATTTAGTCTTTTTCGTTTGTTCTACCCATGTCCTTCCGCACTGCTTGATTCATGTAGCGAAAAGCAACCGACTATTGTCTGTCCATCACACAAATTGTCAAACAACTTATTAATAACACTGTCTTGATGTTTTTACAGTCTTGACTGTAATCTAAATATTTTTAGCCTTTTTTCGTACTTTAGATACTGTTGGCCCAACCAACTGCATATTGTAGGCATATTTGTAATTCGAGTGTATAAAGCTTAAATCAAAACTTGCGATGTCTAATGTATAGGCCATAGGCCCTACCTAACTTTTGATATACAAGAAGTTTTGTATGACTAAACTGCTTTCTTCGGTCTTCCATTATTTGGAATATATCGATGCCGCATGCAATCTAATTTTAATTTCATTGCCAAGAGCAGTAAAAGTAGCAGTAACATGATAGCAGTGTAAATCGAAAAGTTTCGTATTTTAAAAATACAATGATGTCATTGCCTATCATAGAATCATTTAGGATCCTTTGTATAATGACGGTTTTTTACGGATTTTACGTCACTTTTTACCCCTACTGGGGCCTTGGACGGTGCTGACTGAAGTCAGACTTTGTTTGGAGCGTTGTGGTGCTTTGTAGTCCGGCGGTTATCATGCGACGTTATCGAAGGCGCTCAAAATACTAACTTATTCCTTTATTTTTATGTTCTTTGCATTCAGTTGCCCAAGTGTGATATTTCTGAGGCATTCAATAAAGTCTGATATCAGGGATTTCTGAGGAAGCTTGCGTTGTTGATCAACTCCATCAACTTCTTCTTTCTTTATTGACCGGTAGATATCTGTCTTCTTAGATGGCCAAAAGACTACACCTAACTTGTCAATGTAGGAGTTCCTCATGCGTCAATTTTGGGTCACTCTTTGTCTGCTGTACATCAATGAACTCCGACAGTGCCTGGTGAGTAAACTGGTGATATATGCGAACGACACGATACTCTTCAATTCCAATGAGCGTCTAATAAGGAGCACCCACCAACGTTAGTGATTATGTGACGTTCTTAATAAAGACTTACGTAGGTTCTCCGAATGGTTTGTTTCTTTCAATCCCTCGAAAACTCAGAGTATTCTGTACTCACGACTTAAGAAAAATGATGACCAACATGGCACTAAGATGTCAGATAATGGAATCAGAAAATAAGATTCTATCTCAATCCCTGGATTTGCGGTTACTTACGTCTTGTCATGGAACCACACTCGTGCAGTCTCTATCCGTTAGACGCGATGTTGCTTTACTCAGTCTCTTCTGCAGATTCTACTTCGGTGGAAGCAGCTCTACAGATAATGGGTGCGTACTCAAACCTAAGATTGATCGCTGATTAACGAAGGCTTTTTTTGACCCAGTGATATTATTCTTTTTTATTTTAATTAAAATTCATTTCCTTGCCGTAGCGATTATAATTTTCTTTTCCAGTATTCAAAGCAAATTCAAGCATAATTTTGAATATTGTTTTAATAATAATGCATTTGCATGATAATTTTCCAAGCATAATCCATATTGTTAGTATATTTCAAAATCTAGACAAAGCAAATTTCCTTGCAAGATGCTATTCATCTTGTTACTTACCATTCATTGTTTTCATAGATTGCGGATTATGCAATATCTACGGATCTCTATTGTGTTTATTACACATTATGTCATTCTACATTATGACCCTCAAGTCACAGCAACTTGTATTTGTTTACACATAATTTAATCACATTAATCATTTTCTCTGTGTATGTATATGGGTTGGTACTTAACATTGCTGAACATTGTCATAGCTGATGTCAGTTGCATCTTTAACAGAACACTAACGAATTGAAATCATACATGCATTTTCATACATTGTACTGTTTTGAGCATCAACAGATTGCAGGTTTCTACTCATCCTGCTGATTTATGTCATGCTTAAGTAAAAGCGAAAGGATTTCTGTGATGATATGGAATGCTTCATAAGCTTCGTTTTTCATATTGATTCTTTGTTAGGTGGAACAATTCACAAGCGAAGCATTTTTTAATAGCCATATTGTACCTCAGGAAGATTTGGTCAATTTCTCCACTCGTTTAACTAGTGCCCGACTACGTTGCACTTATTCTCTCCCCCAGTCATAAGGAGTAGCTTGCATGGGCCTCATTCACTAGAAAATCAAGAAACTTCATTTTTTGGCATGTACAAAATTGACAACTTTTCTTGATTCCCGGCGTTGTGGCCTTGTGGTAGAATGTTCGCTCTGCGTCCGGGAGACTGGTTTCAAATCTAGGTCGTGTCAGACCTAAGACTTTTAAAATAGGTGCACTCTGCATTCTTGCCAAACACTCGAGAGTGGGATGAACAGAACTCAGTCACATGGAAGAGGGGCGTATCGCCAAATGCGTTTCCGAGTATAAACAAGGAACATTCATATTTTTCTTTATTCAATCAATTAAATAAGTGAACCCTCGGCAATATTTCGAAGCGCAGATGATCAACTTATTCCTAGTAAGTAGTAATTGTTGGAAAATGTTTATTAACGTACAGAACCATCCATTCAATTCAAGAAACCTTGAAAATATTGTTTGGCATCTTACCTTCACTAGATAATAATAATCCTGTATATTTGATACCATGATGTCATTTGCCTTACTCCAAAAATTGTGAATGCGGAAATTCTTTGATTTCAATTTATTCCATGACATAACATATCACCGCTTGAAAGCGCTTACTTCGTCTCCTCGCAATGAAAAAATGGTCTTTTCCCGTACAAAAAGTAATTATCCTGTTCCTTATCGATAATATTATCCATAAAAAGTTGACCTAACTAGGCTGAACCCTCAATTCTGAGAAATAGGTGAGGTGTCAAAGAAGAAATGTTAAGATCTCTTTGTTCATTTGTGAGTAGCTGCACTGATCATTGCTAGACACCGACATCTGAACTGAATATTTTTTCTCTTTATGTGCCCATAGGTAAAGACCTTTCAATAATGGAAAATTCATGAGTTTTGATGCTGACGCTTCGTCCGTATTTTATTTAGGCATGAAACGGAACTGGTGGTAAAGTGACATGGTGGATTGTCCACCATGTGAAAAAAATTTGCTACATTTACCCACGTAGACTGCTCCGCAAAGAAATTTGTACACCATGTTATGTCGATAGGGTAAAGGAGTCTGGTCTTTGGGTGCATTCGGACATAGGCGACGTGTTGTGAAAGCCAAGGATAACTTGAGCTGATAAAAAGTGCTTCCCACAGTCTTAACGATTTTGTTCTAGGTGTGAGTACCTTCTGTACTTTTTTTCTTGCCGTCATCAAGTGGCTTAAACCTCAACTGTGTGTCCAAAAGGAGAGCATATTTTCTACGATATTATTACTATCGTATGACTTTTCATTAATCATTTTATTTGTTGCTTTAATATTATCACGACCCTGTTATTTATGCAATTTTTGGGTTAATTTCTTATTTATCTGGTTTTTATATTTTCTCATCATTTTGCAACTGACACTTGTAGCATATTTCATAACCCTTGTCATGGTTATTTTTGCAAAATGATTAATGTAAAATTCATTTGTCTGTCCGCATGACGCAGTTGGATCGATTTTCCATTAGTGGTCAATCCACCATGTCACTCTATCACCAGTTCCGTGTTATGAATACTTTTTCCATGTAAGTATTTCTTAAGTGAATCACTATGTAATAAATTATAAATTCACTAATATACATAGATTTCCCTACAACAATTGTACATTTTAATCACTTTTTATTTTTGTATATTTTTGTTGATTACTTTGTAAACAAATAACCCTGCAATGTATGCAAAAGTTAAAACTATAAGTGATCAGCTGATCAGTTGTCAATATAATTGTGGTTAGGAACAATTAAAGTTCAAATCACACAATAACATCTGTCTATATTTTATGAATAGATTTAATTCAAGAATTGTTATTAGCAAATTAGTGAAATTGTGAAGGTTATCATCGAATTTCACTTCAAAACACTACTGACAAGTTGTCCAAACTAGTGCGCCTGCAATAATTAATAAATGCTGCTTTTTGCAAAACTGTGTAAATAGAATAATTATATATTGAGTTGAATCCTCAGTTGAAAAATGGTACCATCTCATTTTTAACCGGGCATGGCTGCAACGTTAAATGGGGAGTCGTATCGATGTTGAGAGATGTGAACTAGGCCTGCTGATGATTCCTCATTTTGGATGAAATAGCAACTATTCAGGTCTGTTCTCATTTTTCAACTGAGGATGCAACTCAATATTTAACTGTTCTATTTGCATTGATTATTGATTACCAGCATTCATTGATTATTCCAGGCGCACGAACTTAGGCGACATGTCAGTAGTGTGTTTAACTTAATATTTAATCAATGCCCGTCGAAATTCCACTTTGTATGCTAATTTCGTATCTTAAATATGAAGCATGGTAGATACTCGTAGGCCAAAGGTGTCCATTGGACTCCACCTCAGGTCTCGGAGGTTGTGAAAATCCATTTAAAAAGTTTTACTTTCAGATGAAAAATGATTCTGTGCATGTCAATGACGATGCATCATCCGTGAAAGTTACTTCGTGAAGCTTCGTGAATGCAAGTTGCGATAGAAAATACTTACGCACTTGATCTCGTTTTGGCATGAATCAATGACCAAAATGAAGGCAATCACTGAATTCGTACTTTGACACCAGAAATAGACTGTTATCTAAGTTTTCAGAGCAGTAGTTGCTGAAATCTTCACAGCTGTTTTGAGAGTCTAACACTAATCATTATGGCTCTGTAGACCTGTTTCCGATAAAGGTAAATGAGATTCAGATGATGAGCAAATGTAAGGGCCCTGTTGTAAAGAGTAAATGAAATTAAAAAATACTAACTATTTGAGAATATGTTGTAGCAGTAAATACTGTGAAGCTGTTTCCTAATACTGCTGATATTGTGTCAAATGTTACTGATTATAATACACCATATTTTCGCACATGTTTAACAAGAAGGCTGATGGACTCTCAAAAGATAAAATATATCAATCATGTGCACAAAAAACATCATTGTCTTACTTAAAGTCAACTTTCCCAATGTTTTGATATCGATTTAGGCAAGTAAGCTAAGAATTAGCGAAAGGGTGCCAATCGGGTCTCAAGGGGTTGCAAAGAAGCTCAGTTTTCAAGGGGTTAATGTGTTGATGACAGACCTACAGCGAAAATACCTCCCACCTATAGGCAGGGTTTCAGCTGCTTTTTAATGAAAAAGCATTTCAACATGTAGTTGTTTATTCAATTAATCATTAAAAAGTTTATTTTTGCATATTTTGATATATGTTTTTGTTGTTTAAAGTGAAGTAACTGCAATGCATGTAATCCGCCGCCTGGCATTTATCATTCATGTGGATTGATCTTTCAAGATTCTTGAGGTGTCTTACTTATATTGTTATAATTTTCGTTGTCAGAAATAAGTTAAGAGATCCAACATCAATGTGACACATTTTGGGTCTCAGAATTCCGTTTGTAGCTATTCTAAAAAGTTAATTCGGTACAACGGGTACATACAATAATTTGAAAAGAACTTTCCTACAGTACATAAATGTCAAAAAGTTGATAACGGTCGGTGACGCGATTCTAATAGTTCGCGAACACGAAAGGGATAACTCGCAAGGTTTGTCTTTGGAATCCAGTGACCGCGCACTTTATATCTCACATGTCTGTTTTCATCCCACAGTTTGTCTAAATGAAGATAACAGTGACCGCAGCTCCCATTTGCGATTCACTGAACGTCCAATGACCCAATTCTACCTCAATCCTACCATCCGACCTGAAAGCAATATCTTATCGCAATTATCCCTTCCACCCTCACATTTTCAGTCTGACAAAGACGCAATTCTACAAGATCCGTTTCCAATCAAAATAAGTTTGACCTGATATGTGAAAGAGCTAAATTCAGAAATGATAAATTCCTATAGTATGGCAATTACAAGTATTGGAATTCAATCACACTGGTTTAGAATGAAATGATTCATTTGAGGTGGAATAATCGATAGGGAAATAAAATAATATCTTCTACAATCGCAATAAAAAAAAATATCCGCTCCCTTTATGAGCCAATTGTATATTGTTATGACACGGGTTTTAACAGTAGTTTCAAGCGTATGAATAAATTCTATTGAGAAATCGCTTGTGTGCATATTGACGTCATTATGTTTAAGAGAGGCATGAACCGATAAACGTACTTTTGGAGTCTTTAAGCCTAAGGCTTCTATTGTGTTCTTGAAAGCGAATATTGAAAAGCCTATTGATAGGACCAATGTAAGTGTCACCGTAGATGTTACAGAGGAATCGATATACTACGTATCTGTCATTGCAATTGTAGTAAGTTGGAAGTATGCGAAGTATATCTTTTACAATTCTCAGTCATTTTGCCTTTCGAGATTAAATGAATGAAATGTCCCCAATCTTACTATGAAATGACATGCGAGCAACTTGAGAAATGAGGAATTACCTTAGTGCAATTTCATGGTGGTTGTCAGTCATCATAGGTAGCTAGCCACATTTCAACAAGTATGCCATTTATGCAAGGTAAGCCAGGGCGACACGACAGCAATAGGTGTAAAGTAAAAAATCCTCATTGCAAAGTTTGAGCCGACCACTAAAATGTAATTCCTTGTTTCAAAACTTAAGTTCTTCAGACCCACCACTTCACAGTCAGTGGTTTCACCATGTAGTTTTACCTTCCTTTCTGCTGTCATGTATTCGTATTGTGCTCAAAGTATTTTGTGTACCTCGCAGTGTGTGACAGGTGAATATAGTGAAAACTCGCACACCGTGATCATCTAGGTCAGGGGGTGTGCGAATGCGAGAATGCAGTTTTATTCAACTATATAGGTCTACATCATGGCATTATTATCCAAGTATATTTTCCCTAGTCTAAAGAGGTACTTGACTTCTCTTGATATAAAAGATCGAATTACGTACTATATTTTGTAAGAAATATATTTAGTTCCCCAATCAACCAAAGTGCTAAAATAAGATTAAATATGACTTCTGCATCTGCGATACATGTGGCAAATTTAAAGATAAATGAATTTGTTTAAATTGAAGCTTGACTATTAAAAATTTGAAGCTAAGAAGTAGGTGGCAAGAAAGCTCAGTTGGATAAGAGCCGAGCTCCGGAACGGAAATGCAGAAGGTCCAAGGTTCGAGTATGTCCGCCTTGAGAAGTACCGCCGGTCTCACCAGAGGTAACTAACCTTAGCCTGGTAAGAGTTGCGAGCACTCTACACTTGTGAGTGTGTGAAGACTGCCAACCCTAGCAGACTAACTTGGCTTCGTGCATCGGGTGGAACAGGTATGAATAAAAAAGCAAGTGTGGATCTTATTGTAGAGCTAGTGTGATTCTACTTTCAGTCATTGAATAGTGGTATATGCAAGTAAAGGTATGGATAAGGGATGACATCAATTTTATGTCTGTGCGATAGCAACAGAATTTTATGTTCAATTGTTTTGTGCAATTCATAATATGCATCAATTGATGCGTGTTATCAGTGGTAGTGTGAAATATTGAGAAAATCATAATTATGTTTTAGCTAAAAGACGAAAATCAATCAGTTATTATTGTAGCATATTGCATGAAATGGAAACATTTTGAATTTAAAATGTGACAAATATTAGCTAATGAAATTCAAACGAAAGAATGCATCAGTTCATTTTACTATTCTAATATATCTCTTGCGACATTGAGAAGCTGATTTGATTTACTCTCTGCAAGATTTGCTTCTGATTTTATCAGAAGTCTTCCTTGGCAATCTTATACGAAAACCACGTGATATTTTCGTATGAATATTCGATCTGCGATTCAATTAAGAGAATGAAAGTCTGTCTACCTCTGCAAATGTCTCAGCCTATCATCATCGTCTCAGAGTATTGAAAATATTCGCCAGATAACAATCTTTGGCGAAGATTCCTCACTTTTCACATGTTTCAGCATACATGTCAGTCAAGGAGTTCGTAGATAATGATAATGGTTTGAGAGAAATGCTGCGCGTTGCCAAGCCAATCGCTATTATTATGTTGCAAAATTGGAGTTGGAGAAATCAGGTACATCTCACAACTATTATTTTTATCACAAAATATCCTGAAATAGAGTCGTTTTATGAATTATGCTTCGAATTCAATCTGTGGGAGTTGATGAAGAAAATGTCAAAATTTGGTCAAACCACTCCATGTCTTCTAATTCCGAAGTCACGTAATACTGAATCGTCTGAGGCGATTTCATTTCGATAATGAAGGAGAACCACTTCTGAAGCAAGTCAACATCGAGGGAAGAAAAATGGAAATGAAAAAACGTGGAGAGTTGCATTACATGGAAAATGTGTTATACTAGACGTTCCAAAATTGCTGCGAGATCCCAGTGTTGCCGTAATTCCATTTTTTTTAAAAATTCTTAAGATTCTCGATGCTTTGATATTTTTGTTTTATCCGCAATTTCCTAAAATATTTTATTATCAATGATCACACTTTTTATAATCGCGTTCCTCATTTTTATCAGTCGGTCATCTAAAAGTGTCATCACATAGGCTGTAACCGATGGTTGTGAATTGTTGCAGAATTTCTTCTGATTACTTTCGCTGACATGAATGCCTTGAGTATCAATAATAAAAGATAGAAATTCAAACCCTTATCCAGTGCCTGAGGGAGCGAGGGGGCAGCAGGTTTTACAAGTCCTGTAATTACCGCGCCAAAATTTCAAACGTTCATAATATGCACATGATAGACCTGGAAAACAGGGAATACCTGAGAAACCTAGGAAAATTTGAAAATTCAGAGTTGAGGAATAGAATTCTGAATAGGCATAAAATAAAATGATGAAGACTGTACTTTTTCAATAGAAATTTTCACCATCCGCTTTACTTTTCTAAGATAAGACGGATTGATGCAATCTTTTATCATATTGTTCTGACCATCGATTTAGAAGCATTTGTCAGACCTTTATTTCATAATATGCGATGGACTATGCTGAATGACGACGAGAGGAGACTGGAGGCATTCGAGATGAAGACGTTAACAAGAGTATTTCAGTTCCACTGGTCATCACACACATCAAATGCGTCTGTCCTACAGATGAGCGGAACCAAGACAGCACTGTTGTCGTCCATCAAGAAGAGGAAGCTTCACACTTTACGTAGAGCAGCATCATTGTACGAGTAGAGGACAATTATAACCGTGCCTGTGTACTCTTCCAATTTTCCCGGAAGTTGTACAATTTTTTGGGTTTTTTCGGAAAATTGTAAGATTTTTCGATGATTTTTTTGATTTTTCAGCCAATCGCACGAGTTTTCATCGATTTTATATAATTGTAAGAATTTTTCGAAATTGATGTGTTCGATTGTGGTAAGGAATTTTTGTTATTGAATAAATCACTTTCTTATTACATATTTGAGGTGTGAGTTTCAGTCAAACGCATTTTAACAATGCAGTTGCTTCTCAGAAATCATAAGTTGTGGCCGTCCAAGGCGTCAACATAGGCCTATCCACATTAAAAGCCAGAAAGTCAGGCCATACAAAGGTGTGATAAAGATCCTAACTGAACTCGTATTTGTTAGGAATGAAAGTACTTGCACGCTTGATTCATTGCTGGTCCTGAAGGGACGACCTGAACCCTTCAATCCAGGGAAAAATACAGCGATAAAGAAATTAAACGACTGAAATCAAGTTATACAAAGGAAGTGCAGGAACGCAGTTGCATTGCAATTTCCGCTTCTTGTTTTATTTTTCTATTGTTACGTTTTGTTTTCATTGCATTATACACTTTTTAGATTATTATGTTTGCTTTTAGTGCAACAATGCACAAGGAGTAGGGAATTGCAGGGAATTGAGTAGGGAACATACAATTTCATTGAAATTATAGACAATTTTGAATTGTACGATTTTTTACGATTTTTAAGGGTTTTTGTACGATTTTTCCGGAAATATTGTATGATTTTTGAATTTTGAAGGTACACAGGTATGGGAATGAGAGAGGCAGCATCAATTGGTATTCGGGGTGTGTGCGTTGGACGGGACAATCGTTCATCAGTTTGACTCGATACGCGAGTAACAGGTCGGCTTTCAAGCAACTCGTGACAGTGATCTCGGCCAACCCTCGAAGCGATGACGGTGGATGATGAAATAGAGGATATTTCATAAAAATGGTGACATCGACGTACACCGTCACTATCTATTATCAAAACGTGTGTGACGGATTCTGAATGGTCATAACATGCATCAAGGCATCTGGAAAGCGCATCTCAAGGAATTGAAATGTCTACTGTAACTGTAGCACAGAAATGATTTGGCATTATATCAAAACAATTAAATCAGCAGGATGTTCTATAAATATTAGTCTCCAACAGAAATTCTGCTACCATCAGTGTACTCTATTGATCAGTTGTAATAAAGAAAAATCAATGGACTAAATCAAACAGTCCTTCACAACAAACTTATCATGAGATCGGGAATTTCATTTGTTCTTCATCATAACGGAACAGTAGAGAATGTTGTTGATTTTTGAAAATATTCAATTGGTGACTTATGTTAACAGAACACCCTGTCGACTTATGCAAACACCCTCTTTGATGCAAATCCATTCTACTTGTTCCATTTGCTTTGAAATGTAATGTGAATTATACCAATTACCCGAACCGGGAGATTTCAGAAAGTGTATGATTTATATCTTCTCAAAAAATTCTGATATAACAAATTCGAAAGAATGTCAGTTTGCCTTGATGCATTATTCCTCTTATGATACAATGCTGGAAAAAATGTAACGCTTCGCAATGATAACTGCAAAATTTGAAAGCAGAAATGTCACTCAAAATGATAGGCATTTCAAAAGATCAGATGTTGCTAATCACTGAGTTCATCTTTGTTGTTAATACTGAGTCGTAGAGATCTTGTTGCCATTGCCTCTCTGAAACATCGGTTAATGGTTTCGGAATGTCGGTTTTGTTTGAGTTGCATAATTGAGGATTTCTGAATAACTGACAACTGCTTCTTTTTGAGGTGTTCTGATAGTTCGTTCATTGTTCGTTCATGATTTTCTTGTTTAAGACCATTTGTTGAGTGACATATTTATGTGTCATTCTGATGGGAAAACAGTGATAATTCCATGGTATTCTATGTTTGACGCAATTCGAAATAGAAGTCAGTTCGTAATTCGAGAATTCTTAAATCAATTTAAATATGAAGTTAAAGTGGAATTGGATTTAAATTAAATTCATTTTGAAAAATTGCGCAGCCTTTGATATTTCTAATTTTCAGTGTATTGTTTAGCTTTTCTTGCATTTTTTTCATTGCGCTTCCTAATTTTTGTGCTTGATGCTGCTAAAATAACCGCGCATTTTTGCGCTTGTTTGTAATAGGTTGAATGCATGTTTCGGCCTGTTGGATCTCATCACTCGTGGCTAGGTTTGAACCAGCGACATTGAAGCTAGAGGACGTGTAATCATATCCTCTAACCACAAGGCCACTGAACCATCTGCACAGAGCGTGAATTAGCCAGGAAGGCACTTTTTTAACAGGTTAAATACGTGTTTGGCACACTTAGTCAAGTAACTCACATGCAGTCAGGTTTATCGTAGAAAGGTTTAGATTTCTCTGTTGATTGTTTCTAATGATGTTCAATTGCTCATATCTTGTCTGAGACCACAACAGGTAGCATCCTAAGAAATTAGTCACTCTTCTATTGCTCTACAATTTCAATCACCGTCAGAAAATATCAACTACAAATTTGATATCACCAGAATGATACCTGCAGCCTGTATCAGCCCGCAACCAGTAGAGGTAGTTTGTTTACCTTGAGTGTTTCTATTACAGGATTGATCTTTTCAACCATCCACATAGTGATTCCTTCTCTGTATCGCCGTTTTGTCGTCTTCATCGTGAAATCAGTGATTTCCATTCGGTTTTCATTCCATTATATCTTGCTGGTTTGTCCCGCCTTGTTATGTGGTTCAGCATAAGTATGCGCTGAGAGTACCAGTACTTAGAAGTTCTATAAAGGAAAGAGCCAATATTAGGGTGTTATTCGATCCATCATCGAACAGCGTCCGCTCTTTGCGTAGGTGTTGACAAGAAGAGTAGCAATAAGCTACAAAAATTATTCGTTTATGTCATGACATCATTTGCGGAAACCATTAAGCCATAAATTGCCACAATGAAATGAGAGTGTACGATGTTTCCTTCGTAACCATGATGTCTGGAAAACAGTATCCACTTTGAACTTCCGTTGTCTAACTTTTGGACAATCATTGTCCTTCGTTCCACACGTTTTTTACAACACAATAACTTTTATTCTGAAAGTAGATACAAGCGCCTTACAAAGCTATGTACAGGAAAGATACAAGAGTCACAAAAGTTACAAGAGCCGGTATACTGATATATGAAGGTCACAAAACGGAAACGAGGCTACTCATGGGATTGTGCCGGCATCAAAGAGCGGGCTTTAGATAAATCAATATCTGTCGGCTCAACAGACAGTGTCTTAGTCCATAATGTTCGGGAACCTCTCACACATAGCAGTCTTGATCGGAGGAGTGCGAATGAGATCTTCGTACGCAACCAATTTGTTGTGACTGCTGGATCAAGACGAAATTTTTAAGATAGTCTGTCTGAGAGATTTGAGAAGAAATGATGGGCTTTTCTGCCATATCCCCATGACCACTGCAAATGACTGGTGTGAATGTGCCACCTTCTATCTGAATGAAAGCCGCTGCACACGTTTGTCTGCAGTACAAGACTGCAGCAAAACCGATGTCTTTTATCTGCATTACACGTTTTCATGTATCGTTGTTTTGCACATACAACTTATTATTATTACTTTTATTAATTTTATCAGGATCGCCTTTCGCGAATAAGCCCATATTGAAGTTAAAAAGTCACTTCAAATATGAAAACCATCTGGGATTATGCATCATCCTTGAATTCACCATTTTGACTCCTCTATCTTCAGTGCATCTGTCGTGTGCTCACAGATCTTTGTAATAGACTTCACTTCATCCATCTTGTTGTCAGAAGTCTGAAACGAGATAATCGTCGTCTCTTGTACAACCTTTCATCATGAGCTATGAAGTTATCTTCTTTTAGATAAACCAGGAACGTTCAATTTGCAATTTAAATTCTATTTGTAATTTTTTTACAAGATTGCTTAAAGGACAATTAAATAAAAATGTGATCTCATATCTCAACATCTCTGTCTGCCGGTAAAATGGGCATATTTATTGCGTCTTAAACCAGACGAGATTAGAAAAATACAATCAATAAAATCACTTCACATCTTATCTATCAATGGGACACAGACTATTTCAAGTAACTGAATCGTGGAAACACTTCTACAAACCCCTGAGAGACCGTAAAATGCCGTAAAAATGTCTTGTTCAAGGGTTTGATGTCAACTTCTTTAAATCAACAGTTTTATATTTGGCTGTGGTGTTTCCCTCGTTAAAGATTAATAGCCTGTCCGGTTTCCGGACATGACGAAAGGATGGTATTAAAATTGTCTGTTTGAATATGAGAAAACTCTCTGGTTTTCTGCTTCGCATGTTTAACACACTTTTTGTATTATGGAAATTAAGTCTATACTTTATATCAATTCTGTAAAGTTCAACTCCAAAATTTCTCACTCAGTTTTAAGAATTTAGTAACGTTATGGGAAATTTATATCGAACTTCTAAATTTCTTGAAATGTAAGAGTTTAGTGTCTTGCATTTAGTTCAGTGTGAGCTCGGAAGCTCTGATATGACATGTTTTCAAACTCAGTTTCAGCTCTCATGTATAGAATTATACGACACATTAATTGACACTAGTAGAAAAATGTGCAATGGTATGCACGACATTTTTCTCTTTCCTCACTGCGTAGCAGTGGCTATGTGAATGGTTTATCGATCTTATGGTCAAGAGTTCGAACCCCGAAGGTGTTATTTGAAAGTCAGTAGGACGGGCATCCGGGTCTTTCTTGCTAAAGTTCATTGATCCAAAAGAAACAGATTTGATTCAGACATTTGGGCAGGGCCTTCGGCGTCTAGCGAATTCTGCACATTTTTCATTTCATATGCAAAGGAGGAGAATCCTAAAGCAAAAATTTTTCAACCTTAGGGTCTAGTCTTTGGTATTTGATCGAAGATTGTGGAAAAGATTGGTGCGCTTAGCCCAAGTTTTCCCAGCCTTGTTTTCAGAGAGTGTGCAATAAATTGTAGTAATTATTGGGATAGCAATATAATAGTCACTGTAAATTGTAATGAAAATTGGAACTGTCACTAGCGTTCTTGGCTTTCCAGGCTCGACTGCTATGCAGACAGAGGGGCTGATGGTTCAACAAATTGCATCAAAATTCCGCTTTTTGAATGATTACAGCCTCCATTCTTAAAAATTCTTGACACATCTTTTGTAAAATAACAACTGTAGGCGGAAACAAGATCGATAAAATTCGACAAAATGAGGATATTCTGTTATTATTTCTCGATGCTGCCATTGACAATAGTTCCTGAATGAGTTTCCTGTACACAACAATATTTCCTTCTTGTTGTCTCTTTGAAATAATGACATTAATATGAGTATTTATCATGAGTCTTACCCAATTTCAAGAATTGAGCATAGCGTAGTAAATCTGAGGCTGCTGTTAATAATGAGTGGGCGAATTAATCATTTATATAACGTATTTTATGTAACCAAATATCAAGATTTAAATATTAGATGACAGTGTTACATAAAAGGGTAAAATTCGGCCATGCATTCATTCATTGGATATGAATCAATCAGACAGGGAGCGATAATCATCTGCCTGATTGCCTTAAATCCACCAAATGGCAGTGATTATTGAGTTTTTGTGCTAAAATAAGAATAACTGACTTATAAAGTGAACTTGAACTCAAGGGAAGTGAAATGTAGGCACAAAAACATATGGTTCGATAATTTACCATACATCGAGTCGTACGGTAATCCTGAACCTGAAGTTGTTTTGATTTCAATCTCGTAGATATTATCAATAATGGCGAAGCCTTCATTGACGCAGAAGTAATGTAAATTCTCATGTCTAGTCGCCTATTTGACAACTGCTCTATTTAGGAACATTTGAAGTAATAGTTCTCGAATCATTTTTTATGTTGGTAACATTTTTTCAATTTTATTGTATTAATATTATGTACTGTATATATATTACATATAAAAATAGTATATAATTTTTGATGAACTTTATCATTATTGCACTATAATAATTTAGATAATGCAAAGAACTCTAGCAAATATGTTCTTCAAAAAATGTGTTTTTAAACAATATTATGTGTGTATTAAGTTTCTTGGTCATAAATGGGTTCCATTTGGAACAGGAATCACAAGCAGATCATTTTTCAGATGAGTATGCTTCCGATCGATTACATAACGAGATTGTACTACGATCTTCCAGGTGTGAAAAATTACACCGGATCCTCAATCTAGAAAGAGAGAGAGAGAGAGAGCAGATGCCGTGTATGAATTAATTCAATAATGAATTATGTCACCAGCAGCAACATGATCAGGAGCGCGCGCGGTTCTATACATATCAGATGCACAGTTTAAAAATTCCAACAGTTCGTTAGAAATTACAAAGTACAAATTCCACATAAAAATCCATTCACATTTTCAGCGAAATCCATAATTTACAATTTTTTTGGTTCACGCGTATTCAATTTTTTGAATATGCACTTGAAATTCGTAAAATTTTCGTGATGGATATGACTGGATCTACTATTTTCTTAAAAATGGTGTCAAAGTCTCGGTTCTTAAACCCGAAAATCGAATATATGAACGACATTTAACATCAGTCAATTGAATGTAGAAGGTTTCGGCATTGTTGACAGAAGACAATTATCTTGGACTCGAAAAATCACGTTTTCGTGACACGGTTTCAGAACCTAAATACAAAAATCAAATTACCGGTATTGATTGACTTCCCTGCCATGTTTATTTTGTAAAAAGAACATATTTACATAAAACTGAGAAATTGTAATGCAGAAGAATGCAGTCTGCTCATTGTTTCCTGGATTACTAAAAAATCGATGTATTCATATTCATGTGAATGTTTTGCGTCCGACTCTAGCATTTGACAAAGGAGCCGCTGAGAATCTAACATATGAACATCTTCACAATAATCATTGAGTTGAAAGTTGTATGTGAGATTTTCGGCGCTCATCAGAGAAAGTCACACTTAACACTAACACTAGTTTACATTTTTGCTGAAGTCATTCAATTAGATACGAGCATGATAGATACGTGGAATTGAGTGTCGAGCAATCCTTAGATATACCGTATTTGTAAAGAAAAACTCAACTGAAATCTGTGTAAGTCGCACGACTAATTGCGTATCAATTTCAGAGTTGAAAGACCCCGTAATAAAAATACATATAGTCAGACGGGGTAAATTTCGTGAGTTTTTTAAAAACTTTGATTTGGTGGCTGCACACTTGCTCCGTTTTGTCTGCAATTTTAGCCATAAGTTTGTGAATATGATCGCTAGAGACTGTTATTTTGTATTCTACTTATATTGAATACTTTTTATGCAAATTTGAAAAGACTATTCGCGAAATTTAACCCTGAAAATGAGGTAGATTTCGCGAACGTCATATTTGCAACCCATCTTTTGAACGATAAAAAAAAACTATCTATAAGTGCATAGACATGTCTTTACCATTCGGCATTCAAGTTTGACAAACCGGTAATCAACTTTGACAAAATTTTTTGGCACGGTCTATATATACTTTTATCAACTTTGAGAAGTAATTGTATTGATTTTTCATTAATCAATTATATCTAATCACTAAATTAGCTTTCTAAATTAAGTATATCTAATCACTAAATTAACAAAATATGCAATTAATACTTAATTACAATTTCAGCTTCATCTCATCAAACCCACTGGTTTTATAATTCAATTTCAATGGTATTCTAACTCTAAAGAGAGGAGAAATTCTTTCAACTCTGAAAAACTTTACTTCTGCAACGTTGGGTAACAAACGGTTATGGAAGTCACTGTAAAGGCTCTCTTGTCACGCACTTTGCTGCAACACGGTCTACCTCTCGATAGAATCCTCGAATTTTTTCACGTGTTAGTTCTTGGAAACTCTGAGGTACCAACTGCAAAAGACGACCTTCTCTATATGCAGCTAGAGACTGTCCAGCTTCACGTGCATTTTCAGCATCCAACTCTGGCTGAAATTCTCGCAGCTGACGTTTGATGCAGGCTTTGAGGACACTGAAGCACCCCTCCACTGGGTTGAGCTGGGGTGAGTAAGGAGCATCGAATCTCCGAATCTAGTGCTGCTGCTGGACTCCAATAAAATTGTCACCACATCTATGTATTGGGGCACTGTCCATATAAATGACACAAGCCTCACCTCCAATTAAAGCAGACAATTCTGTCATGAACTCCGCGAAGTGAGCCGCCGCTCCACCAACATAGGCCTCGTGGTGAATGATTGCACCACTGTCATCAACGGCTAAAATGATGTTGATATTCTTTCCCCGACAGTTACGAATCCTCTCCATTGCTCGGGAACCAATTCGCCTCCTTCCTTGAGTCCGTCTGGTGTATCAATTATACCCACATTCATCTAGGTAAATGAACCTTTCTTCGGAGTTCTTGTTGATAGTCCAAGTAAAATTGTCGTCGTTTCTCAATGTTTTCTTGTGTGTTTCGGCCAACAGGTTCATTTCTTGCCAGTTTAAGTGAATACAGACATCCATCCAAAATACGACCGATTGTACGCTCTGATACAACATTGTTTACTTTTTCTTTCAATTGCTGCAGTGTAATCAAAGGATTTTCCTCTACGAAATTTATAAGCAGTTCTTCTATTTGTGGGGTGCGTTTCGTAAGTGATTCCCGTCTTCCTCCTTGAGTGTTCTTTTCAGTTCGATTGCTCTTAATTATCATGTAAGCTGTTGTTCTTTTGATTCCAAGGTCTTCCGCCAAAGAAATAAAATCTTCTCCTCGAATTGCTTTCTCGATAATGGCTTTACGCTTTTCATTGCTTATTTGGGAGTTTCTTCTGTTCGGCATGCTTGGTCTTTGAAATCCTGATCGGAAAATCGGTGAAACATGAATAGTGAGTCACGAATTCCACAGTGTGAATTCCCCTCAACCAATAGAGGCTTCGCAATGAACGATCAATAAAGTCATCGTAATGAACGACGAATAAAGGCTTCGTTATCAACGACTGTTTGTTAGCAACTTCTGAAATGCAAGATTCTTTCAATGCACCACGGTCACTCAGTTCAATCCAGTTGAGGAATTCCACAGCGATTTTTATGAGTACTTGAAATTTTCAAGTGCGTAATCAACATACACTGTAATTACTTGAAAAAGTTGATAAAAGTATATTACTACGTGTACATGCCAAAAAATTTTGTCAAAGTTGAATGCCAGTTTGTCAAAGTTGATTGCCGGTTTGTCAAAGTTGATTGCCGGTTTGTCAAAGTTGAATGCCGGTTTGTCAAACTTGAATGCCGAATGGTGTAATGTAATTAATGTAATTAACAGATGCTCTAATTCGACCTAAAATCGGAATTGTAGGTATAAGGCGACGTACAAAAAAATACAAAATGTTTACAAATTACGCAAATGTTGGTCTATTAAAGAAAGGAAACGTTCATTCTTCACTTTGAATGTCTTTTATACCTGGCGATTTCAAAGAACGCCAGGATATCTTTGTAGTTAGGTGCATTCCACCTTCCTTGTGACATGGGCTCACACGAAATTAGGCCGGCGATAATATCGGATAACGGGAAAATACCGGTATCCCTTGGGAGGTGTCCCCCATTTCCTCTTGCGTTTGACGTATGTACGAGTCATGTTGAATGATTATAGGCTAGTTTTACACTGTTCAAACTATTTAGTATGGTGCCCAGGTTTAACTCTGGGATTCCTGTGTTACTAAAAATAACATGCACTTCATAAACTGTCAGGCAATCCCAGGCTAATATAAATAGCTTACAAAGCAAATATATGGGAATGCCAAGGGCAGGCTCAATGATGAAAATTAATGTTTTTTTTATACCAATGACTGAAAGATGAAAGATTACATAACATATAGCATATTTCCGGAAAATGAAGTAAAAAAATACTTAAGATTCAGACTAGCTGATTTTCTTTGATATGCTAAAGGTTCGCGAAATTTACCCCGTATAATCGAAAATACCACGGGGTAAATTTCGCGAAGTCCGTATCGTAATATGAAGACTATGTAGACTTAATTTCGAATCTTATTCGCCTAGGTAATCGTATATGTATATCTGAATGCATTAAGATAGTATCCATTTAGTCAAAACTTACTGAGACTGAGAAAAGTTTCGAAAGCGTCCGACAAAGTTGATATTTAGAAAATTTTCTATGTGTTCAAGCTTTAATGTCCAAAATAATATATAAGCACGTTGGCGGTGAATTATTTGGATATCTTAGGACTCCATACACCTGTCTTGACGAATAATGCGTTTTAGATCTGGTAGTTGCCATTACATCTGAAAATTTTTTTTACTTCTCGAAATTTACCCACTAACCTCGACTTCGCGAAATTTACCCCTGCTGACTATAATCGTCAACATTTCAGGATTCTAAACAACTACTACAGCTAAGATAAAAATAGTAGCATCTCCGCTTCATTGAAGCTTGAAAGAAACTGACATTACGGTTGATTGACTCGAGGAAGATTCCTTCAGACCATTCAAAAAATCCGCCGTGATCTCATTACAACCCTCTTTGCGACAACACGCGCTGTCATATATCGAAATCTGACGTTTAAACTTGAACTAAAAATGAATAGATCTGACAAGCGTCAATTCAAATTTACATTGTAATATGTACATGTTTTCAAGAATGCTTTAACACACAATCGTCACAAATTACAATGTCGACATACGCTCGCACTGCATTGAGAAGGATGCTGTAAAAAATGTCATATTAATGAAATGGTCTCCGTTGCACAGGGGTTAAGTGCTTGGCCTTTCGATCCTTCAGTCGAGAGGTCGAGCCCCAAGAGTGTCATTGCAAGTCGTGAGGAAGGCATCCGGACTAAGAGAGCACAACGTTCCAGATTAAAGTCTGACTGTGTCAGCACCGTCCAAGCCCCTAGGAAGGGGAGTAGTAACGTTAAACGATCATTTATTCATTCATAATGAAATGAAGGCACTGATTTACTCTCATCCAGATTCGATACTTTCTTGCATCCTTGAAAATTCTTTGATTTTAGGTTGAATGGTAAGTGTTTAGCGACGACACAACCGACGAGCATTCATTCTTTGAACTACAATATAGTTAGGATTGAGATCGCTCAATTCTAACCGTTTATCCGATAGACGATTTTTATGGACAAATACATTATTTGAAAACGCAATTATGTAAATCCAGTGAAGCAGTTTTTGTGTTTGGGGAAAACAAAGGAGATTTGCTCTTATATGTGTAATATTTATGCGATGAACTATCTGTCACCTTTCATCATTTCTATGTTCCATATGTGTATGTTTTCTCAGTCACCCATCCTTCTCTCAAGTTTTTCAAGCTATACTCCTGCAACATATGCAATTGTGCTTTTGCATGAAGATTGTTTATATGCATAAGTTCATGAAAATGTATCCTTAGACTCATGATTAAAGGGAGTGGTGGATGGAGGTCGCATTTCCAATCCCGCGTGAGATTCGAATGACTCTTTCTGAAGCCTTGAGGTTACAAACCTAGTCCGTATCATCAAGCTTTTTTTGGCAAAACAAAGTCAACGAGAAGCCACGTGTTGAATCATTATCTGGACATCCATATATATTTCAATGGAGACAAAAATAAACTTTCTCCGAAGAACGCGTTTCAGAGCGATAATCGGCTCCTTCGTCAGCGGAACCTTTATTCCAATAAAATACATCGCTTTTATATTGTGTCGATAAAATGTAAGGAAATGATAAAACACCAATCAATTCAGTCGGCTGATAGTCCACACAATTTTGATATCGATTCAGACGCAAATTTCATCAACGCACTTTGAAGGTCATGTATTGTCATGGTCGTGGTCACGGTCATGGATCAAAATTTTGTGGACTGTCAGCCGAGTGTGAATTGATTGGTGTCTTATCGTTTCCTTTGAGAAAGCATTCTTTTATATCATGTGACCCTTTGAGAAAGTGGAGATTCAACTTAGTTTGCATGAAGTCAACCTAATATGAAGAATACAAGCAACTCATTGTCAGAAACACAAAAAGTCATTGAAAATGAAAATATTTCACTCATCTTGCGTCTTGACCTCGGATTTCTGAATTTTATGTCCTCACACTCAAGACTGATAAATGTGATCATCTATTCTCACTTTTATTTACTGTCCAACAATCTCACCTCTCCCCATTGCATAATAGTTGTTGACTGTGCGACAGTTGAAAAGCAGATCAGCTGTCATACAGTTCAAGCAACTGAACTTCAAAGGACATTCCTTCAATGTAGCCGGTATTTGCTGATGTGGTAATTCTCAACAGGGATTTGAAATTGAACTGCAAATGTCGTGATGTCCTCTCAATCAATATTGCCGTCATAAACGACACATATAATATACCAACATTACAAGTACATGTACTTCGATTCTCGAAAAGTGATATCTCTCAAACTATTCATACTTTCACAATTCAAATTTCATGGCAATTTAGTGTGCCAAATTGAGTTTCACTCAGTCATGCTCCTAAGATTGGTGAACAGTGACTGTAGCTGCAGGTGAATTGCTTCTCATATCACACCCTCTCGTAACTTATCCTTCAATTACATGGACTACAGGGATCAGAATGCAAAGGGTCAAAGTTTGATCCAATCAAAAGGAGCTAGCAATGAGTAAAATCACATAAATGGATGCCATGTCTAGTGCTTCAACTTTCGAATTAGAGCATGTAACAAAGAAGAAAAGGAAGCTTAATAATAGCTTTATTACATGTGCTCTTCTGTCAACATATGGAAAAGTCAAGAGATTCAAAACTGTTGGAAATGTATGCTGCTATTGCTATGTTTTTCATCCGTTATACATAGCAGAATCGTCAGTCAACAAATAAATTATTCAACTGAATACTGTATACAGGAGGTACGGGATTGTGAGCTGTATTATTTTTTCGAGACACATATTTAAAAACTGATGTCACAATAAGATTTGCAAACGATATATCTTTTGAAAATTTGTAGACTTGTATCAAAATGATGCTAAAGTTCAGTTCTTGAATCTGAAAGTATTATGCAGTATTATGGACGCAATATATTCATGAACCATCACTATATCGTCAAGAGACAGCGAATTTCTCAAACTTTTCTATGAATATATACGTGGGAGACTCGAAGTGTTTGTTTCATTTTCTTGAAATACACAATTCCAGGCAGATCGGATAAGCACCTGTAGAATTTCCAGCCTGAGTGAAGTGCATGCATGACTACTCCCTCCAACGTGATAATTCACGGTGACTTCTAGGATTGTTCCAACTACAGTGTTCTCTGTGATGAAATGATTATGGTCCTAAGAAGTCGTGGGATCATTTTGAGTAACAACTGATAAGATGAAGAACAAGACAAAATTTAATGGCTTAACCATTGAACATTATTTTACCTAGCATCAACGGTTTTTGGTCGTCTCTACATAAAAAATGAAGAACTGCGGTGACCATCTATCTGAGACAAGACAAAACTTAGCACACACGCACACGATTAACGCGAAGGAAAGCTGTGGATGCGCTCGCACATCTATGCTTCGTTACGTTTCACACTATCACCTCTAATTCAAGAAGCACAGGCTGAAAATGAATGAAATTCGATAGCTGGATAGAAAATACCCTCAGCTACAATTATCTGATTTTTTTGGAGGTTGGTTAACTTCAGCAAGTTTTGGATAAATCTTAAAACGAGGGGAATATAGCCTTTAAGTGCCAAATTAATTAGTATCAAAAAGTACTCTCTCCAATAGTCTGTCGTGAAATTGGTGTGTGATAACTTCTGAATGCTTCTGAACGAATAATCGATGCATAGTATATGTTAACCGATGTATGTTTCAAGTTGATTTATTTTGTGAAATATTTCGTCATTTCACATTTGTAGAATTATAACATCTTCTGCAGTATCAAGCAGCGAACTTCATAATTTATATTATCATTCCGATGAATGTATCGCTATAGGTTATCGAAGGTCACATGATTCTCGTGACATTTACGCAAATAACGTCATCTGCCTTAATAATGGATAATTACCCTGACATGTGTGTCAACACGAAATCTTCCATGAAAACTTCAATCAAGTTATAATTATCACATTAGAATATCAATTATTAAAGATATCATCCCGTCCTTGTTAGCAGACAATCAAAAAAGCTTCTGACCGTCAAATTTCACAATCTTTTACCGAAGGAGAATGAGTAATTCAATTGACGTAAGAACCTGAGTGCTTCATCCGTCTATCATACGAATGTGCAAGATTTGCGTAGGATGCAAAATGCTTGTGTGTTTACACGCAATTTTGCTGTGTATTTCACTTTACTTCTTTCGAGTTGAAACTCGCATCCACTTTTGATGAAATTTGGAATGTCCGAAACGCGCTCCACATAATTGACAGCAGTTAGAGAAACTTATCCACGTATAACGTCTTGATCAGTGCGGGCAGCATATCTTGTTCTGTTTTTTTTAGCACACAGGAGGCTCAGATTTGCATATGTGGAATTCTTAACTTTGATCAAATGAATCAGGTGATCAGAGTGTGAACTGGACTCGGGCTTGGCCTGGACTTTTTGAAGCACGAATGGTTGGCGTCGATTTTTGGATAAAATTCCTTGACGACCTCTTAAACTGGACATCTATTTTATGAGGATACACAATCGAGTCTAATTTTGTTCGTAATCTTGTAGGTCATGTCAAAAACCAGTATCATCAGACAGTGATGATACACACGCATAATCTTCTCTCCAAGAAAAGGAATAATTCTAGCAATATGAAAGGCAAGCACGCGGTTACATATTTCGAATTCTTATTTCTTATTATATAGTACGTGATAGGTGCGACCCTACCTCATCGACGTCGTCCAGGATGCTCCTGAATTTACATATTGTCACAAGCTATTGAACTTCAATAACAATCACCGTAGCTCTTTTAGCATGCGTGATATCCGGTCAAGTGGATGAGCCTTTCAGTTCAGGTACCAGGGTGAACCCCTGATAGGGCGACATGACGGCACCCGGTAACCGGCTGCGTTTGCGTTAAGCAACT
Organism: Prostheceraeus crozeri; assembly: GCA_907163375.1. Classification (NCBI taxonomy): domain Eukaryota; kingdom Metazoa; phylum Platyhelminthes; order Polycladida; family Euryleptidae; genus Prostheceraeus; species Prostheceraeus crozeri. The sequence continues at coordinate 246,262 of CAJQUW010005245.1, forward strand.
GGCGGAAGCATGACCATTGTCTTGGTTGATGGCGTGAAAGATAATTCCATGCTTGTTAAATTAATTGCAAAATTAAAAGCCTACAGCTGCGTAGTAATACAGAAATAATAGCTGCAATTTTATGATAACAGTATACTTGCGAATCGAATTGAAGATGTAGATAATATCATGTAAACATTTCATTAAAGTGCAGTTACTTTACAGCTATGATGGTTACTTGTGCACGTATAACTAATTCCGACTGCTTGATGATCTTTATCACTTTACCTTCGTTGCGATGTACATTCTACATGATGCTCGATTTGAAGATAACTTCACCGTTTTTGATCCATTGCGCAAAAGATAAAATAACATCACTAGAGTTACATGCCTGTTTAATGCACTGATTGCTCAAATTTCTATCCCGTCTAATCAACTGGTGAAATATAACAATGCAAAAATATATGTCAATCATTTGAGAGATTGATGGCGGACCATTTAAAAATTGACCAAATGAAGGCCTTGATAAATGAATCTCATTGACAGACTTTTAAAGATAAACTTTTATATATGTAGACTATATCTTTTTAAGACAAACTTTTTTACAGAAACACTTTTAAAGCTCTGTAATATTCAGGAAAGTGTGTAAAGCCGAATGTTTTTTGTTGAAAAATGTCAATATTCCACGCTTCTACAGACGTTTCTTTAATTAATAGTGCCGCATCGCGTAAGTCATGGACTGATCTGAAAATATAGTTTTAATTGCATTACATGTGTGCATTTAAGTTTTTGATACAATTGGATGATGTTTTGAAGCATGTAGAAGTTTGAATTTCAGTATTATACTGTTTCTTAATTTTTTTACTTCAACTTTTTTAATCTAAATTGAACAAATAATAAAAATTATGCCATCGTTGAAAATACATTCTACAAAAGTATGATAAAAAATCTCAAGTGAAAGTCAGAAAGTTCGAAAAAAGTCTCCTCTTGCCTCGGCGTTGACCATCATGGCAGGAGCCGCTGATCCACTGTTGACTGATTGTCCTTTCCTTGAGCGCTATCCCCTGAGGCACATCTTTCATCAAATTCATTCTTGTAAGTTTCAGCCAACCAAGAAATCTAACCTGTCAAGCGAACTCGAAATGATCCGAGTAAATATTTGCAATACTCATTTGGATTTGATTATTTTGTTACCCTAGGAAGTACAGCACAAAATCTCAGCTGTCAATCAATCACGTAGACGTATGGATGTTTTGATAATTCAACTTAAATCTGGAAACATTAGGGTACGTCCTTAACATTAGGAAAAAAGTAATTATCAGTGTAATTGATCATTGTAGTTAAATACGATGATCCGAGTATTAGACTACCGACATACGATATCAACACAGAACTCCTTATTGTAGTGATTCTTGTAACAATTGCAACAATGTCTTGTCATTGGAATAGTTTTTCGTAATTTCCGCTTGTATAGCGAACTTTTCTGTGAATACTCAGACAGACAAGGACGTGCAAGGGATGTGATTCACATAAGTACATTTTAGGGCATATAAGGCACACGAATATATAAGAGATGGCTGATGGCGGTAGGACCATAATGAATCAGTGATGTGAATAATATCTGTTTTCTCTCACGAGTAATTTTGATGCCAGCAAGCTAAATACTTATATTTACGAATAAATATATGTGCACACAGCCGACATTTCGGGTCCAGACCCTTTCTCAAGGTAAGGCAGCAATAATACATAGAATGCATATAATACATAGGCAGCAACAGGGATCATTTTGATAGGACTCCGACTCCGAATGGCAATTATATAAAGCCTAATTTTTTGAAAAACTGGTAACCTAAATCATAAATCATTATATAGGCTTATCTGAACCTATTTTTAGTGATCATTGCTGTATCCATGGACATCGGCTGTATCAATTATCAATCATTTCCGATAAAAGCTTATCAAATGTCGCTTTAAGTTGGATTCATACGACTGGGGTCCTCCCATCTTTTTCATATGTGCTTCACACGGTTTTTCTCCAGTCTCCACCAGGCAGGAAAATCCCCATTCTTCTCCAAAAAATGAGTACACTTTCGATTTTAATATGCGCTTTGGAGAAGCCATCACACACGTTAACGTGAGGTAAGAGGTAATGTTCTCAAACAAACTAGTATTTCATTTTTGTCTCTGATGTGACCTTTGGTGCGTGAGTGTGATCGAGACTAGGAAGGCTTGTCTTCTCTACTAAATCACGGAGTGAAAAGAAAATCCTTTTTTTCACTATCACGGCTCATTCCCTCAATAACTACAAGCTCTGCATGCACTGCTGTCTCGACTGTACTTTTGTTTGACAGAGAAAGTTGACATCAAGACAATGACAGCTATGCACGAGGATAAATAATTTGTTTGTATTATATTTCGGGTCTAGTTATAGGCCGGAGTCCTATAATTTGAATAGACTCCGACTCCAGCGAAAATGATAGGACTCCGGGACTCCGAATCCGCATGCCTGGTAGGAAATAATACCAACATATATAGAATAGACGTCATGAGACAACCGGAGCTATGCTGCGTATCTACCGGGCCAGTTTAGACACTGTCATTTGTTGCAACCTTGCCTCGAGAAAGGGTCTGGAACGGAAACTTCGGCTGTGTATATATTTTCTATTCGTAATTATTTAACTTGCTAGCATTAAAATTACTGGGGAGAGAAAACAGATATTTTTCGCATTATTGATTCGGTACACAAATAGATACATACAGCTTTTTGCGCATCATTGTTTTCTTTTTTGTCTTACGTTTGGCACAGCGATATCTGAAAGAAAAAATACATGCTAGATCTCTAAAATCAGTGGATCAGGAACACATTCCTTATATTGTGCCATTGGTTCTTTGTCCCGTACATGTAAATTCGCTTTAAGGATTTTCCTGTGATGCATCCTTCGTGCATGCACGCAGCACGGTATTGCTGTACAGGAGTTAAGCGAAGAAGGAGCAGCAGACAATCTTCTGTGGCTTGTTTGGTTTTTACAGCAGAAATTAATTAGCATTGATCACAGAAATTCCTTGCAATTCTGACAATTCTATGTAAAACCATTATTGACTCATAACGCGCTTTCTGAATTAGAGAATCGTCTCTCTGTATTTTTTCAGCTTCGGTTGATCTGTCCTGTCTTCAAAGGCTTCTCTTATTCTGTGATTCTTGTCTCTTTGTTTTGTTAATGATATACATACATTGGTACATTTGCTTTGTCGTTGGTAATCCTGCTTATTTCTCAATCAGAAATCAAATAATTTGTGAATTGAATATAATCTGGCTCTTTGTGGATCTACTTATAAATATAATTGTAGAGTATAAATGTTACAAATCTACTGCAGTACGATATACATGCTATCTGTAGACTGTTTTTGATATGCGCCTCAAGGGTGTTCCTCATTTTAATCGACATAAGATCGTCCCTAATTGAAAGGCGACTTCTTTCCTAAGATGTTACGATGGATGTCATCGATGACGTGGTGATATATTGAAATATTGACCTATGAATTCCGATAAAAATGTGAATACTACAAATTTTGACTTCTCAGTAATGTTTTTTATTAGTGATTTGATATCCGTGAATATGTTTATGTAATATTTGGTACTTAGCGGTTTAATAGTCATGAACTCATGAATCCAGGTGGCCAGGTAGGGGTCTATCTAAGGCTATTTACATGTATATGCAAAATACTCCCAAAAAATATAACCAAGGCACGCACTAATAGCCCATGTGATGTGACATCGAGTTAATGTAATATTGAATAATTATTCATCATTGCTCTTTTATCACATCTGTTCTAATTTCAGTCTGTCGCTTGCATCTTCGGGGCTTTGTTTACGACAACACTTTTGCAACCTCTCGGCTGGTTTGGCGTCTTTGTCATCGGTGCTGCGGCATCTGGTCTAGGTGAGTAGCATAGTTGTGCCATCATTCAACAGGTCCATGAAAATGCATTATGGAATTAATTGATTTTATTTGGATATTGACTGAAAAGATGAGCAGATTTTAGTCCGGCAGCCAGAACGAGTTTCTGCAGGGAACGAGACCGAAAGTGAGACTTTCACAGAATGATGTACACCCTATGCCTACTACGAATCTGCACGTCTGCCGAGTTCTAGTGAGTTCCTCTTCTTGTCAGACGGGATCAAAGAAAAACACATGTAAATCCATCGGGACGCAGATTGCAGTTTTTCGCTAAAATGAATTTTTTTATGTTTTCTTTGATTAAATGAAAAGTACTAAAGCCAGAGTCATACTTTTTGGGATGCAATGTCTTCAGGTCATTTTCTTTCATATTCATGCACCCCTGTCTATAAAACTGAACACGTTTAGATTTGGCGAGCCTCTTAATGTCGCAAGCACAAACATTTTCTGGCTGCCGGACTATTTAAACTTTGAGATCATTTTTATCATGGAAATTCTGCAATTTGCATTTTTCTGGTCAATTCCGATGATTATACAGTGTTTCAATCAGAAATTATGTCATCTTTAAGAGTGAAGTTTTTTAATATGGGAAGAGCTGGAACTCACTGGTTTCTATGAGCTCTAAGTTCGTTTGTTTCTATTTTCCTTAATAAGTGGTAGATACTCAAATGCGGTGGAGTTTTCCTCAAATTTCATTGCATCAACTAGCACAGATTGGTAGAATTGAAGGAAAATTTTATGAAGCTAACATTGCAACTATTAATTTCGTTAATTGAATAAGCGTGAACGCTTGAAGATAACCAGGCACATGCAATCACTATCTTGAACACTGCAATGACGTCAATATTCGCAAAGCTCTTTCAGGTAGGTTATCTTTTCCAGTCGATTATCTCATCAATGGCTGAAATTAATGTATGGTAGGTAATCTACTACTCACTCATTCTACGTTTAACGTCTTCCTTTCACCGCATTTCGATGGCTGGACGCCGTTGAATGCTGGTGCACCTTGATGGCATTTCTTCAAACTGTTCGGTCTTGGGGATTGATGTAATGAAGATGATCCTTTCGCACCAGTACATTCGAAGTTTTGAGTGAGTAAACTGAGCGAACGGGATATTCCAGCTGAGTGTATAGGTATTATCTTAGGTAGTATGCGTCCAGCCGGTGGTTTGGGATTTTCTTTTTGTGTACACTTTTGCGACATCCAATGTTATCAACTCATCATTGGAGACCGGTTCCGCAGCTACTTCCGCAGAAGCATTAAAACGCCACAAATACGCAGAATTAAATACCAACCAGTGGCCTTAGAAACGTCCGACGTAAATGGCAACTGCACCAATGTTTTTTTATTAATTATATCAGCAGTCGTATATCAGAGGCTACAGGAGAGCCAAGCGAAGCTTTTTGGCTGAAGCAGCGAATCGGCATCGCCATTGCCAGGGATAACGCCCTGAGTTCACCCCGGCACTGAGTGTCCTCAAAAGCAGTGGATTCATTGATGAATTGAGAAAAAATCGTTGTGAAGAATAATGGACTTTAAATAAAAGTCATGTTCATTGGTTTATGAGAAACAGCAGTCTTTTCGGTGTGACCTACATTTTTAGTTAACGTGTGTAAAATTTTGAGTATATTGGTAACTAAAACAGTTGTCAGAAAGATATCGATAGAGCCTCCTGCAGATGATCTACGAGGAATTTTATTTTCATAAGTTTAAGCCCTGAATCCATCAGATGCAGATGGCCTATGCACCTCGTTGTAGATGCTTTCACCTCAAAACATGCATCCATTTTCTGGATAAATTGTCTAATATGGCCTTGTACTTGGACGAGGTTCAATATGTACACCAATGTTTTGAAAATGAAAATAGAAAATGATTCACATGACAGTGTTCCAAGAACTTAGCATGAATGGCATTGACTGATTGCACGAAAGCGATCATAAGAAAGCAAACGTGAGCGTATTCGTTCTATGAATGTTTCAACACCTCTCGTGCAATCTCATTCATTACCCAACTTCTGCGCATTAAATCGTTTGGAGTTCAAATTATACTTGGCTTGTAATCCACCATTAAGAGAAATAACCGTTTTGTCTTCCTTCTAAATTGATGGGAATCAACATTTACTACTGCGTAGGCTATGTAATCAATTCATTATTATTGATTGAACTTATATGTAATTTGCAATGTCACTATAAGTGTCAGCTACATTTGAATGAAGTTGCAAATTGCATGTAATTGTCTGTTCTGAATCCCAGCAGATCATTTGTCTGCTACCATTTACTTGCCAGACAATTATTTCAATCCGTCTGTCATGTATTGATTCCGCCATACGAAGGCGACGATTTCCCGACGAAATCGAAACTGAAATGATCGAATTATCATAAAAACGAGGTCGAGAAAGTTTTGAAGATGTGCCGTCAGTTTCAATTTCTTGATTTTTTGACACACTTAAAATTATTAAATAAACTTTTCAGCAGCCATCTCCATGGTGGTTGCACGACGTTGATATTTCCTTTGCCAGTGACAGACTTGCATGAAGTGCTGTCGTGCGTTTTGAATAGTAATATAACATGTTGTTTTTGTGCGTTCTGTAATTTAAACAGCATTTCCCTAAATTTCCTCTGTACATACATGCACGATCGTACATGCATGTATTAGGTTTGTGAAGTTGCAATTATGAAATATCAAAAAAATCATTTTATAGACAATAGGTAAAGTTAGAAGACATAAATGCTACTAAAAGATTTGGTTGAACGTTATTTGAAGTGAAAATAAAGTCACTTTACAATATTTGAAGTAGCAAGGAGAAAGCACACACACATTGTGTGTACTTTTCTATCTCAAATATTGATTGAATTTGAACTTGTTCAAAGTGCATTAGATATTTTGAAACTTTGAAATTCAAGGTGCAAGTATAGGATGGGTGTATAGCATTCATCTCATCATTACAGTCTTTCATCTTATGTGTTGAAAATTGGCCAATAACATTTTAGTAATATTTCGGTTTTATACGAAATGCCAGCAAAGGAAAAAAATGTTTGATTTATCGTGAGACATATATAAATATGAGAGACAAGCATTTTTTGAAATTCTGGGGTAATGACATCAGGGAGATTAAACACAATTTTATTAAACTTCGCTATGTCAATTACAATCATTTTCTATTTAACCCATTTGGAAAACTGATTAGATTTATTGGATGTATAGAACTATACGTGAAATAGTGTTTATAAACGAATAATTTCTTGATAAAGTTTTGTTTCTTGAAAAACTACGCTGATGCTTGAGATTGATGTTAAAGTTCTTTGACAGAAATTAATGAAATTGAAATAATTGTGGTGGTTATTATTTTCCTGAGATGAATCTGACAATTGGAACATGATGCATCGTTAGTATACCATGAGTATTTTATTTCTATGCGGATATCTCTTCGAAATTCTACCCTCAGACTCCATTCGTTTCAAATGCATTATATTGCTCGTGTTATTATCATGAAGATTGCTTCCGAATGTGTTCAGTCAGAAAACCTAAGATTGGATTCAAGCTAATTATATTCTGGAGAAGAGTATTCGAGTATGGATATCTTTCTCATGATTTTCAGCTAAGAAACGCGAAATGTTCCTTTGATAATATTCTGATAAATAATGTGCTTTAATAACTTATTTTAAATTGTTATGTGATATTTTTGTGGCCTCCGTGGCACAGAGTGGTTAAGTGCTTGGTCTAGCGATCTTTCGGTCGAGAGGTCGAGTCCCGAGAGTATCATTGGAAGTCGTCAGGAAGGATTAAAGTCTGACTGTGTCAGCACCGTCCAAGTCCCCAGTAAAGGGTAGTAGTAACGTTAAACCATCATTTTTTTGTTATGTGATATTTTCTACCCTTACATTTCTGTCCTTAGTAAATAGTGGAAGGACGATGTTGGCATCAGACTTAATGATACTTTTCCTTCGAATTTCAATAGGCCTCTTCAGAGTTCTTCAGAAACACAGCTTTTGTATTGACTTAACCTCAACCTTTATGCCGTGCACGATTTGTCAGCCTTTAAGACTAAGAAGTTCGTGTATATCACTGCGACTGCTTCCACTAAGATCATAATAACCCTCACGCAGTTGCCTCAAACAGGAGGGAGTTGTTCATTTTGACACAGAATGGAGTGACTGCTTGGAGCCAACTTCCTCAATATAGTGTTAGGAGCTCGTCTTTATATAATTGAATATCTGTTTTCCTGGAGACGCTTCGAGCATTCACCCGTTGTCAAGCCAATCTTGCGGTTTACATGTGTTTATACAGAGAAGAAATACAGAATTATTCTTACATGAACTGGACAATCATGTTTACACGAGGATGGCAAGTAATGGACAACTTCGATGGAACTATTGGAAATAATTTCGCATCGTTATTCCTTCCTACTCTGCTCATCTTTGGTCTAAATTGTTCGATAAACCGAGCTTTATAGCATCGACCTGATCATGACATCTTTCTGATACGATATTAGCTTCAGGTACATCAATAGAATTATATTTTGGAACCTCTGCTTTGATAAGATGTTCAGACAAACCACTAACTCTATTACCGGTATTTATAATTTTCCTATGTTCGTTATATATCACATAAAAAGGCAACGATCAGATCTGGAATATACAAATTCATTGAAGTATTTGCAGGTTGCTTTATATGCATAAAAGCAGTCATTGCAAGTAAAATGCAGAGGCAAAAGATCGCACAAATTGGATTGATCGTGTGATTTGATATATGATACCATTTCAGCGCTTCAGCAATGCCTTTTGGTTTCCAAACCAGACAAGTGAATGTCCGAAACGTCGCCAGGAATATGTATGTCTCCTAATTGTCACTTGATACCATCAAAATGTATAACCTAGCTATCTATGAGAACCATTAATTTTTCGTAACAAAACTTCAAGGTTCCACGACAGCAATATTCAAGCAAAGTGTCTTTCAACTGAAAAGTTCCAATTCCGATAAGTTCACACACTTTTCGCGAAATAGTTATGCAATAAATTAGCCTTATAGCGTGTTTATGTTTATATGAGTGCTCCCATTCTTCAATTCAACCATCTTCTGCCCGTCTGCATGAAGATCTTGATTGGTCTTCCTTCGTTATTTTTGCTTTCAAATTTCATGCAGTCGTCCCCATCTTTTTTGTAGACGTGTCCATCGCCAAATCCAGATGTATTTTTACAGAGGGAGATGAATAAGTTTTGTTTGATAACACGTTAAGTAATGACCAACGTCTGTCTACAAGCAGAATCACTTTTCCACTTTTAAAATATTCTTGATCGATTGACGCATTTGAATTTCTATTAATACATCACTATAACAGCACAATATTTCCTTAGTTAAGAGACCAGAATAATTTATCACCTTAATGAATAATGATTTACGCTTTAGGTCCCACTTTGAGTAACGTAGTAATAGAAGCATTATATTTACCGAAATTTCTCTTCAAATTAGAAATTGTGGTTTACATTACCTATAACGGAAATCACAATAAATTGCAAATCAGCGAATAGTGGATGTTTGATTTGAAGAGATATGATTATGTGTCTACGACAAAGTGAACGGAAATGCATTTTTATACGACATGATAATCTAATACGAGCATGTGATGAGGCAATAGAAACAAGAGGTTTCTTACAACTATTCCTTTTTAGATTTGCTGCTCAGCACGCAACTCATGATGGGAGAGCTTTTCATTGTACGTAGATCTGACCACAAGATTACCGTTGCAGACACTAAAACAGCATCTAGACAAGTTATAGTTAGTCTAAACATAAGAGGCAATTTTTTCTAAAATATGACAGAAAATTGTTTTTGATAGATTGACGTCTGATTGTTTTACTTTTTCCGCCATGATTTAGGAAAATGATATGAACCGCCTTGACTACATCAGCGTTAGATTTGAAATGTGGTAAATGACGCCCCTGACATTTTTATCTTTAAATACCGCTGAGGTTGACTTCGATGCTGTATCGAGGTTGATTTAGACATTCAGATACGTAATGGTTCCAGACAAGTTGTTGTGAGGAAGAATGAACCGCGTTATTAAGTAACAACGTCTATTAGACAGCCTGCGAATTGCAGGTGATGTTTTCAGTAAATATTACGCCATCGAATGTGTTGTTTTTCGTGCAATTATTCAATCAACAGACATCGAATTTTTTATGTCACGCGATAAAGAGTGCATATTATCTGAATAATAAGCAATTGAAAAAGCAAATTTCTTCATTGTTCTCGATAATCAATGTTTTGAAATTACAGATACTTTTAATAAGCTGTGATTCATAGGCTCAGTGGCTAGTGACATAGATTAACGGTCAGGATGTGACTACACCATTTCCAGATTTATTTCAACATTCGTGAAGTATGATTCCTAGCTTATTAGTTGCTTTTCAGAAAAATGAAAAGTATTTCGAATTTAGTTAATTGTATTTCAAAAAGATAGTATGTATTAAAGAAATAGTCATATACATTCCAGAAGCGTGAAATGTTTTTCAAAAGATTTTACTTTAATTTCAGATCCGTGAAATATATTTCCTATTTCATCAGTTGTATTTCAGATACATGATTTGTATTTCAGAAATCATGAAATATAATTGAGAAAACATGAATAATATTTCAGAAGTGTGATTTGTTATTCAAGAAATGTTTTTTATATTTCAGATCGGTAAAATTTGTTCCATCTTTCATTAGTTGTTTTTCAGATGCAATATTTGAAATTCAGAAATTGCAAAATATAATTGAGGAACTGAAAGTTGAATTTCAAAAACGCTAGATGTAGTTCAGTTGACATGAGATGTTTTTCATAAATGTGAAATGAATATAATCATCTGTTAACTTCATTTCAAAATTGTAAATTATATTTCAGATGCAGCTACTTGAAAATCAGAAATGTAAAATGTATTTAAGGAGCTGTTTGATTTTATTCAGAATTGGAATATGTATTTAAGAAAGCGTCAGATGTTTTTCAGTACTATAAAAAGTATTTGAGCAAGAGTAAATTGTGATTCAGATGACGTAAAATGTATTTCAGAAGGCATCAAAAGGATTTTGCAGAGTGTTACATGTATTTCAGAAAGCGTTGAATGTTTTTCAGAGAACTGTCCAATGTCTCCAGACTTGTTGTGATCGAATAAAACTCATGACTTCGGAAATACATCTCATCAGGAACCAATGACACTGAAATAAACCGTAGAACCATGTATAAAATATTGCTGGCAGAAGCTTACCGTGTTGTCTGTCACAATGAATCTCCAAGATAACTGCTGCGTCTGCCACACGTCGATGCTAAGGAAGCCAGTGGCTAGGTGCATACCTTGTCTTCACCTTATCCATGAGTCCTGTCTGCAACCCATGTTGGCTAATCCCCAGTCTCGCTGTCCATTATGTCGAGATGAGATAGAAGAGACAGAGGAAGTGGAAAGAAGAAATACGCGAAGACTACGGAGAAGGATAGGCGACTCATCGTTGAGGCTGCCAACCGTGGAGAGCACTGGAGAGCGCTATCCGACACGCTAGGCGTCAACTCAAAGACTGCCTATACTTGGGTGCGCTCAGGTCAGCCTTCTCCGAAGACGAAGGGAGGCCACAAACCGAAGATACTGAATGAAGGGGAGATCGAACAACTTGTCTCGTTGGTAGAAGTAATCCCAAGTATAACCCTCCGAAGTCTACAAAGCCACGTGCTGTCGCAGTTCCACAAGTCGGTGTGCACAACGACCATTGGCAATGTGCTGCAAGGGCGATTGTATTCTGTGAAGGCGGTTCACCATCAACCGGTGACCATGAACACCATGTAGAACAAGCAGCTGAGGAGAGCCTATGTGTCCACTCTCAACAACTACATTCGAGATGGAAGACAGGTTGTCTGGGTGGATGAAACCAACTTCAATCTGTTCATACGGAGAAAAGTTGGTTGGTCCAAAGTTGGGCATCGAACTGTCGTCCCTCTCCCATCCAGTCGTGGACCGAACGTCCATCTCATCGGCGGAATCGCAGCCAGCGGAGTCATCAAGATGGACACGAGAAGAGGATCGTTCAGGTGGGAGAACGTGAACGAATGGGTCCAAGGACTACTCCAACAGTGGGCAGAAAATGGCTTTCGACTGCAAGATCTGGTCGTTGTCGTAGACAATGCTCCAAGCCACAGCCGCTTGTCTGCGGTATTCGAAGGTAGCGATGCTGTTCTCCTCCGATTGGGACCATATAGCCCCATGCTTGACCCCATTGAAAGCATATGGGCGAAAGTGAAGGCTAGCGTCAAATCAGCTATCCAAGTTCCTACTGTTACAGGACCTCAACTCCAAGAACAAAGGCTGGTTTACTTGGAAAGCTTGATCTCCAATGCCATTCCAACAATCACACCGGCTGACTGCGCACGATCCATCCAGCATGCGACGTCGTTTCACGAACCTGCTCTTAACATGGAGGATATGAACGTAGGGCAATGATGAGCTCATGTATTTTTTGTAATAAATTTTCGAAATGGAATTTATTCTTATCAATTTCTACATACTGTACCATAGAAAATACACACCTCTTATATACATGTGTATCTGGAAATGGTGTAGCGAGGATTGCAAAACTTTTGCTTATTCCTTCTTATCATTAAAATGAACTTATTGTTTCACATCTATTGATTGACTTAGTCTATGTGTACAACTGTAAGCTTATATGCGATTTTTGTGTAATTTCGTGTGTCACACCTCCTAAATATCATCACATGTAACTTTGTATACAGCATAAATTTAGACATAATAAGCCTACATCAAGGAATTTCAAATATCATAATCCCACTTTCTTTACCTCCTATTTTTGGCTCAATTTTTTGCAGGGTTGGAAAACTCAATTTCGACATCAATTCCTAATTCGAAAGTTACATAATGTAGCTACGTGTCCGCTTACTTAGAGATACAGTGTACTGTCTGATGCGGGAATATGATTGTTTTGATTTGATACCAATGTTACATTATAAACTTTACAGTCCTACATGTACCTGTATTTCCTGTGTACTGAAAAGTAAATGATAAATAACTATTTTGTTACTGACTATGCATTGCACCGTATGCATTGTTGCGCATGTTTCTATTGCATTGTATTGATAAGAAGTTGTAAGCTTAGGCCTACATATGCCTTAGTAGGCCTATTGACATTGAATATAATCCAGTAAGCTAAGCTACAATGATATTTGATTGTACAATTTTAACAGACGTTGATTGTTGTTTTCTCATATTCTTGGATATATCTGCTTAAGTAGGAATATATCATAAATATATTCAAGGGAAATTATGGACTATTACCGTTCTTATACTACGTACAAACATGAATTTCAACTCCTGAGTTAAGCAAACCTACAGAAACTTTGGGTTATATGACCGCATTCTGCAATGCAGGCTTCGGATATCTTACTGTTTACAAGTGAACTTCTCCAGGAAATACATGTAACGCTCTGCAAAATCCTTTTGATGCCTTCTGAAATGCATTTAAGGCTTTCTGAAATACATTTTACGTCATCTGAATCACAATTTACTCTTGCTCAAATACTTTTTATAGTACTGAAAAACATCTGACGCTTTCTTAAATACATATTCCAATTCTGAATAAAATCAAACAGCTCCTTAAATACATTTTACATTTCTGATTTTCAAGTAGCTGCATCTGAAATATAATTTACAATTTTGAAATGAAGTTAACAGATGATTATATTCATTTCACATTTATGAAAAACATCTCATGTCAACTGAACTACATCTAGCGTTTTTGAAATTCAACTTTCAGTTCCTCAATTATATTTTGCAATTTCTGAATTTCAAATATTGCATCTGAAAAACAACTAATGAAAGATGGAACAAATTTTACCGATCTGAAATATAAAAAACATTTCTTGAATAACAAATCACACTTCTGAAATATTATTCATGTTTTCTCAATTATATTTCATGATTTCTGAAATACAAATCATGTATCTGAAATACAACTGATGAAATAGGAAATATATTTCACGGATCTGAAATTAAAGTAAAATCTTTTGAAAAACATTTCACGCTTCTGGAATGTATATGACTATTTCTTTAATACATACTATCTTTTTGAAATACAATTAACTAAATTCGAAATGCTTTTTATCTTTCTGAAAAGCAATTTATGGATTCTGAAAAACATTTAATAATTCAGAAATATATCTCATTTTTCCTGAAATAAATCTGGAAATGGTGTAGTTCAAGTTCTTCCTCATAACTGTAATTTTCTCTCCTTCCATTGAGTTCACGAGGTAACTTTGAAGACAGTTAATCAGAAGCATCGATTTTTTACGGAATTTTCACCCTTAGCACAACTATGAGCCATGAATGAAGCTAGCTAGGGTTGATAACATAAAAAAAGTAATAAATTGTATTACTTACATCAGATGAGAAGGTCCGTTTTTCTTCTTTTATATATTAAAAGTAATATATTTATTACTTTTCCATAAATAAAAGAAAAAATGTTTTCCATTGGTTGCGCGCTAACTGATCAGAGACTGATATCCTTGCCCTTGACATACATAAGAAGTTCCTTTTAAAATATATAAAAACAGACCTTCTAATCTGATTAAGCTGTCCCCATCAGAAACCTGTTGGCACGCCTCTTGAAAGTATCAAGACTGTATTGGTCAGGGAAAGTAGTCTGGGGAAGCTGATTCCAAAAGCTGTGCCGTGCGAACAAAGAAGCTTTTCGATCGACTCACAGTACGTGCGCGTTCTAAGCTCACATGATGGCATATAAGTGCATTAGCTCTGCGTGTGCTTCTGGAAAAGATGCTAGGTTTGGGTACGCATTCATTTACTACGGAGCCGCTGCTACCGAAATAGAATAAGTAGAAGAGACTGAGTGAAGCTGTATCCCGTCTGACGAAGAGCGGCTACAACTTATTAGCAAGTTTTTCACTCATAAGATGATAAGGGGTATTATAAGATAATTAGATATAATAATTCTTTCCTTGCTTGTCTGTACACTAATAAAATTAACTCGCCGACCTAAGTAGCAGAAGATGAACACACAAGTTATTTGATAATTATACGAGTACAAAAATAGAGAAAAGACAAGTGAAGGAAAAGTTAATAGCGTACACCGTCAGCCATCGATACGCTTAAGCCATTCCTTCTGATTATCGCAACGCTGATGCACTGCTGCAACCAACAATGTTCACGTCTGTCGGCAGTTGTTTCACTCATTAGCTCAACAAGTGACTTAATAAAGGTGTTTGTCGATTCACCGCACACTCCAGCACTCGATAGCCATGGGTTGGAACAGATATTGAGGTACGAGGCCACGATACTTCAAAAATTATGTTTCTGAGAGTGTAGCGAAAAGTTCCGGTTTCTGTTGGATTGGACAATATACATTGACAATAGAAGGTCTTTGGCAGAATAAACAATCTCGCGATTAGGAATCGAGCTGATCCCTGATTTGAGATCTTAAAGGAGATCTATCCCGAATTTCGCTATCATCAAGAGTCCGGTATTTGCGATTGTTCCCTGTAACTCTCAACATGTTAACATTATCCATTTATGTTGGAAGCGGAAAAAAATTTATGCCTTGTCAATTCCGGTGCCCTTCAGCAATCTCGAATCCCTGCTAATCATGCATCCCGAGATATCCAAAAACTATGAATTAATATAGGTCTGCTAATTTACTAATGCTTATTTGCGGTCCCTGATACTTTCCGGGACTTCGGAATCCCCAGCTACTGAAGATTAGACTGAGCCGACAGTGCGGATGTTCCGCTGATGGATAGCATCTCTGCGTTTCGTAGCATGTAGGCCACAGGTTCTGACTGTCTCAAGTACTTACATTGCCGTCATTTTATATCTTGTAATGACAGCAAAAAGAACGAGTGATATTTTCGCACGTATCTCAAGTGTAAGGAGTGTTAGAAATGACTGAGCTCGAAATGACCATCGAAGGCTGTTTTTAAGTTACTTTCTCTCTCAATTAAAATAAACTTTTTGAATTATGTTGGTCCAAGGTATCTCACGAATCAACTTGAATATTTAAAAGGAAAACCTGCTACTGAAGTGACCTGTCAACCGAACTTCAAGGTCATTTTCTGACATTTACTGAGTTACTATCATTTTCTTCCTAAGTTCGCACACGAGCTTCTTATTCTTTTTAATTTGTAGATTGTCACTCAGCATCATTACTAGTATAACGACAATTCTTAGGCTGTGCTCCCAGTCGTCTTGGAAGTTGTGGAGCGTCGAGTATCGCAAATTCCATTTGTTCATGCACATGTACATCCATGCACTTACGAGTTTGACGCACTTAATAACGTAATGATCTATCATTCATTTAATAACTCAAAATGAGATTTGTCATTTTTATGATTTTGATAGCTTCATTATGATTGCAGTAGCTAGAAATACTATACTTCTGGCAATGTTTCGCTTGGCTAAATTTCTTTTAAAGCTAATGAAAGCGTCATGACAACGAGTTTTGTTGCTGTAGTTAAACAAACATGCTTTCCTGTTTACAAAAATGATACTCACAGAATTTCGTCTAGACTTAACATGTTTTGTTCAGTAATTTGATTCTTCTTGAGATCTAGCAGCATTTACTTAGATCGGTACCTTACTAAGCATTTGAAACCATCGATGATGAAACCATCAACAAGCAGCCATTGTCCATTCAAGTCCCACTAACGTACTCAAATGGAAAAGTCGAATTTCTATGGATATATCTGTCAGCTAAAATAAATGGTGAAAGATAGAATTTTTGTTGAAAAGATATTGAGCCCATTCATAGCAGATCATAATTTGCGCTGATCTGAGAGATGAAATGACATGCTAGAAACTAAAACGATCAGCAAGAATGAACAAAATACATCATGTACGCAAGCGGGATTGATAACGCTTACACTTGTCGGAATACTCGTACAATTGAAGCAAGAGGTCGATTGAAGCTTAGCTAAGAATTGTCTATCTCAATAGCAATCTGCTGCTCAATTCATTACCAGACAATGCGTGCTGTGCATAGAAAAAAAGTGAATATAATTTTTTCAAGCAGAAAAGCATGTTTCTTTAGTTACAGCAATAAAGCTCGCTGTCATGACGCATTCATTAATATTTAAAAAAATTTAGCCAAACGAGATATTGTCAGAAATATCTTACTTTTAGTTGGTTTAACGTCATTACTCCCTTTTCTGAGGGCTTGGACGGTGCTGACAAAATCAGACTTCAATCTGGAGCGTTGTGATCTTTTAGTCCGAATGACCTTCCTGACGACTTCCAATGACACTTTCGGGGCTCGACCTCTGGACCGAAAGATGGCTAGGCCAAGCACTTAACCACTGTGCCACGGAGGCCACCCTAATTTCTAGTTGGGTGTGTAGATATCTATCCTAAAGTGCAATTAGAATCATAAAAATAACAAATCTGATTTATTATGAATGATAGATCATTACGCTAATAAGTGTATCAAACTCGTAAGTGCATGGATCTACATGTACATGAACAAATGGAATTTGCGATACTCGACGCTCCGCAACTTCCAAGAGTCTGGCAGCACAGCCTAAGAATTGTCGTTTTAATGATGCTGAGTGACAATCTACAAATTAAAAGAAATAAGATGCTCGTGCGCGAATTTAGGAAGAAAATGCTAGTAGCTCTCACACTAACATGCTTTTATGAATTGGTTAATCGTCTCATATGTTGCACTTCCATAATGATCGATTTTCTGATCAGTTATAAGAAAATCAATGCCGTTCGAAAACCATTGTCGTTTTTTTCCAGAAAATTAAGTCTATTATCACTTATGATTTTGTGGCATTTCAAATGCTACGGTCTGGATTTTTTAAAAGTTTCAGATGATCCTATATAAAAGCAGTTACATGTTGAAACATAGTTGGATTTATTAAGGATAGAATATTGAAGAATATCTTTGCACTAATTGCTATATATAGTTACAATCTATCGAAATTGTTGCACTAGTTTCGTTGACAATATGAAATCTCTGCCAACTTTTAAGGCAAGTAATTGAGTTTCTATAAGCTTCGGATTATTTCTGAATCACAATGATTTTATAAGGATAAATACCAAACTCGAATGCTTTTGTCATCTTTCGTTTGTGCCTTTTCATTCTTTTCGGGACCTGATTGAAGCGAGTATTTCAAAATGAAGTCGCACGCGTGTGTTTTGTCTAAGCAGTATATATATACCGGGTGTCCGAGAAGTCGCGCACAACTTTAAGAGGCTGTCATTTCCTTCAACTTTATCATATAATCATGTGATTTGTTTTATTTTGAACCTCATGCTGGGGAATTTGATATGACCCATTTGCTTTCATTATATACTAAATCTAATTCAATATTTTTGCTTTGATTTGTCAACAACGTTTTTCACTAAGTAGACGTTATTAAAATAAGCAATAGTGTTTAAGATAACCCTTTACTTGGTCAAAATAAGCAATAGTGTTTAAGATAACACTTTACTTGGTCAAAATAACACAGTATTGTGTAAACAAAGAACTTTGAAACAAATAAATAATTTAATTACAAATAATGTTCAATGGCGTCGCCTTGACACTCGATCACTGCTTCCAACCTGGACGGCAGATTCAGAATCGATCGCCTCAATTCATCGGAGTCGATGTTTTCAATTACCGTAATAATCTTTTCCCGCAACTCATTGATACTTGCTGGTTTGAAGCAATGGTACACTCGGTCCTTCACAACACCCCAGAAGTAATAATCTAGCGGTGTCAGATCTGATGAATGCGCCGGCCAACGGTTTGGAAAACCTCGAGCGATAATCCTATCATTGGGGAAAACACTTGACAGGAATGATCGCGCAACTGTGGAAAAGTGTGGTGGTGCTCCATCTTGCTGGAAAACTGTTGAATCCATGCGATGATGTCTTCTGATCTGAGGGATAACATGGTCGCGAAGCATGTTGCGGTAATTTTCTCCAGTAACCGTACTCGGAAAGAAAAATGGAGTAAGACGGTACTGTGCGGTATACCCGAACCATACGCATACTTTTGGAGCATGGATGTCCGTTTCAATGACTTCGCGTGGTTTCTCCGATCCCCAAACAATAGAGTTGTGGCGATTCACATGCCCCGAAATTGAAAAGTACGACTCATCACTCCACAGAATTGATTCCAGATCAACCACACCCGACAGCAGGAATCGTGCAAAAGAAACACGATTTTCTTTATCGTCTACAGTTAGTGTTTGGTTCGTCTGAAGTCTGTATGGGTAGAGGTGCAGTCTGTGTCGTAGGATCTGTTGGACACTGGTTTTAGGGACACTTGTTCTGCGAGCAATCGAACGACAACTGGCAGCTCCTAGCTCTGGATTCAACTGTTGAGCTTCAAGTTCACCTGCAACTGTCACTTTCCTTTCTTCTTCGAGATTGGGCCTTCCGGATCGTGGCTTGTCTTTAACTGGTCCAGTCTCTCTGAACCGCTGAATCAGGCGTGAGATGGTGGAAGCACTGAAGGGGTCCCTATGATATCCATGAGAAACCTTGTATGCACGCAGTGCTGCAGAAGCAGAATTGCCATTTGCAAAGTACAGTTCAACCAGTTGAATGCGTGTTTCAAGATCCATGACTGCTAGAAGACTGACTTCAGCACATGAATTGCGGACATAATTCTTCATGTGATAAGAATTCACACCCAGACCATAGCATATCAACATAACAATGACTGATAAGTGAAATTCGATAATTTAACAAATGCAACATGCAGCTCGAGGTCTGATTTGTTGTTTGTACTCAAAGAGAAATACATATTTGGTGTTAATTATGCTAGATAGTAGATAACATATAATGAAAAACGTTGTTGACAAATCAAAGCAAAAATATTGAATTAGATTTAGTATGTAATGAAAGCAAATGGGTCATATCAAATTCCCCAGCTATATATATATATATATATATAGCAATAAAAAAGTAACAGAGATGGATAAAAATAATAATAAAATAATCCCGCTTCCAATCAAGAAAAACTAGCCGTTGAAATTGCCCGACCGGTTTCACTAGCTGCCTGCTAGCTTATCAAGGGCTACTCATTTCATGAAACAAAATTTGATTCAGACTAGGGCAGAATTTCTACATACCGGTACATGTAGGCATGAAAAATTATAACATAGACATGCAAAATTCTAATCACACAAAGAAATAGGGGAAATGAAAAAGATATCTCACGGAGCAGAATGTATTACAACAGCGCTATGCTTAATTACGGTTAAGGGTAGGTGTAAAGATGTTCATGCACTGTTTTTCCTTTATTTCTCTGTAGGACCGATCACAATTGGCTGGTAGTTTCATGATAGGCATCACATTGAATGGAGGGTCATTGTTCTTGGAACACATAGATATATGTCTGCTTACATTCAGAACACGATCGTCCTCATCCCTTACTTGCTGACGATGTATTCGTACTCTAGCACGTAGGCAGTCACCCGTCTGTCCGACATAGAGAGAAAGACAGCCCTTGCACTGTAAAATATACACAACATCACTCGAATTGCAATTCATGTTTTGTTTTACATAGAAAGTTTTGTTCTCATTGTTCTGTTTATAATTGAATTTTTGTCCCGTAATAATTGCTTTACAGCACTCACATCGGGGGTCTCCACATCTTGTTACCCCATTTATAGTAATGCGATTGTTCTTTACTAAAAGATTCCGAAGAGACGGTGGTTGGCGATATGAGCGCCTTATTTTATAGTCTTTGAATGGAGTTGTTAATTTTAGATTTGAAAAGACAGGATTAATTACATTCTCATAAAAATTCGGGTTGTTTGGATTATGTGTACATACGAAGGAGACAATTTTATCATCTTTTACATTGTTTTGGTGTTGCTCTGATGATTTGGATTTTTCGATTGCGTCCTTAATCAATTTCTCCGGATAACCTAATTCTTGTAGTCTACTTTTCATCTCTTGTAGTCGAATTTCTTTTATGTCAACTTTTGATACCAGTTTATTGATTCTATTCGCTAAAGCATACGGTATGTTGCGTGTGGTATGACGTGGATGACATGAATTGAAAGGGACGTATGAATGACTGTCAGTGGGCTTTGAGTATATGTCCGTTTCGATCTTAGTACCTTCTCTGTATACCAGTACATCCAAAAAGTTAATCTTATCATTTTCTTGTTCAATAGTGAATTTAATTTTGTTATCCAGATTGTTTATGTAGTCATGAAATGCATTGATATCACCGAACTCAGTCCTCCATATGATAAAACAATCGTCAATGTACCTGATCCATGAGAGGCGAAACATTGCGAATGATGATGGAGAGAGAACTTGCTGTGCACGTGTGTACATATTCTCTTCCAAGAACCCCATTACTAAGGTTGCGTAAGTGGGCGCAACTTTAGTGCCCATTGCGGTTCCTGAGATCTGCAAGAATGTCGACATTTCAAAATTGAAGTAGTTATTGCTTAAAACAAAATGCATTCCTTCCATAAGAAACTCTTTAGAAAACCTTTGTTCAATTATTCCCCTTTTTTTGATAATCCAATATTCCAAAACACGAAGTCCTATGTCCAGACTGATATTGGTGTAAAGGGAAGTTACATCAAAGGAAACAAATTTATCTTGATCATAAATGCGTTCAGGTAGCTTCGATAAGAAATGGAATGTATCCTTGCAATAACTATACAGCTCTGGGATAATAGGTTTTAAAATTTCTTCCAGTAAATGACTCAAGTGGCTAGTTGGTGCATTATTGCTAGAAATTATGGGTCGAAATCTTAAATTCTGAGGAAGTTTTATCTTTAGATATCCGTAATGATCAACATCTTTGTCCGATAATGTATCTAACAGCTTATGTATTTTAGGCAAACCGTATATAAAGGGGCAAGATGGATTGAATTTTGAAAGAAATTCCTTCTCTTTCTTTGTTAGAACACCGGTATATTTTTAATTCAATGTGATGCCTATCATGAAACTACCAGCCAATTGTGATCGGTCCTACAGAGAAATAAAGGAAAAACAGTGCATGAACATCTTTACACCTACCCTTAACCGTAATTAAGCATAGCGCTACAGGATGGCCGCCAACAGGAGGTTCTTCATACTTCAGTTGATGCTAAAAACAGCTTTCGTCTCTCCTTGAAATTTATTGACCAGATTAAAATAGCTAATTAAAAGATATGTACAACCCCTACGCGTTTCGAGCGTTCGCTCTTCCTCAGGGGGTAATTCGCTAAAAACCAACTGATCTGGCCGCTCATGTGGGCTGCTTATATACGTACAGTGCTAACGGTCGAGAGATGTTTAAAATACCGTCAACTCTTTTCTTCGATTGATTTTTGGAATCAACTGTTTAATGTAACGAGCTTCAGTCAGTCTAGTGTCCAATGCATCTTTGCACTTATCAAGAATTTCAAGGTCAAAGTCAGTCAAACGTTTTGATCTACATTTCAGACAATGTTCTGCCATAGCACTCGAATCAACATTACCTTTATCTACAGCACGCTTGTGTTCATTAAAACGATGCTTAAAAGGACGCGAGGTTTGACCAATATAGAAATCTTTACAATGATGGCATGTAAATTTGTATACCAAAAACCGATCTGTACACTTCATCTTATTAGGCAAACTCTCACAAACAAGGCAACTTTCGTGTTTTTCTACTTTTTGTTTGAATTTCAAGGCATTATATAAAGTTTTATTAGGGGAGCTAACAAGATTTATCGGTAACTCGTATTTTTTAATTAATTTGCGGATATCACGATCAGTTTTATCGTTAACAAATCCGAGTTTCAAATACGTACTGTTTTTACGCATTTCCTTGTATCTTCTACTATTTTTCTTATGTTTTCGTTTCATTGAAAATCCATTTTTACTTAATTTAGTTTCAAGTTTATTAAAAGCTACCTTGCAATTAGCTTCGTTGCTACATCTTCTCTTTACGTAGTTGATGCTGTTATTTACGTAATTGTTTTTGATATGGTTAGGCACGTAACTATCGCTGCGCAGTGAAATACCCGAATGTATTTCTTTCTCAAACCATTTATAATTCATACTGCCTTCTTTCACCGTGATGCTTATGTCCAAGAAATTAAGTGTAAGGTTTTTTGGAACTTCCAGAGTAAATTCAATATTCTCATCGATGCCATTAAAAGTCCTTAATATTACATCAAAGTCGAAGTCTTTGTCAAAGGGACCCATAATTACGTCATCAATGTATCGAGCATAAATGCTTGGAGATATATTGTGCTGTGATTTCAAAAGTTGCAGAGCTTTACTTTCAATGCTATGCATAAACAAAACCGCAAAAGGCGGACTAAAATTGGCTCCCATAGGACAGCCTTTAATTTGAAGGTAATTTTTTGCCATTATATTCGATCTCGTAGTTAAAACATACAAACTTGAGCATTTTTTCAATTGATTCTAAATCAATGCCAAAGTTATTTATTTTGTTCCAATTTTCCTTCGTAAACTCTATGACTGCCACAATAGCATCCATGATCGGTATACTTGGGTATAGGTTTTTCACATCTAAGGATATAAAAGTTGAATTTTCAGTTATTGGGAAGTTATTGCTGTTTAACCGCTCAATAAGATTTTCAGTGTTTGTGATGTGTGAAGGGACTAAGGTCATAAGTTGAGACACGATTTTGCTCAATAACCAGTCTACTTTTTCCGTGGGATTATTTATGCACGAGGCGATCGGCCGCAAAGGATAGACTCCGTTATTTGCCATTTTATGATCTTTCAACGTAGTCCTAAAAGTGGCTGGTTCTGTACCACAACTTAGTAATTTCTCGATTTCTTGTTTTTTTAGATTATTTTTGCAAACTGATCTAATGATTACATTAGCCTGGGTTTCTAACTTTGCGACGCTAGACTTTTTGTAGGTATTTTCATCATTCAATATCTCTTCGGTGCTTTTTGTCAACGTTTCTCTTTCAATGACTTGTAGTCTGTTAGTCTTATCTGTAGGAACCACAGTAAGGTCATTTTGTTCTAGAAACAATTATATCTTTTTGAATTTGCTTGTTTTGCTGTTTCTGAGACTGTATTAGCTTCATCACCTCAACACGAAAAAGCTGTAGATTAGTTTCTTGGTTTTCGTTCATTCTAGGAGGCAAAAATTACCTTCAAATTAAAGGCTGTCCTATGGGAGCCCATTTTAGTCCGCCTTTTGCGGTTTTGTTTATGCATAGCATTGAAAGTAAAGCTCTGCAACTTTTGAAATCACAGCACAATATATCTCCAAGCATTTATGCTCGATACATTGATGACGTAATTATGGGTCCCTTTGACAAAGACTTCGACTTTGATGTAATATTAAGGACTTTTAATGGCATCGATGAGAATATTGAATTTACTCTGGAAGTTCCAAAAAACCTTACACTTAATTTCTTGGACATAAGCATCACGGTGAAAGAAGGCAGTATGAATTATAAATGGTTTGAGAAAGAAATACATTCGGGTATTTCACTGCGCAGCGATAGTTACGTGCCTAACCATATCAAAAACAATTACGTAAATAACAGCATCAACTACGTAAAGAGAAGATGTAGCAACGAAGCTAATTGCAAGGTAGCTTTTAATAAACTTGAAACTAAATTAAGTAAAAATGGATTTTCAATGAAACGAAAACATAAGAAAAATAGTAGAAGATACAAGGAAATGCGTAAAAACAGTACGTATTTGAAACTCGGATTTGTTAACGATAAAACTGATCGTGATATCCGCAAATTAATTAAAAAATACGAGTTACCGATAAATCTTGTTAGCTCCCCTAATAAAACTTTATATAATGCCTTGAAATTCAAACAAAAAGTAGAAAAACACGAAAGTTGCCTTGTTTGTGAGAGTTTGCCTAATAAGATGAAGTGTACAGATCGGTTTTTGGTATACAAATTTACATGCCATCATTGTAAAGATTTCTATATTGGTCAAACCTCGCGTCCTTTTAAGCATCGTTTTAATGAACACAAGCGTGCTGTAGATAAAGGTAATGTTGATTCGAGTGCTATGGCAGAACATTGTCTGAAATGTAGATCAAAACGTTTGACTGACTTTGACCTTGAAATTCTTGATAAGTGCAAAGATGCATTGGACACTAGACTGACTGAAGCTCGTTACATTAAACAGTTGATTCCAAAAATCAATCGAAGAAAAGAGTTGACGGTATTTTAAACATCTCTCGACCGTTAGCACTGTACGTATATAAGCAGCCCACATGAGCGGCCAGATCAGTTGGTTTTTAGCGAATTACCCCCTGAGGAAGAGCGAACGCTCGAAACGCGTAGGGGTTGTACATATCTTTTAATTAGCTATTTTAATCTGGTCAATAAATTTCAAGGAGAGACGAAAGCTGTTTTTAGCATCAACTGAAGCATAGCGCTGTTGTAATACATTCTGCTCCGTGAGATATCTTTTTCATTTCCCCTATTTCTCTGTGTGATTAGAATTTTGCATGTCTATGTTATAATTTTTCATGCCTACATGTATGTAGAAATTCTGCCCTAGTCTGAATCAAATTTTGTTTCATGAAATGAGTAGCCCTTGATAAGCTAGCAGGCAGCTAGTGAAACCGGTCGGGCAATTTCAACGGCTAGTTTTTCTTGATTGGAAGCGGGATTATATATATATATATATATATATATATATCAAATCTCAACAGATGTAACCACCACGAGACATGTTTCGGCCTGTTGGTCCTCATCAGTCGTGGGTAGGTTTGAACCAGCGACGTTACATCTGTTGAGGTTACATCTGTTGAGATTTGATAAATTTATCAATTGCCAGGTTACTTGTCTTAACATGTAATGAGTAGCGCCTGCGTGAAGCGCCTCAATCTCGGATGCGGTATTAATTAATTGTAGAAAGCATTCCGCCCTCCACATGCCTGCTTTAAAGCAGTGCCTTCCTGGTTAATTCACGCTCTCAACAGATGGGCCGGTGGCCTTGTGGTTAGAGGGTATGCTTGCACGTCCTCTATCTCCAACGTCGCTGGTTCAAACCTACCCACGACTGATGAGGCCCAACAGGCCGAAACATGTCTCGTGGTGGTTACATCTGTTGAGATTTGATATATATATATATATATATATATATAAATAACTAAAATCCCAACACTAGAATCCCAAATTAAAAATGAACCACCTTATGAGTGCTGATGCATTTCGTTGACTTTAGTCAACTTGTCAAAGCACTAAAATGAATGTTTATTGAAATCATGGAGTATACAAATTCAAAGCACACAAAATACCAAGACATAGGACAAATCATTAACTCAAGAGGAATTCAATGAAGGATGAAATATCTTAATAAAATGAGATTCTTTAGCCTCTCTCTGTACTCGAGACGTCTCAGGTGCTAAAAGAAAAAATGGCATAGCACGAAAACCTTTGCCACAGTTATTGATGTGGCGGCTTACTTTTAAGATGGAATATCTCTCCTTACGAACTTGTTGTCTATGAACTGTCATTCGGGTTTTGAAAAGATCACCTGTTTGTCCCACATAAAACTGATTGCATTTATTGCAGGTGAGCTTGTAAATTATGTTGGAAGAATAACAATTCATGTTTTGTTTTATTTCAAATTTTTTTCCGTTAAAATTCACTGTTTTTTCCACATTCTATAATTTCACAGCATTTACATCGTTTCTCCCCACATTTTTGAACGCCAGTTATCGTTGTTCGATTTGCTGATCTTAGATGAGATAAAATAGATTTCGGCTGTCTATATGCAGTCATAAATTTGCAGTTTTTGAACTTTTCCAGAACGTTGATACTAGACGATAATGGTTGGATGATTTTTCCAAAAATGTCAGGATTTTGTTTGTTGTAATCTTGTATGAAGGGAATGATTTTTTTATTCTCATATTTATTCATGTTAGTTACAAATATATTCGCTCGATAAATCGCGTCGTCAACTAGACAAGAGGGATATTTTAAGTCAAGTAACCGTCTTTTCAATTCTTCATATCTGTATTGTCTTTTTTCTTCATTCGACACAATAATTCTTATTCGTCGTGCTAAATTATAAGGGATATTTCGTATAATATGCTTGGGGTGCGAAGAGTGAAAAGGTACATAGCTCGATGTGTCCGTGGGCTTTTTGTAAATATCCGTTTCAATGGTATTGTCTTCATTGATCGTTACTTGTACATCCAAAAAATGCAATGATTTATTACTCATTTCTCTCGTAAATTTTATTGAGGAATGTAATTCATTAATCATGTCGAAAAACACATTAGGGTCTCCATAGTCCGCATTCCAAATAATAAAACAATCATCTAAGAATCTTTTCCATGGTTTTATGATGTCATCGATGTTAGTTGGAAACAATTCTTGAATTTGACTCTGCATTCGATCTTCTAAGAATCCCATTACTAAAGTGGCATATGTTGGGGCCACTTTGGTCCCCATTGCTGTTCCGGAAACTTGAACAAAAAATTCGTCTTCAAACGAAAAATAGTTGTTCTCTAATATAAGTCTCATGCCCTCCATTACAAAAGTCTTTTCAAAGCGGTTCATAATTTTGCCATCAACTTTGCTCAACCAAAAATCCAGAGCTTGGTACCCTAAGTTGTGGGGGATGTTGGTATACAGAGAGATGACGTCAAAACTAATCAAAAGAGAATTTTGTTCAACTGAAACAGGCAAGCTTTCAAGGAAGTGAAACGTATCCTTGCAATAGCTTTTCATAGATGCCACCATTTGCTTTAAAATTTCGTCTAGAAATGCACTAAGCCGACTGGTAGGTGCATATCTACTGGACACAATAGGTCTGAATTTTAAATCGTTTGGAGGAGTTTGCATAATGTATCTATAATTGTCTGGTGGAACGTTTGTGAAATAGCTGGCATGCTTATGGATTTTAGGTAGACCATAAAGATAAGGCGTCGCCGGTCGGAATCGAGTCAGAAACTTGAATTCTTTGCTAGTGAAGCAATCTACATAGTTCTTGCATAAATTACAGACTTTCTGCAATATTTTCCAGTTGCTGTAATCCTGAACATGTTTATATGTAGCAGCATCCGATAAATGTTCATCAATTATTCTACGTCTATAAAAACTGTAATCTAGCAGAACTATAGCCCCACCTTTGTCAACTCCTGTTATGTATAAATTTGTCTTTTGTTTTAGAAGTTTTAGAGCAATAAATTCATCTTGTGATAGATTTTTTGCTTTTCTAGTCGAGTGTTGCTCATCAAGAAATTTTTCCGACGTTTTCCCCATAATATCCCATAAATAATCCAATTCGATGCTGCTGCCTTTTGGAGGCATATAGTCTGACTTATCATAATTCAAACTTAGCTCGTTACTTGTAACAGTTTCTGCAAACATGTCTTGAATGCGCAAACGTCGAGAAAAATCATATACATCAGTCTTTAATTTGTCGATATTTCTGTAAGGAGTTGGGGTAAATTTTCCACCTTTCGAAAGAAGCTTCTTACAATTATCATTTAGGATTTCCGAAGACAGATTATAGACTGCAACGCCTTTTACTCTAAAAAAGAATCCAAGTTGTTCGGTTCTTCCTCTGCATATTCCATTATGCTGTCTGCCTGGTTATTTCTATTTCCAAATCTACTGAAATTATTTCTATTATTAAATCTATTGAAATTCCTTGTGTTGACATTTCTGTTAAAGTTCCTATCTTTAGCATTATAATTAAACACATTCCTATTGTCATATCTATTCCGGTTCCTGTTAAAGGCAAAATTACGTTCCATTCTGTTCTGGTGATTCCTTGGCTGCTGAAACCTAGGCTCCCTCCAATTCCTATTATTAGATTTGAATCTGTAGTTTGATGTTGGACTTTCATATTCGTATCTATTACCCTTAAAGGGACTGTCCACCGAAATCAAATGAGCCTCAGATTTGAAGAACTTACTTTTTTTCTCATATATAAGCTCGCTTAAAGCCTCTTCCTTTTTAGTTGAATCATTCCAGTTTTGGATTCTTTGTTCTGCCATTTCTTGGTTGCAGTTTTGATTTATCAGGGAAATGATTTCACCATCTATTTGTTGTATGAACTCTTTCTTAACACCAGCTGTCATTCTCAGACGCTTCACTTCATGGTCAACCTCTTTGAGCATGAGTTCTTTTGTCAGGTTGCGCTCTAATTCGGATTGCCCATTAACGCGATTTTTGAAGAATTTTTTTGGTATCTTTGGTGATTCTTGATTTAAGGCATCTTCATAAATCGTTGCAATGCTTACGTTCCTAAACACTTCGTAATATGCAAATTTTCTTTGGGTTAATTTCTTTTGCCAGTCTTTGTCAATCAATTCACTATTATGACCAATTTTTTCTTTAACATTATTTGAACATTTATCGGATGCTGCTACATATAAACATGTTCAGGATTACAGCAACTGGAAAATATTGCAGAAAGTCTGTAATTTATGCAAGAACTATGTAGATTGCTTCACTAGCAAAGAATTCAAGTTTCTGACTCGATTCCGACCGGCGACGCCTTATCTTTATGGTCTACCTAAAATCCATAAGCATGCCAGCTATTTCACAAACGTTCCACCAGACAATTATAGATACATTATGCAAACTCCTCCAAACGATTTAAAATTCAGACCTATTGTGTCCAGTAGATATGCACCTACCAGTCGGCTTAGCGCATTTCTAGACGAAATTTTAAAGCAAATGGTGGCATCTCTGAAAAGCTATTGCAAGGATGCGTTTCACTTCCTTGAAAGCTTGCCTGTTTCAGTTGAACAAAATTCTCTTTTGATTAGTTTTGACGTCATCTCTCTGTATACCAACATCCCCCACAACTTAGGGTACCAAGCTCTGGATTTTTGGTTGAGCAAAGTTGATGGCAAAATTATGAACCGCTTTGAAAAGACTTTTGTAATGGAGGGCATGAGACTTATATTAGAGAACAACTATTTTTCGTTTGAAGACGAATTTTTTGTTCAAGTTTCCGGAACAGCAATGGGGACCAAAGTGGCCCCAACATATGCCACTTTAGTAATGGGATTCTTAGAAGATCGAATGCAGAGTCAAATTCAAGAATTGTTTCCAACTAACATCGATGACATCACAAAACCATGGAAAAGATTCTTAGATGATTGTTTTATTATTTGGAATGCGGACTATGGAGACCCTAATGTGTTTTTCGACATGATTAATGAATTACATTCCTCAATAAAATTTACGAGAGAAATGAGTAATAAATCATTGCATTTTTTGGATGTACAAGTAACGATCAATGAAGACAATACCATTGAAACGGATATTTACAAAAAGCCCACGGACACATCGAGCTATGTACCTTTTCACTCTTCGCACCCCAAGCATATTATACGAAATATCCCTTATAATTTAGCACGACGAATAAGAATTATTGTGTCGAATGAAGAAAAAAGACAATACAGATATGAAGAATTGAAAAGACGGTTACTTGACTTAAAATATCCCTCTTGTCTAGTTGACGACGCGATTTATCGAGCGAATATATTTGTAACTAACATGAATAAATATGAGAATAAAAAAATCATTCCCTTCATACAAGATTACAACAAACAAAATCCTGACATTTTTGGAAAAATCATCCAACCATTATCGTCTAGTATCAACGTTCTGGAAAAGTTCAAAAACTGCAAATTTATGACTGCATATAGACAGCCGAAATCTATTTTATCTCATCTAAGATCAGCAAATCGAACAACGATAACTGGCGTTCAAAAATGTGGGGAGAAACGATGTAAATGCTGTGAAATTATAGAATGTGGAAAAACAGTGAATTTTAACGGAAAAAAATTTGAAATAAAACAAAACATGAATTGTTATTCTTCCAACATAATTTACAAGCTCACCTGCAATAAATGCAATCAGTTTTATGTGGGACAAACAGGTGATCTTTTCAAAACCCGAATGACAGTTCATAGACAACAAGTTCGTAAGGAGAGATATTCCATCTTAAAAGTAAGCCGCCACATCAATAACTGTGGCAAAGGTTTTCGTGCTATGCCATTTTTTCTTTTAGCACCTGAGACGTCTCGAGTACAGAGAGAGGCTAAAGAATCTCATTTTATTAAGATATTTCATCCTTCATTGAATTCCTCTTGAGTTAATGATTTGTCCTATGTCTTGGTATTTTGTGTGCTTTGAATTTGTATACTCCATGATTTCAATAAACATTCATTTTAGTGCTTTGACAAGTTGACTAAAGTCAACGAAATGCATCAGCACTCATAAGGTGGTTCATTTTTAATTTGGGATTCTAGTGTTGGGATTTTAGTTATTTATATATATATATATATATATATATATATATATATATATATATATATATCAAATCTCAACAGATGTAACCACCACGAGACATGTTGCGGCCTGTTGGGCCTCATCAGTCGTGGGTAGGTTTGAACCAGCGACGTTGGAGCTAGAGGACGTGCAAGCATACCCTCTAACCACAAGGCCACCGGCCCATCTGTTGAGAGCGTGAATTAGACAGGAAGGCACTGCTTTAAAGCAGGCATGTGGAGGGCGGAATGCTTTCTGCGATCACTTAATACCGCATCCGAGATTGAGGCGCTTCACGCAGGCGCTACTCATTACATGTTAAGACAAGTAACCTGGCAATTGATAAATTTATCAAAATCTCAACAGATGTAACCTCAACAGATGTAACGTCGCTGGTTCAAACCTACCCACGAACTTTAAGAGGCTGTCATTTCCTTCAACTTTATCATATAATCATGTGATTTGTTTTATTTTTGAACCTCATGCTGGGGAATTTGATATGACCCATTTGCTTTCATTACATACTAAATCTAATTCAATATTTTTGCTTTGATTTGTCAACAACGTTTTTCATTATATGTTATCTACTATCTAGCATAATTAACACCAAATATGTATTTCTCTTTGAGTACAAATCAATGATCACAATGAGTACATGATCAATTGTATCCTCAATAGGAATAATCTCAATATCCTTTACACCATCAATGAGGATCAGCTCCCTATCAGAAAGCAGGCCCTTCGTGAACTTTTGAGGCTAGCCTGCACGAACATCCTCTTCTCATTTGATGACAAGCTATTTGTGCAGACCGATGGAATGTCTATGGGATCGTGTCTTGCCCTAACTATGGCCTCTTTTGCCATGGACATGATAGAAACTCGCATGAAAAACTTCAACGGTTGCTCCCTGTCTATTATAAACGTTACGTTGATGACATATTTTGCATTTTTGACAAAAGCTCCGATGCTTCCGCCTTTCATGACTTTCTGAATACCCTTCATCCTGATATCAAATTCACGATGGAGCGAGAAGTCAATGAAAGTCTTGTGTTTTTAGATACCAAAGTTACCAAAAGTGAGAATGCCTTCGATATCGCTTGGCACCTCAAAGAAACAAATACTGGCATTTACATCCCTAATTCTGCTTATGCTCCCAAACGTTATCGCTTGGCTGCTATGAATTCACTCTTTTATCGTGCCTTGAAATTGAATTCCAATCCTAATAATTATCAAAACTCCGTTTCTGCTATTCAAGCTCTTTAAAAAAAACGGATTTTCTGAAAGAACTATTTTGCGCATGCGAGAAAAAGTTGAGGCAAGACACAAAGCCAACGTTGCTCGACCAAACGCTGACGACTTTAAATTTATAACATGGAGCTTCCCCTACATTTCGGAGAGTGAACAAAATCTTCTTTCTCGTGTCAAAGACATCAATAAGCTTTTACCGCCTGACATGAAAGTTCGCCCCGTTTTTAAAACCTTGAAAACTAGCAATTTTTTCTCTAATAAGGATAAAGTTGTGCCCGAATTAAAGTCTAATGTTGTGTACAAATACACATGTGATCACTGTGAAAAGTGTTACGTGGGCACCTCTATCCGCCATTTTGCTACCAGAATCAACGAACATTTGAAAGCGTATCCAACACCAACCGAAATAAGCATGCATGTACATCCACCAAAGAAAGAAAATTTCGATATCATTGCCTGTACTGAATACCCTAGATTTCTGGAATCAATTATAATAAAGAAGTCTGACTTTAGCACTCTCATGAATGAAAGGGCAAGCTCCATTAATACGCTGTTATATTTGTAATTCATGGCTCTATTGTGTATTCTATTGCGTAGCTACTTCCATTGCAAGTGACCTTCAGAATTGACTTCATTTTGTGACTTCAGTGATTTTATGTCGGTGACCTAATGACTTGTAATTTTGTATTTAAATATTGTTTTAACTTTGTTTGCTTGATTTCACCTGAGGATGGCAAATGATTTGCTGAAACATGTTGTGCGCTCCTAACAATCTTGTTTTCAATTTCAATATATATATATATATAAATAAAAGAAATGAAAACCTGGAGATGTCTGTGTTACCGGTTTCGGTGCATTTTTATAAACTTCTGACATCTCGTCAGACACCGTTACATAAAATAAATGAACCGCAACTATCTTTGATCCTTATTGAGAGGAGGTTTGAATTTAGAAATAAAATATGTTTCTTTGATTTTCCTCTCGGATCTGGTTGCGCCATTTGGAAACTGATAGAAGGGCGCAGCTTCAAATCTAATATCATGGTCCTTAACACAGGTAGCTATGTGTTTGCTGACATAGAGGATAGCTAAGCTAGGATTATTGATATGTTGGCGATGGACGGTAAGTCTATTACGGATGATATCTCCACTTTGACCAATATAGAAGTCTGAGCATGCCTTGCATTTAAAAACATATAGCACATTACTGGAATAACAGTTAAAATTCCTTTTCAGTTCGAAATCCATATGTTTAATTGTAATCTTCACGCCTATAATCAAGTGGTCGCAACATTTGCACCTCGCATCTCCACACCGAGTTATACCAGTTACAGCGAAATTATCATTTTTTCTGAGAATAGTTGGTAATGATTTATTCTGTCTATAAGAGGGAATAACCCTATAGTTTTGGAAAGGTTCGATTAAGGACAAACTGCTGGTCAACGGGTGAATTACAGTTTAAAAAGTATTTGCGTTATTTGGATTAAACATTGTTATGAAAGGTAATAATGTGTCATCTTTCGAGTAAGATTTTGATTTATTTACGTTACGTGTTAATCATTACATTTTAAACATTTTACATTTTAATGCATTTTAAATCAGATCGTCTGATTTGTGATAAAGGTTGTAATAATTGTCTAAGCAGTGACGCTGTTTGACATCTTTTATCTATTTTCATGCTCTCTGAATGGAATAGGTTTTATACAATTGAATATGTTTTTATTTGTTATAAATGATTTTTTCGCAGACGTCGACCTGGTGGTGCAATCAGAGAGGTGGATGGGAAGAGGAGAGGCTTCATTCATGCCATAAATATCTTTTATTAATTATTCACTTTGCCACTTTTTTGTCAAATGCTTAGTGACATTCAATCGCTATGATTGAGTGAAATTCCTGCAATCCTCTTGTTAAGACGCCACATTCACGATTCTTCATGATTCAATCGATAGAATTTGACGTACCTTGCTTTCAAGGATCTGCGAAATGTCTAAATTTGGTATTAGTATTGACATGCATTTCACACAGAACAATTTGATATGCAAGGTTGGCAGAAATCTTCACAATGACATTGAAGTCAATCAATATTCATCATGAACTTTTGCAACCACTCATCGACTTAGTTCATCACTTACTGTTATCCCTCTAGTAGATGCATTGTGTTGCATTTTGGACATTCTGCTTGATGCATTAGGAATTTGATGCATTTCAAGTAAGTTGTTTGATTAAAATTTAAAAAAATATCTAAAGCAAATTGTTGTACCTCACTTCTATTTTGCACAGAATTGAGCTATTTTGTCGCAATAGTTGTAGTATTAATATAAAAGAATATTACTATGTACGTGTGTGCATTATATATCAAGCCAAAAATTTGGTATTTTCTTTTGAAATGATCTCTTCACGGAGTATAATCTTCTTTCACGAATTTCTTGTAACTCATTCATGTCATTGTCGTGATTCGTCGAAAACTGCATAGAGGCAATTGACAGCAATGAAATTAGATAAACGATAGATCAAATTGCCATGCAAAAGATGTGCGGCTGGTAGGATTCGAACCTACGACCAAGGTTAACTAGACCTGTGTTCTAACCAACTGAGCTACGAGCCACTTACACGACTCTGTCAATTGGCAGGATCAAACCCTCACCACCACACATCAGTTGTCAAGGCAATAATAATCAATGAATAAATAACACGTCACAATTGTGACCGCCGACATTAAGGCAAGTAGCGGGGATCGATTTTCCACCAAAGCATCTTAAACCATGTCGTTAGAGTAAAAGTAATCAAGTTAGAGTAAAAGAGAAGCTATGGAATTTTGATCAGAATGTAATGATGGCTCTCTTTGTCTGGAATTGGATAACCCAATCTCAAGAAATACAATGTTTTGCAGCAATGGACCCCTACGAAAGACTAAATGTGAGCAGTAGCTGTTCAAGGAATTTGACCCTCTTCTTATTATTACTGGCCCGCACTAAGCGATTGATATGATGACAAACATTTACGAAACATTTGATATGACGATCGGCTCCTACGATTCCTTTGATAGAATGATGGCGTCTTCAAGGAATTGAGTGCAATAATGCCATCCTTTGGAGGCATTAGGTGCGATAAAGAGCATCTCCCTCATAGTTTTCCGGGTTCTTTTCTGCTGCTCATCTCTGCACTTTATGAAAGATCGTTTTATTTCATTTAAGTGCCGAAATGTGGCATGTATAAAGCAGGTGTTCATAATTCACAGATAATAATGATTTGTGCATTTTTTCTGAGAATACAGAAAATGAATTCAGATTTATTGAGTTCATCATTATTGATATATTTTGTGCTGAGTTACACGTATTAACGGATATCAAAAGATTCAGAAAATTGGATATCAAAACGAAAATGTGAGTGCTCTGAATATGAGACACATGCTTAGATTGTAAAATAAACTGGGATTTATTTCGTTACTAAGACAAGTTCTATTTACAGAGCAAACAGGCATTTATGGTTTCTAGAAGCTCACTATAAATAATCTCGAAAATGGTCGATGTAAGTGTTCTCCGTGTGAAGTTTCAAAGGAAGCTTAATATACAAAGAAATAATTTTCAAATGACAATGTTAGATGTGAAAAGTGTAAGTGGATAGACTGGATTAACGGAAGAACATTCATGTCACTCTTCCATATTATTGATATTAAAGGAGCACTTAGTGGGGCTGAAGATTTATCACTCCAAATGTTAGTAGTCCCTACACTGTTCTGCCATGTACTCAGCTCTATATCTTCGATAGGATTTCGATTGAAATCTTTAAGATTTTGGTTATGATTGACTGTCATCTGCTATTAAACGTTTGTGTTGTAGCTGTCTCCCAACGATACCTAGGGATATATACGAATATAAGCAGTACTTATGAAATAAGTATTATTTAAAAATTTCCTCTTTATCAAAGATCATTCTATTCCAGATTGAATCTAGTCCTCATTTTGGAGGTTCTAATTTGTATTTGAAACAATTTATCGTCGGAGCTATACATAAAAGCAGAATAATGCATCGCTTCGTTTATAATAACAACCGCTTCCAGACGATCTCTTAGAATAGATGCGCGAATTCAATGCCACCGTTATTCACGAGGCCGAAAAGATACTTTTGTGCTCCTCGTCACGAAAAAATGATTTGCCAGCTTGGACTCGATCGCAGTCATCGAAAGTAGTAGTATGTGGTCCAACTGTCACCAATGCTAGCAAAGCACTATATTCATGATTGCATCAGGAACAAGTATATGCAGTATGTTCTCTCACGAACATTCCATGCTTCTCTTGGTTTGCTTGACAACAATACAAGGTAGATAAGACTTCTAAGAGTACTACATCAAAAAATCGACAGGGTGATCGAATGCCTCCTCCCTCCTCGTTTTTGATCAATGTGAACGAAGCAAGAGCATATACTTTGTTTTAATTAATTCAAATTGAAAAGTTATACAGTTTTCAGTCGAGGTGTATATATTATCAGTGCGAGTGCGATTGAGTTCAATGATTTTGGATGATAACATCCATAATCATTCCTGCTGGTTACGTAATTTGTTCTCACAATGCATGACCAGATTCCTCTGAGTTCATGGAGTCATTGTCAACCAATTGAACTTTGATTATGATCAAGTGTCATCCGCTATTAAACTTGTGGTGGTGCAATTATATCCTAACTGTATTTCTAACGTGATAACTGTTACCTATGAAATCAGAACTATTTATAGCTGATCTCATAACATACACAATGAATGCATCTTTACTCAAAGACGATTTTAAACTTCAGGTCATCCCCCTGTGGGGAGCAGTCTCCTCTCAAAAATTTCCGGAGACAACTGACTCCAAGTCTAGCTTGAAGCAGTTAATAAATATTGCAAAAAAAGTGTCAAAGAGAATATCATTCTCCTCATTCCCTTTTGAAAATGATCTTGATATGATTGATGTTCACTTTGTCTTTATGTATTTGAATGGGCATAGGATTTAGTGGCCTAAATAGAATTAGTATAGGAAAACATTATTTGAACTAGGAAATTTTCAAATTATACAATATTCTATTAAGGAACTGCATTGAATAAAATAACGTAAGTGAAGTTTATTTACATCACTGTTCCTTGAACTTAATTAAAGGAAATTGAGAGTGTCCTACAAGTGTCCTATTGGAGCTCTACATTTGCAAGTGTGAAACAATATTTCAACTGAAATACTTTCTCACAGCTGCTATTTCACTACTGATTATTATTTCAATGACTATTTTGCTTTATTAAATGATGTTGCATTGATAAGACGAGAATAGCGTTTGCTTCAGCAATAATGTAGGAACTAGTAGTGGAATAATGCTACGGAAAGCGTCATATTGTTAATAGGATGACACATCCTTTTCTTCCCGCTCATAAATTTCAAACTGATTCCTTAGCAAAAGCCATATATGACAGAAGATGAGCTCTTATAACGCTGAATATTTCGACATATGTTCTGCCACAGAATTAGATTTCTGTGTGTTCTGTGTCTATTAATAAAATGTAGAATTGCATTCGCTTGAGGCTCTTGCAAGTATTTAGCTGAATATATAGGCTTGTTGCTGCTTAGCTAAGTATGATGATACTAAAAATATATAGCATGCAGAAATGACTTTCCAAATACTTAATTTAAATTGAACTTAGAGGTAAGGACAGCTATATCTGATTCTAAGATCTCGAAAAATAGCAATATGTTAGTGAATAATAATGCCGTTTAAAATAACATAATTTTCCCTAAGCAGCACAATGATGGTGCGCTAGTAGAAAGACTTTCTCAATCAAATTGTACCTGTCGATGCACTTAGTGATAGCTGCGAATTATATCACGAAATAGAAAGCATCATAAGATTGAATGCCTCAGTCGCATAAGAGCGAATCTCAAAACAGGAAATGGTCAAGAGTGAATATCAAAATAGCGAGCTGATGTTATGTGAAAATTAAGAGCTGTGTATGGGAAAGTACATATATTTTATTTAATTATTGCATAACATCAGTTCGCTATTTCGAGAATCGCTCTTTTGAGACGACCCCGATTGAGCTATTCAGTCAACCAGAAAGTAGCTAAGGCTGCTCTCAAAATTATTTCAATAATATCTGCAGTCTGTATACCAAGCCTGGATTCTACCTTCGCGACGTCTGTTTTATAAGGTAGAAGGACACATTTAGGGGTTTTCACTGGATTTATCCATTTACGAATTTCAATTTATGAATGGATTTGATTTGTTTCTGCGAACCACTCCACAGACACAATCGGATGTCCATAAAGATGTATACGACCTCTGGGATGTCACTTTTTTCAATATGTGTGTAATCATGCGACTCCGGGAGTCATGGTAAATGGGGCGTACATCAACTACTCTTTAAGATAATGGAATATTTTTGTGTCATTTGATATTTCGATTAAGATTGAGAAGGGAAAATTAATCAGATCATATGAAAATTCAGCATGAAACACTCAAGTCAAGGGCGCACATTACGCCAGACGGTTTTAATCTGCCGGTTCGACATTGTAAGTCTTTAGATTTCAAGTGTCATTATTGACTGAAAAGATGAATGACTATAAATTGCGTCATGCACAAAATGTATTACATCATGTTGACCAACAAATT
The DNA here is from genome assembly GCA_907163375.1 of Prostheceraeus crozeri. NCBI lineage: Eukaryota > Metazoa > Platyhelminthes > Polycladida > Euryleptidae > Prostheceraeus > Prostheceraeus crozeri. The sequence continues at coordinate 285,315 of CAJQUW010005245.1, forward strand.
GCGACATGATGTTTAAGGAGCATTTTGAATGTAGCGCAGATAGTATGTCAAACTTTCGACATTTTTGCATTGAATCAAGTATGCAATGAAATATTGTTGTAAACAATGCCCTTTTAAAGCTGGTGCTGAATTCATTTACGAAGATTTGAAGTTTCATTTCCCTGTCACCAGACTTGTGTTTTGATTGACACAAGTCTGCTGGCCACAATGATATCGGATCGGAGAGTAAAGACTGCTCGAAGCGGATTGGCTACCCGTCCAAAACAGTGATGTGGAAGCAATAAATAATTTTCAGGTCCACTCCGGTTAATTCTTTTGGAGTCCCGAGTCACATCGACAGTACTCGTATATTATGTACTCCGTTCACATAATAGGGGTATTGTTTAGGATTTTGTAGGTGTAGGCTTCATGGTATTGACATGAGACCAGGCCAATAGCATTTATGTACTGTACATGTACGTGCTGTATGTTGGCTGCACGCTGTCTTGACTGCACCTGATATTTTTGTGTAGGCCTCCAAATAGGTCCTACATGCATACTTGCTACCTATGGTATAAGGTGCATCTAAATGATATCGGTAATTAGTGACTTCTAATTGCTCTAAATTTTCGCTCGTTAAATGCGAAAAATTTAAGACTCGGCTGTCATTTGCAATTGTAATCTTGTAATATTTTCAGAAATATTACCATTCTTACTGCTAGTTTTATAGAATCACCGACGCCTACTGTTTAGGTTATTCTTGCCTGTTGTAATGGCTCTTCACGATATCGCCTCCTACTGTCGAATAGATACTTCAACGTCATTTTCTAAATCCTTTTGTCAATGTCTAATGAAGGCAGAATTGATTCCTTGAATCAACCGTGATTCCGTTCTGTTCCACGCTAAAAATTCTTGGTTCCGTTCCGCTCCAACAAAGTATACTTGAGTGCCCGTTCCTCACCAACAAAATATGTTTGCTTGCTTCTTAATTTTTTAGAATGTGAGATACTCCAATCCTGTAGCATGTTTCATCTACTATCTGCTTAAAGATAAATTATTAAATGCCGAAGCTTGATGTTAATATCGATTGATTAAAAGGAATTTGGGTTATATTCTTGACTTTAATATCCTAGGATTTTGCGTTTGTTTTTCAATTTCTTCAAAAGTAACTTTTGTAATGCAGTAAAATCGTCATTCGAACCATTATCTAAGTCTTGAAACTTGTTAATTAGTTGCAATTGCTCACTGTCAGAAATCAATCCGCCGAAACCACCTAAGTTATTGAAGGATTAATAAATTTAATTATTTGTTGATCTGCCAATGTTTATCTACATATGATCAATCAGATTGGTTCTATAATTGAATATCAGTAGTTGCACAAAGATTGTCGAATTCCATTCTTACGAATTTTGTTGAAGAATGCTACTAATGATTTCTCCTATCAGCATGAGCTTCAGAGGTAAATTCCATTCCTGTGGTTCAGATACGACATGGTTCACCAGCAATCTTATTTTCAATTCGTGTAAAACATTGCTGTCTATTTATCTTTCAAATTTTAGAAATGATTGTGGGTTTCCCCAAAATGTTCTTTTATCAGTAGACAGTGAAACGCCTTGACATTGCTTCCAACATATCAATCATATTGTAATGAAGATGTTGGAAAAATTTAGCTGACTCCTTTCACGATGTGCAGTACATTTTGAAAACAAGTATCAAAATTGTTATAAAATGGAAAAACCAGCTGTATTTGTAAACAATCTGACGGACACTGTAGCTCTATCTATTACTGCTGTGTTATTCGTGGAAATGTTGAAAGTGAATGAAAAAATCTAATTCAGAACCAGACGAATTAACGTAAGTCATAAAATTAGCAGCAATTTTTAAACGTCTTAAAAATATGTCGTTCTTAAGTAGTTAATGAATGAAAATGAATTTCTTCATTCTGAAAACTGCTGAACATATGTAGGAGATTGCTATGCAGCACTTTCATGTACAGTATGTCATCGTCGCAGAAACGTCAATCACTCCATCTTTTTTGGATACAGGTCATGTTGTCACTGTCACGCTGTTTATTGATGATGTCTACGAATGTAGCGTATTATATCATGTGCCAATGTCTCTTTCAAATTTGTAGTTCATAATCAGTCATCCCAGATCGAACAATCTGATAATGCTATCAATAAGTGTCACATAGTTTAGTAGCGAAGAGCTATCGCTTTGTTAACCATCAGAGAACGCCAGGCGCTTATTTCATTGGTCACATTAAACTGCCGTGCAGTGCATGTGGCAGTGGCATTAGGCCATCGCGCTGTGCGCACGACTGTCTCTTACTTCATTGGTGGCATTTGACTGTCGCGTAGTGCGCACGACTATCACCTCTTTGACTGTCACATACTTCATTGGTGACATCTGACTATTGTGCAGTTGCTGTAAATGTCTGTCCACCAGCTTACTTATAACAGCGGCATAGATGATCATCATCGCCGGACTGTTGCATACTAAATCGTGATTATTTTGACTACATTAGTACTGCCGCATGGTCTACAGTTGATGTGTCATTGCGTCGTCATGTTTCGATATTTCTATAATACAATGAATAACGGGCACACACTGTGTGACTAGCACACGTAGATGTGCATAAGGAGGAACACTTTCTCTCCTTAGAATTTCTTCATAAACTCTCTCATGTTTCTAGAAAATGTAATAGATAATAACTTCATTTGACCGGTGCAGTGGACCTGTGTGGTAGACTGTTCGCTCTGCGTCTGGGAGACATGGGTTCAAATCCTGGTCTTGTCAAACTTAAGACTGATAGAATAGGTAAATTCCACGTTCTTGATTAAAACTCAGCACAAAGAAATAGTGGGATATGAAAAGCGTCCAAATGGAAGAATGGCTCTCGCTTATTGTGCCTCCGATAATAAACAATATTTACTTGTTTATTTATTCTAACTTGATTTTGTCTCATTAGATTTGATGCTGAAAAGCGAGTATGAAACTACTAATAAGGGTGTTCCTAAATGAAGCAAACGCATCATTGATTGAAATAAATATATTCTGCTTCATTTTCAAAACTCACAGATGCAAGTGTCCTTGAATTTCCCAAAGCATTCACACACAATTCCATTGAAATTCAAATTTAGTACTTTTCTATTTGTGGCTAAAGGGATATATTTTGGTCAGCTGGTTTTCAACACACACTGAATACAAAAGATTGCCAAAGTGCATCTCGCTTTAAGGGAATCAAGAGCTCATTGTCTTCATCCGAATACAAAATGACTGTTTTAATGGCATTATATTTCTGTTTTCAATTTCTTTGCTCATATTAATCGAAAAGCCACATTCTTGCTCGCAGGTACAAGCAGAAGTGAAAAGAAGGGTGGGTTGCATTGGACTGGATAGTATTATTAGTAAATTGTACAGTAGCTAATGCTTGTTCATTGGATAAGAGGAATTCAGTCCCCTTCTTTTATGCATCCGCAGTGACTTTTTTACGGTATTGGACCGACTTTGGTTATCGCGGCTATTAGAATATTTCTTTAATTTTCCAGACTTTATCAATGAATATGATTGTTCACGCAATCTCTAACTGTGAAGCAGATAATTACAGTTGTAAATCTTATGTACGAAATAATTTGTAAAATAGGTCGCACAATTTTTTCAAATTGCTTGTGCACACAGGGGAAAATGCGCCGAGGATTAGTTGTCCTCCTTCGCACAATCGATGTCTCTGTTGCATCAAAAACCAAAAATCCAATAAAAGTGACGAAAATAAGATGATTCAAGTTCATGACAGATCATTTTAGGCCACGAAATCTCAATTGCCACGACCTCAGAATGTAGCCTCTTGCTAGGATATAGGTTATATTGGCATTCCAGCGGCCAGCGATCCGCCTGTAAGATTTTTCGGCATCCAATTACATTGTCGCATAACAGAGAGATTGCTTGAAGCCGAGTAATATCGAAATGTTGTCCTTCTTACATAGCAATGTGATATCAGTGACATTGCTTCGAATATTTCTACATTTTCTCATGTGCTCAGGTGTTTTGAAAAATCAGTCAAAAATGAGCTGTTCCTTTATTGCATGTTTCTAAAAAATATCAGGGAAGAACCCGAGGTTTCGTCCGCCACTGACTAGCTTAGTCATTGCAATTTTTTTCCATTTTTTGCATATCTTTATGATATCTGTGTTCATCCCGTTTCAAAGGATTCCATTAGAACTATTACAGAGGTATACGAATTGTTTATGATGAGAGAGTCACTTGCAAGTATTGACAAAATAAAATTTAAGGAGACCTATTAAGTTGTTTCAAATTCTTAGGACTAGCAGGATTTTCCCAACACTCCATAAAATTTGCATAGAAGTTTTGGAAATATGAGCATTTACTATGTGCGAAAAGTTACGGCTAGCTCATACATGCATGATTGTATGATTGTGGTCCATTTCATCGACACGTAGATATCATGGATTTAAGCAATTTCATCGACAGGTGGGTTCAACAATGTCTATGTCCAGATTCAGAAGATATTGGAGTCGATGAGGAACATAGAAATTAACAATACCATAGAAAGTCCTAGAATGGAAATTGCATGAAAATTATGGCACACGCCGGGGGAACTTAGTTGGGGCAAAAGGCAACTTGTGCGATCTGGCTTCCATGTTTTCTGATTGGCATTTTTAATTATCAAGTGAATTTGTGATCTGGATTGTTGCCCCTTGTCCAAAGACCATGTACTCAAAAGCAATAGTGAATTTACAAAATGCTGCGCTGACAGGATGACAAAGAAGGAAATCCTTTTAAACGTTCTGTACGTTCATCATTTTGAAATATCGCTCCGATAATCTATCAATAGTATAATCAGACTCTTACGCAACTTGTAATGTCGATTTACAGAACATGCATAACTCCAGCTTGAAATCAGAGGCCAAGAAATCTTAGAGTATTCATTTTACTCTAAAGGGTTCCCCTGTTCACTAAATTTGAATAATTTTCAAAATCATTACATGCATTCGAATGTCAGCTTCCAAAATATCACATGTGTCATTCAATGATTAATTGAAAAGTTCCAGCGACATTTCATTTATTTGAGAAATGATTGTCGGTAAAGAAGCTTTCAATGTGTTTATTCCAGAAAAGCGCCAGGTTTCTTAGCCGCTTGAAGAAGAAATTATCCAATAATTAGACTTTCTATCTGTGATTCAAATGTTCTTACAAACAGCACACCGACCACTTTCAATTATGACTTAGTGAACCAATTTTTGATTCGCATTCCAATATTGAAAAATTGGAAAATTGTTGTCAGTGACTGCTACAAATAGACACACTATATTAATCCATGGAATAGTAGGCTATTTCACATGAAAAATTAGATCGAATCTGATCTACAAACCATAGATTTTTCCATGTGTCATCATTGTACATAGGCAAGATATCAAACTTCCATTCTAGTGTACTATTATCCACTTCTATGCTGAGGAAGCTCAAGGACATCATAGCTTGATGTCTATGAATGATTGAGTTAATTCATGTCTTAGGCTATCTATGGATGCATGAGAGAATATCATCTACCTGTCGATGAAGTCACTCAAATCCATGATAACTACGTATCGATGAAATGACAGTGTCGATGAAGTGACTCAAATCCATGATATCTACGTGTCGATGAAGACTTTACCACTGAGTGTATTAAATTTGAGCAAGCTGAGCATAGACAGAATGAACTGGCTCTGCCCATCTCTGGATTGAGGTGGAAGCTCATTGTATTAGCGCGTTTTTTCACATAATCATAAAAATATAATTTCTGATTTATTTGTGGAGAATTTTATTCCGGTGCAGAAGATTTATGGGTATAATTAATGTCAGTCCTCTTCTCAAAGATATCTTCAGGGAGATTAAACATTAGTATAAATTACGCACTTGTGTTTAAGTTTCCTGAAGATAGCTTTGTGAAGAGGAAAGAATCTGCTTGTTGTAAAAATAGTATACTTGACATTCCCTTACTTCCGAATTATTTATAATGAAGCGAGGTATTTTCTCCACAAGAATTACTTTTGCTGAATTGAACTTCTACATCATTGACCTTTTTGTACAACTGCTACTTTCAAAGCATCCATTTCAGGCATTCCTGAATTTAGGTTCTCCAATTACATCAAGAAGTATTTTGCTTGTGTAATCTACGTAATTCTTCACGAAATGACCTCATAACGTGATACTCTCAAGTTACATTCACAAATTCCTTCTTACCTTCTCAAAGCAACTGCTTATTATGGTGTCGTTAACCACAACAAACACTTTGCTTTTGGATGCTGCTAAGGTCAGAGGAGTTCTGATCTAACGAAATGAGTATGTTTGCATTGATGATGAGCTGTTGATTAGAAACAGTGTTGTTAGTATAGCTTTGATAATAATAAACTTACACTTCCAAACCTAGTAATTTATAGTTGGCCTTTGAATATTAGGAAAAACTGTTGCTTATTCACAACAAGTTAATAAGTGCTCAAAAGTGGGAACCAGTTCTATGAATAAATACAGTACCAATGGATTTTTTCATTTTGTAGCAACTAAGTATCATAATTATCTTCAAATGTCAGTTCAGGACAATGAATGGAGATTCATATGAATGCTCTCAGGATCGTATTGTAGTGCGATTTTCATTGAGCATCACTTTACGCAAATTTGGGTAATATCACACGAATCAGTTTCTCAGTATAAATTCCATAATGTACTCAAAGATATTAATTACTTTGAAAACAGATATGTAGTTCCGATTATTTACCTTCAGAAAATAATTTTGCAGAGTTAGTCGAGGTTAAATTGACATTGCCGACGTTTCAGACGTTCTTCCTTTGTTTAGACAGGAAATTCAAGCATGGGCAATGTTTTCATTAAAAACGCATATCATTGTTACATGGCAGTGCTTCGTTTTCTTAACACTAGCGGAATTTTAGCGTAATTAACTTTGAATTGCTCCTTCAGGCATATCCCAATCAATTGATGGGAAACTTTGCCGCTTTCGCTGTCTACTTCAACTGATGGTGTCAACTAGTGGTCATAAAAAACCGGTTTTCTAGATAACCGGCTTTTCGAATACTTTTCACTACTATTCAAAAATCGGTTTCATAGATTTCATAATATTATTGGTTTGTCACACCATTTAACATACTACAGCAAGAGATCAGTCATCCTTACCTATCATATGCATCCTCATCTATCACATCATTGGTTTGTTACACTATTCAACATAGTATAACAAAATGTTAGTTATCCTATCCTATTTAGCAACAATTTATATATTATCTAAGACTCCCATATATGCCTATGTGTACGATAACGACAATTGCCTCTAATCACTGTAGCTGTATAGTAAGCATTATGATAGACACATGACATATGTAATTTCTAATTGTGATATACTGATTCATCATCATCATTAGCCTTTCGTGTCCCTGCAGGCAGATGACCTCCACTCCCTCCTGCAGCTTCTTCGATCTTGCGCTTTCTGAATTCAGTTGATTCCGCTCTTTTCCTCAATATCGTCTCTCCATCTTCTCATTGGCCTTCCTCTTCGCCTTGGTCTTTCTAGCGGCGTCCATTCCGTTACTTTCTTGGCCTATTTGTTGTTGTTCATTCTGGCTAGGACTCCTGCCCAGTGTCCCTTCATCGTTCTGATTTTACTCGTTATGTCAATGATTCTCGTCCTTTCTCTGATGTTCTCATTCCGTATTTTGTCCTTCCTCGTGATGTTTAGTATTGCTCTTTCCATACTTCTTTGTGCCACAGCCAGTTTCCATTCTTGTCGTTTTGTCAGTGTCCACGCTTCTGCACCATACGTCATTGATGGCGGTATGACCGTATCAAACAACCTTCGCTTCAGACATATTGGGATGTTCCTGTGTTTTAGTAGTTTGCTGAATTGTCCGAACCTTCTCCAACCAGTATTTATTCTGTGATCTATTTCTCTGCCAATTTCGTTATTTGCTGTTAGCCATCTTCCAAGGTATTTGTATTCATCTACTTCTAGTATTTCTCCATCAATTTGAATTCCTTATCGCGTTCGCTAATGATTATTGATATGCGTTGATATGCTAATTATTGATTGAAAACAAAGTTGAAACTTGACTCAAACTTCGATGGTCAAAGTGTTGCCACGATAGAGATTTATTAAACGGATAGGTAGCAGCGCTGACGTCCATGATTCGAAGACTAATCTACTAATATCTTTTACCTGAAGCCCTATGAAAGATAAATTAATTTATCCGAGTAACGAATCAGTTTTCATGTGTTATTTTAGTCCCCTATAGCATGAACGGCTAGATTCCCATTCATTCATAGAAATAGATTCTCTGCTGTAGCGCGCGCAACTGTAGGGCCAGGGGAGTCACGCATGATCATGAGCATTTCGACAGTCTAAGCAGAGACAATGACAAGATGAGCGATTAATTTCTTGGACGTCTTAGCGTAAGGACCTTGACTCCCTTCCGCTACTCTGATTGGCTACTTGAACTATAGAATTAGCGATGTTTGGAAAGTTAAATGAATATTACAAAGTTAATAATAAATGATTTCTATTAAAGAGAAAGAATAAAGTAAAACCAGTTTTCAAAACTCTAGTGTCAACTCATATTTTTGGTCAGCGTTTCAGTTTGAATCTTGCACTTTCTTTGCAACAACTTTGTTCGTTATTTATTTAGAAGTTTATATTTTGAATATTCATGTGCATTCATGTACGAGTAATTGGTAGAAATCGTTTGAACAATCCTAAGTCGTCTGGATTTTACCTTCTTGTATGCTTACATTTTAATGCATCAGAAATTCATATGCATTCAAACAATCTAAACATCCAAATTATAGAACATGATACGTTCCTATAGCATTGAAACTCACTAAAGCGTTATTATTATCCAATTGCACCATATATATTACACTAGATAATGATTCAATAATATAATTAGATCGGTCGTCTCTTCTTCGGTTCACTAGAAAGGAAGCATTGGAACATGTAATGCCTACGAAATTGCACAAAGCTGACATAATACCATAGAAATCTAACAATAAGCAGCCAGTTCAACATTAAATCCGCTAAATTGTGCAAAGTTTCAGTGACTGTTATCAGCCGGATTACACAGCAAAGAGACACAGACGATGTCAAGTTCTACATAGAAGTTTGTTAAAGTTTGTTTTTTTCGTGCGCCTGCTAACTGTTTTGATGATGATCGGAAAAGCCAACGTTATCGAGAAAACTTTTGCGCGCTGATTTGAATTTTCGAATCTGAAGAAATCGTGGCGATCGAAGCATTTTGAAAGAATTCACAGCAATCCGCAAGAGACGCACGACTATTTTTCCTATCTCTATAAAGCATTGAGAATTTCTTTCTGCCCACTTAGTAAGTTCCTGCATGTGCCATTGTTTTGAATCAGTGTATAATCTAAAAAATATATATCTAAATATATAATAATCTAAAATATAAATCTATATATAAATCTAAATATATATCAGTGTGTGTGTTTTGCATCACTTCTAGCAAAATGATGCGCTTAAACAATCTAATTCTATGAATGCATCACTCAGTGTCATCTTATTAATAGTTCAATAAATAAGTTGTTAATTATATTGAATTCAGGTGTCTTCAGTATTTGTTTGAGCTCTTAATATCGGTTCACTTAGGTCGTCAGATTGAACGATTAAACGAATATTGGCATGGATATGATCCAAAATTTCTACCAGGTAGGAGTACCATTCTTCACCGAAGCTATGAAGTTTTATGACGGAAAAACGCTTTTTTTAAATATTTTATTTCCGGAAATACACTACGAAATTCTGCTTCAGCGAATTATCAAGAAGCACGAATTTCAGTCAGATTATCGCTGAATTCGTAAATATCTTTGGAACTGACATTAAAATTATTAAGTCTCTGATATTCTTCTTAAAGCATGTTTCATTCCCATTGAGACTCCATTTTTCAAAATGTTGCTTTATTTCTAGCCAAAATTATTTAATTCATTATATAGAAATTAGTGGTGCAATGCTTGAAATATAAGGATTGCGAAATTTGAGATGACGTAAAGCACAGATACACATCATATATATATAGGATAACTTGAGACAAATTAGGGATATATCTAGGTTAACTGAACTTTGTTTTCCTCACCGATGCTTTATTTTCCAAGAGAAAATATAGCACTGCTTTCAAATAGCAAACATGGTTTAAATCAGATAGAGCACTTTTTTCTCATACTTTGAAAAAAGAAAGCACTCAGACCTTTGGTCTTCGAAATAAGTACTCTATCTAATACATTATGCTTTTGATGATCTGCTAGTGCAGACAGATATCTGTGAGCCGCATACGTGGCATGAAGCGCCAATTCGTTGAATTCATTATTTATTTCATTAAATGCCAATTAAAGGTTCAATATGGTTAAAGTTGGATCATTATCTCGTCTTTTATAAACAAGTAGCAGATGTTGATGCGCCTGTTTGTGCTTTTACTATCGAATTTGAAGGAATGTACCTAACTCATTTCATCGCACAGTGATCGCACAATGTCATCTAAGCAGACAAAAGGAATAGCGAATCCTCAAGTCGGTTCAGTTAGCAGCTACGGTTGCATTGGAAAAGCAAAGCGGATCTTTGGCAATGTTGGATCCACATTGAATCTTTGACAGCATTTAATAGAGTTTTCAATGTGTCCTGCATTCATTCACGAACGGAGTCCTTGATATATCACAATGAGAGAAATTCGTACACCATGAACTTGGAAACCATATAATGTGTACCAATGATCTTCGTTAATTGACACAAAGCAGCCTGACTATAGTACTTTCTATATCCATCGTTACAGACCGCATTAGCTGGCGGTGAAACCAATTACCATATTTTTACATTTGTTATTGCTGGAAGGTATCGGGTAAAGTCATAAATAGTTTTTCAAAGCCACCAAATGATACCATGCATTAGATAATTTTGTGGTCCCTGCTTGAGCAATGTAAATCATTCATTATCTGCCATAATACACAAATATTGGCTTCTCCTTACCGCAATGGAATAGCTACACTACACTTCTCTACTTCTGGCAAAATTTTCTAAAAGCCATCCTTTGGCTTTAGTTAAAGCGACAGTATGTCGAATGTCGATATAACATTCACGAAGACAAATGAAAATATCACCCACCATTTTTCGTATCATAGCATGTTACCTTCACGGTTTAGAAGACAAGGTAATATTCGCAAAAGACATCAACTTTGTAATGCATCATTCCTAGAAGACTTTTGACTTGTTAAATACGATAAGCAAGACAACAGACGAGGATTTCTTCGATTTTCCCGGCCTCATGGATTCCTAAAATGACTTATCTTCTAAATCTATGGAGACCATTAGTAGTTTTTCTCAGAATTTCAACTGCATTTAGATAAATGAATGCATTGCGAAAATAACGCTATTGTTTGAAGCACTTTCTGCGAAAATAAAGTAAAGAAGTACCACAAAAAAAATTCAGACCCAGTATTGCCCTTCGACATCTTTCATATCATGACATTTTTGCCAGCACAGATTTAGAAGGCATTGAACTCGTGGAACACCACGCGCAAGCCTGTATAGACGTAGATTATTTCATCTTCATCATCACTTCACTTCTTCACTAAAGATTTCATCACAATTTTTTAGGATTTGAGAATTATTTTGCTCTAGACTTATTATTCCACTTCGACGTTGTAGCATTGGAAAAGATGACAAGCAATAACTTGCGCAGCTTCTTACCTCAAACCTTGATTTCCCTAACAACTGAACAGACGTTCATCAATGCCAAATCGATACTCGAGCAAATATAAACTCCATGTAAACTCATCGCTCAGCGACGATATTCCCCTTCCGATCATATACATTAACATTTCATTCTCGGTCTCGTATCAGCAAGGGAGACATATAAGCTAAGCGAAATTTTGATAGTCATTACAATGTATGTTTGCATCACAGATTCTCATCTGATGCTGAATTTTATATTCTAATTTGTTGTCTAATTACTTACAAAGTTAATCTGCTATGTGTGCATGACAATTCGTAATGTGCATGACAAACGTAATTCCAAGAATGATAATAAAGGTCTAGTCTAGATTAGTATAAATGAAAGGAATTTCAACAATATCCATTGCATTGTTCGCTGGACGTTAGACATAGACAATGATTAATTCCCGAATTCATCTGACTATTTGGGCATGCGAAGCGTATGACCACAAGACAATGGAATTCTAAATAGTGTATTACACTAGGCATAGATGTAGTAAGGAAACACTATCATACCAATTCCCATTGCCGATTGAAAATCAATGATAAAATTTGTTTGCTTCATGCCATGACAGCATTCAAGCCTACTTCTGAACCACAGTAATTTACAGTATTCCGATTTCTTTGCAGAGTAGCATCTTGCTTACAATGCGTTGTAGAGGAGAGGTGCACCGATTACCGAATAAGTTTCATCATTCATTGATGGACATACGCTGCTCAGCATCCTTCATGACCATGGGATGAAAGTGGCTAAATCTCCCTTGCTCGTCTTTCATGAAGTTGACAAGAATGTGCATTGGAGATATAACTAATAAGACTAGGAGTAAAGTGGCATTTTACTAATTAATAGGGACCAGACATAGAAATCTTAAAATAATGAACAACTTTTCATCAGATGTGTACATATTTTTGAATCATGTCGCTCAGAAAAAGAGGCTGGTGAAGCATATTCCAATGCTGTGCTGTGCAAGTAAAGAGAATTTGAGTTTGGCGGATTGTAGAGAAACCTCAGTGATCTTAAATTTACTGCAAAACCGCGCATATACGTGTATTGAAGGCATCTAAAGCTTCATTCACAACGTGCGCTGGCACCCAAGAAATGTGGCACTCAGCAAATACGCATTTATAAAGTCAATCCAATTTTAATGTTCGTACTCTTTTCATCTTGTATGGCGGCAATATTCCAAACAGCAGTCAGCCGGCTTCAATTTCGAAGATGAACTCTGACAGTGATGCCAAATAGACATGATAGAAATGGAATGGCTCACTGACTTTAAGTGAATGGTTGAAATGTTTCAAGGACATTCTGAATACTTCAGCACATTTATGCTGACAAAAGTCACTTATAAGTCCGCAGAGAGGCAGATTTAGTCCACAGATTTCAAACAGGTGACCGGCGAGTTAAAGCTGATATTGTGTGATAGCGCGATGTCAATGGCAAAGTTTGTATGCATTTGTATGTACAGACATCAGATTTCTGGTGTAGACAAGTAAACATGGTTCTGAAGCTTATCTAAGAATCTCTTGCGTCGCTAACTCCTTGACAGGGTCCTTGACTCTGTCTGGTCAGACTTTTTCTGAAGTATTTTGATGCTCTTAATCCGTATGCCCTTCCTGCAGACTTCCAATGACTCAATCGGGGCTGGAACACACGACCTGAAGATTGAAAGGTCAAGCACCTAGACACAGTGCCACAGAAATCACAATTATGGTTATTGCTTCCATAAGTGAACCTACCACATCATCAGTTGAACAGATGACAGTCAGGATATTATCCAATATTACAATTATGAGGAAAGGAAGGTGAATATTTCGATGCGTGATAATATTCTAAATACTATCTAAATGTTGCCGTTAAAACGCGAAATCAGTGAATTTGGAAAATAGCTAGATAATTCGCAAATTAACAAGGAAGTCAGTAAGAATTCAAGATTTAGCTAGTTAACTTGCAAAATAGATGATACTGACCGTCAATTTTCAAAATATATTTTTATTTCTGAATTGATAATGAAACCAATTAATTATTTAATCAACTTATTTCCAGTGCGAGACATTTTGCCATTGCTAACTAAACTTTCACGCATTCCCCCTGAACTCTTGCAAACAAAATGAACTGTCGTACATTCTCATTGAGCTTTCTTGTAAACGAAATGAACTTCCATTCAATCGTTTCTCCTGCGAGAGTGTGGCCATAAAGCAGGATCAGATAAAAGCAAGGACAACATACGCAATAATTCCTTTAAAGAAAAGACCTCAGCTTGATCTCAGCTGAGAAGACTGACAGAATGATTGCAAAGATTAGTGCGAGGATTTGATTGAGACAATTAAAAGTTGTTTGGCTGATGATGGTATTGTTGTCATGTTATGGCCATTTGACTGATGTGTGTAGCAAATAATTGAAAAAATCGCTTTATTGAGAAATATATGTATTTTTGATATCAGCATGAAAAAATCAACGTTATTTTCCAACTTTTTTTTGCTTATTATAGTGAGCTCCGTGGTCATCTCATACTATCAATAATTTGATATGAAGCGAGCAATTGCGAGTAGTATCACTGTATCACAAAACCGCTCCCTCTGTTCAATTTTTATTTATGGATTGTGTCGAGATCCCGTAAGCTTATCACTATGAATGGATAGACAAAGAAGTGTACTGATCACCCTGGTTAAGCCATTGTTGCAGTTTAAGAACTCCTGTGGCTTGAAACCTTCACTGCGATTTTTCCTGACGATCTCCTTACATCCTTGGGGAGCCTCGACCTCATGACCACAAGATTGCAAATTCAAACTTTTAGCCACTGCACCACGGAGATAGACCCTTCTAATAGAATTCTGATTAAATATTTCATGACATTGCTTCTGATATTTGTGTTGACTGTGAGTAATCACACTATCATTACTAACCTTTTCTGAAAAGATGCGATGATAACTTGATGTTACATAGATATATTTTTGTATATGATGAATTTACCCTCCATTTAAAATTCTAGGTAGAAACGAAGCTTGCAAATAAATCTGTTGTGAAGATATAAAATAAAAGACATTGATCAGCAAAATATTTAGGTCTACTTGCAAACTGAGCACATTGATGACTATACGTGTAGGAAGGATTATTGAGGAAGGAAGAGAGAACAAAGATGAGTTATTTGGTATTTGAGAAAGCCTCCGTAATTATTAGGCTGATGATATCATTCCCTATAACGGAAAACGGGAAATGAAGATACATTTAGTGATGCGCGATAAGGAGCAAAAATCAAGACAGATAATGAAATTGCTTTACAAATCACCGATTGTAATTGTTATCATCCTGCACTGTTCTGTACGCTTGATGATGCATACCCTTGTGCGGTCAAGATTTTATGTGCCTTTTCTTATAATGCTGTCGTTCAATGCAATATTCTCTGATATTGATCATCTGTCACATATTTCACATCGCTAATGATTGACTTCTTTCACACCGACTTAGCCTTACTATGAATAGACACTGTGTGTTGCACTTTTTTAGTCAGTTAATTTTCCGTTCTTCAATTCAACGCAAATTTGTATTCTAAACAAAAATGGTCGTTTTCAGTGTACTGCCTGTGATAACGATATTTTCAATAATAAATTGAACGATCGTGGATGGTATAATCGCACTCGCGTTTCTTCAAAATTATAATGCCAACTCCCATTGCTTATTAATAATCAATAATGACATTTCTTTGCTTTATGTTATGATCAGTATTCATGTCTACGCCAGAATACAATAATTTACAGCATTCCGATTTCTTTGCAGAGCAATATATTACTTACAAAAGATAATAGAGGTGTACCGACAGGGTGACCTGTACCGACATAGATGTCCTTGGCACCGATTACCAAATAAATTTTATCCAGAGATAGATTTTTTTGCATGTGGGTTAGTCTAGAGCGGACTTGCAATTGTATGCAATGGGAGCAAGCGATAGAAATTGATAGATATACGTCTACCTTCGCGTGATTGGCCAAGCGCGCGCATTGTAGAAGGAGATCGCATCAGCGGATGCAGAGGTGACTCGTAAAATTGATTGTGCAGTCAATGCCGGCGCTGAGGCCATGTGATAGTGTTCGCTGTACGTCCGTTGGAACCTGGTTCAAACTTCGGTTGTGTCATATTTGAGACTTTTCAAAATAAGGGGCTCTATGTTCTTGCCAAACAGTCCGCAAAAAGAGAATGAGTGTGGGATAAATAACAACTCGGTCGCATGGAAGAAAGGCTCCGCGCCGAATGTTCTTGCGAGTGTAAAAGGACTTATTTATTTACTTATTTTCATTTAATGCGTCGAGTCATTGTAGAGTCATGTAAGATTCAGTGCTAATGCACAAGTAATAGAAAACTAACCCAGATACTACAGCGATAATGTAAATAGAATAATTAAATATTGAGTTGCATCCTCAGTTGAAAAATGGAAACAGACCTGAATAGCTGCTATTTAATCTGATATCAGGAATCAGCAGCAGGCCTAGTCCACATCTCTCAACTTTGACACAGCTTTTTATTTAAAGTCACAACCATACCCAGGTAAATTTGAGATTTGCAATTAGCAAGTTAGTGAAATTTCGACGGGCATTCAGTAGATATCACTCTAAACACACTATTGGCAAATCGCCTAGGTAAGTGAGCCTGGAATAATTAGCAAATGCTGCTTTTTGTTTTGCGGCGATTTCCATGAAAATTGCACCATGCCATGCCACACTAGTCTGAAATATTAATCACTTTTCAAATATATAACAGTAGTCCCTCTTTCGACGCTAGAGGTGAAAGGTCAGTGTAACGCACGGACGTGCAAGTAATAACTGTTTTTCCTGTATTTAAATGATATTGATAACTTGGTAACTTGTATAATATTGATAAGCATGGTTATATTCCTTTACTACATTATTTTCTTCGTTAATACAATATTTTGATTTGAGAAAATAGAAAGTTGTGCTTTCAGTGATATTCATGACTTTATCAGCGAACGATTGCGCTGTCAATGGACGTTGCTTAAATTTGTATTTATTGATACATTTGAAGCGCCTTTCCTATATTGATGCTAAAAATAATATTCATCGATTGTAGAATATATTTCGATGAACCGGCCGCCTAAGCTAGTTCATTATTATTTTGTATTACATACATCTATGTATGATAGGCGGGGCTGCATATATGTATGACCATTCGCTTCAGCATAGTAAGATCGGACTTTGATTATGTCCTGATAACAGGACAGCTGACCAAAAGCAACGTTAAGTGTACTGGACGTCGTTATCTGCAGAATTTCGTGATGATGATGCAATCGTTAGTCCAGTGAAATTGTGCGATCAATGAGTTTGATCAGCATGAAGATCAGGAAACAGATGAGAGAATACAATGAAAGTAGATTATTTGATTCATTAATGCGTGCTGCTTAATGGTGGAAAACTTCAGCAACCATCTCTGGCAAGCTGTGCGATCATCAGATATGAATGAAGACATTCTAATTACGATCTTCCGTTAACGACGTTCAACACTTGTAATGAAAACCGCATGAATGACCTTGCCCAACAAAGTTATCCTAAAGAGAGGTGCTCACTCTCCTTGGTGTGTCTTTTCGCCGAGCCTACTTTGCTATAGTATTTTGTCTCTACCACAGAATTAGATTGTTTTGAGCTTGTCACTTTGCTACAAGTGCAAACTGATTCAAAACGATGGCACATGCAGGAACTTACTAAGTGGACAAAAAGAAATGTTCATTGACGTACAGAGATAGGAAAAATAGTCGTGCGTCTCTTGCGGATTGTTGTGAATTTCTTCAAAATGCTCCGATCGCCACGATTCCTTCAGATTCGAAAATTCAAATCAGCGCGCAAACGTTTTCTCGATAATGTTGGCTTTTCCAATCATCATCAAAACAGTTAGCAGGCGCACGAAAAAAACAAACTTTAACAAACTTCTATGTAGAACTTGACATCGTCTGTGTCTCTTTGCTGTGTGATCCGGTTGATAACAGTCACTGAAACCTCGCGCAATTTAGCGTATTTATTGTTGAACTGGCTGGTCATTGTTCGATTGTTAGGGTATTGTGTCAGCAGATTGTGCCGTTTCATTATCGTTACATGTTCAATACTCCCTTTCTAGTCAACCAGAAGAAGAGACGACCTGTCTAGTTCTGTGGTCTCTACAGTGAATCAGTGCATCAAAGCCGAGGGACACAAGTAAATGCAGAAAACCCGTTCTTACGTTTCATCACGCAAGCTTTAACAAATTATCCGTACAACGAAGTAGATTGATCTGTTGGTAGGATATTTCAATTGGTTGAGGACCACAAGTTGGTATGCGCTAATGCAAAAGGTTCAGGATTCGAGTCTATGCGCCCTTGGAGGTACACTGATCTCAGCATAGGTTACCAGCTCTAACCTGGTAAGAGTTGCCAGTAGATTAAAGTTTCTATACATCTGAGTAGGACAGGAAAAAGTAAGAAAAGTAAATTTGAGGATATTTGAAATAGACAGAACCCAAATGAGAGGTGTTCCGATGGACAAGGCAATAGAAAATTGCACACATATCACAAGCCGTCGTTGTTCTTCACATTTAGCTTCAGAGGAATCAAATGTGCACCTTTTAGTGCATGTTCCAGGCTTTTACGTCCGCTGATGCAGAGAGCTTTCCCTTATTGAATGAATATTCCTTGAGCTAAGCATTGATCTTTCGATAGGAAAACCATGTAGATGTATAGTTTTTCTCCTTCGATTAACAAGGGTGTTATAAATTTTTGATTTCATTTTTCATTAGGCAGCTTTTTTCTTGGTGAAAGGTCTACAATTGTCGGAAAATTATTATTTTCTGACACTTCGTGGAGGTAGGTCTAAATAGGTCAACTTTCAAACTGTCCGAGTTTATTGATTTTCCGGCTACAGTTTTAGCAGAAGTATTAGTTTAAGATGTTGCTGAAAACGTTTATGTTTTTAAATTTCATTTTCTGTGTCATTTATGTCAATATGTCACGGGAAAGCTATGTATAAGATACATTTATTGGTCCCAAATACACTATTTGACTTCTAATATCTTATTTAGCAGACAGCTTATATGATAGCCCTTCGCGACGAATCAAATGTGTTCACAAACAAATGGAAGCAGTTAAAAGCAGAAAGAAAGATGCAAATGCACAACGATAAAAGAGGATCTGAATCTTCGGTTCCATTATTGGCAAATTATGGCCCAAGGGAAGGGTATGCAAATAATTTAAGGTGCTGCAGCATTGTGGAGTGACTGGTTTATTTTTTATTTTGTGATGTGAGAAATCGGTAATCGGAACGAACCATCCCTTTTATGTAGCAATGTAAATTGATCGGTCCTATGTCCCCAAGATCTGGATACCTTTTCCGTTAAACTGACTTCTTGAAATTGGCCGCGGCTGATGGAAGCAAAAGATCCAGCATGTCAGTTTAAAATGACACTCGATGAAAAGTTGAGTATTTCAGCAAACAATGGGCTGGAGTGATTCACATTTTCAGGTGAGGGACACCCAAAAAGCACCGTTGTTGGCTATACTTTAATGAGCGAGGTCTTTCAACCGGCCAGCCACTCATCGTCAGGCGTGGCCGGTTGACATCGGGTTTCTCTCACCTTGAAAGTCGAGTATTTCTGTTGTGTGGCTGAAAATCTGCATAGAACGTTTGACGTCTTCTTTATTTACCTTTTGATTATGTTACGTGAAAAGTTCGTCAACTTTCTGTAATTACTGATTCAGTATCAATGACGCTCGAAGTCCTGTGGATGAAAATAAGCGTTCGACCTTTTTAGAGGTTAGTGAGACAAATTGGTAATCCAACCACAATGCAATTTCAGAGCCGAAGACTATTGATTTCTATATAATTGGATAAAATACGCAATAATCAAAAGTTTAATTTGATGAAGTTAAAAGAATTCTTCTTCTTTTATGATACCCAAAAAATTCGTCTCGCTTCATTTCATATAATAAATACTTTCCACGTGATGTCAGTGTTCCTAAGTAACTGAACTATTGCCGCATGCTTAGGCCATTCATGGTGGTGGTTAAGAACAAATAATGATATCTTTCTTATCGTTTGGTCATTACATCAAAATTCATAACACTTGATCGTAAATGCAACGCCCAAAAGCGTATGACACAAGTTTCTCGGTGCGGTTACATTCAACAATCTTCTCTATCATTGATAAATTATGTGGTCGAATGAAATACTTTCATTATGTTTACATTCAAGTTAGACTTTAATTTTTCCTGTACTTAATGTAAAGCTTATTTCATGGAGAATCAAATCAACAGAAATGCTGTACTGGAAGAATTCATTACATGACTTTTGACTAGCACATACTCATCACTAGTTATCAAAACCGAAGCCAAACGAAATGCATTCGAAATGCCTGGCAAAATGATAATGTTATATACTGTAGAACTCAAGGAAATTGTCTTTAAATAATAGCTAAACAAAAAATCAAATTGAAGAGGACAGAGTACTAATCACAGCATTTTATTGCGGTTGATGCTATCCACTAGTTTGCAAATTTTACACTAAGTTTGAGGTACAACTTGTATGTGCAATTTAAGAACAATGGGATTCTGCTTTATTCCAGATAAAGAATGTCTAGTTTCCCAGAGCTATAGTATTTGCGAGGTAGGATTCATAAATCATTTATTTCCAGTGACTTTTTTTGAATGGCGATAGATTTGAACCTCTTACCTCAGATAATTTGTCCAATTCATTAACCGCTGAGCTAACCAATTCGTCAGCCGGGATCACTGTTGACAAGTCAGCTCAGTTTATTAAAGGTGTTGTATGTACTGAAATCCATCAACTATTACCTACAACGACAGCACTAAAAATGCATCGAAACACTCAGTCATCATTCAAATCCTCTCCATGATTCCACAGCAGGCTGCAGATAATTCGTCGCAAAACAGATATCTCGTGACCCGAGACATCCGAGGAAACACTCAAACACTCAATGGTATATTTTCCTCCCTTGCTTAATGACGTTTCATGAATGCATCAAAATCGATCGCTCTTTTTACCAGAGCTTCTACCTCAATATCATTGTCAACAGAAAATCATTGATTGAAACCCAAAATATACTGTGAACTGATTCATATATATTGGCATAATGTTGCCTACAGCTGCGATAGGTATACCTGTAAAATTTATATCGTTCGAATTAAACTGACGAATGCTGATTGTTTTATTAACTTTTAATTAGAGGAAATTTATGACTTTCAAACTTTTGAGCAGTATTTTTCATTTGCGGTTGACCTTCTTGTAAATGTCTTTGCTGGAAATGCAGACGCATCTACCTGTAGTTCTGTATGAGAAATATCTAATTGTCTGCTAGTAGTACTGTTAGAACTTCGAATTACAATTTCAATCAAAAGAGCAGAACATTTCTCTTTTTAAAAATTAATTCTGATTTGTAAACAATCATGCCTACATTAACTATACTCATATGTAGCTATAATTAATTCTATCAATGTGACCTATGAAAAATTGAAAGTGTGCAGTTTTCAAATGAAATCCTCAGTGATCAGTTTTTGTATCAAACTCTTTCTAATTAAATCTTTATCGGCTTGATATTGAATTCTTCATAAGTTATAATAATGAAGCAGCAACTGAGTGCTTAAATAATTAAATTCAATCTAAAATCATGCTATTAGTTTGGACTTCTCAAAGCAAAGTAACCACTGGGTCACTGGGGGGTTCAAAAGTCATAAATAAAGTCACTGGGTCTCATCCGATTCGAAAACATCGAGACATCTTGAACGAGACCTGTTGACCCGGCGGTCATCCTATTTTATGAATCATGGAATTAATGTATCAAGAGTGACGAAGGGGCCTGATCGGTCACTCAGATCACAGTGTGTGGCAAAGGCTTCGCAGCTAGATCCCAAGTTTTATCGACTAATCTCTGCTGATTCTGTGAAGTTCAGATTGATGATTCATTTTGAAGTTTTAAAGTCCCAAACATCAGTTAAGTTAGATACGTATGCGGTTTTGACTTCACTTATCACAGATACGTTTGTCTGAATGTTATTTCTCCAAATGACTCACCATATTCTGTACCGGAATTTTGAAAACTTGCAGGATGAAACATTATATGTTCATAATCTAATCGAGATGTTGGCTTGTGTATTGTCACTCCTATATAAGGCTAGTGGTAGATGCAACTCGCTCTCTGCCAGTAAAGGTGGCTCTGAAGTGGAAAGATTGCTCGGTTGTTTAATGACCGTGCTTCAGTTCGGAGCAGCAGATTGAGCAACGAGTAGCACAATTTTGGAGATTGTCATTGTATAGTCACCATTGTAGTGGCATAGTGGAGACAGGATACTTTAAAGGGGAGTTTAAAATATCCACTCTTTTGATTGAGTCTACGAAAAGGAATTTTCAAACTGCAAAAGTGTGTGCAAACGTTCAAGTCGATCAGGATGACGTTTCAAATACGGAAACTATTTTGAGCTGGTCTCAAGAATAGGACGAACAAATGGTTTATAGTAGTTAATCGACAAATCAGCATTCCATAAAGTAAAACCTTCCAAAAGACATGAGTACAGGCTATTCTAGCAATTTTTCACAATGAGAAATAAACTGTAGGTCCGATGAAGTGAAGAATCGTAAATCGTTGACAGAATCTACAGGTATTATGGTGGTATCATTTTATGCGTCTTTAGAATATCTTTTGCCAATAGAAGATACACAAGATTTATCAATAACTAAAATAAGTTGCCAATTACGACACCATTCCTCAAAACATCCTCGAAGCATCACACGAATGATAAAGCGTGCGTGTAAAACCATCAGCAAACAGCTTCACAACTGCGCTTTAATTAAATGCATTCAAAAATATAATTTTAATGTAGCATAGTAAGAAAAGCAGGGGTCCAAGCACAGGACCTTGGGGAAGCCCACTGAACACAGGAAGTGCAATAGAAATGAGATTATTCAGCTCGACAGATTGAAATTTATTCTTCAAAAATACATAAATCCATGACTTTTCCATGACATTATCCATGACTTTTCAGTTTAAGAATCAATTTTCTATGTACAACAGAATCGAAGGCTCCGTTCAATGTCAAAGTATTCACAATCGATCCTTTTACCATTCATTTGCGTTTCGAACCAATCACATACAGATTTAGAGATAAGGGAGGTAGTTGATCTCCGCTTTAAAGATCAAATTGATTATCATCTAGCAATGATTTTCTATATTGAGAATGAAACTATATAACATTGACCTCTCAAATGTAAATGTGAGAAGAGGAGATATTTGAATTGCAACTTGCTTTAAAAAGTGGGCATGTAGAGTCAGTAGCTGAGGAAAATTTCGGTCATAAATTCATCAAAATTATCGAGACTTCAGATACTGAAAATTCTACCATACTGATTGAACTCAGACCATCAGTGCTGAACGGGAAAATTAGAAAATCGTCTTTATCAATAGAAAAAGGAGCAAATACCGTGCTTGCTTACAATATTCGGTTAATCAAGTCCTTCACTGACAGGTTCATCAAATTCATTATTGAGAACTGGTATATACAGAATGTTTCATAAATAATTGCACAAAAATGTCAACCTATTTTCAAACGTAATTTCGTGTGGAAGATGTGGTTCAATTTTAACAAACTTTGTGCCACATGAAACCTCATGTTATATAGATTGTTTTGGCATATATTTTAATTTCACAAGTGGTCAGTTGGGATCAGTAGGTCATGTGAATAAAAATTAAAGGTTATCTGTGCAGCAGGGATTGCAGCGGTTTACCGGTTAACCGGTTAATTTACGTTAACTGCTTAACCACAGTTAAATAGAAATATTCATCTTTTATGAAAATTCAACCAAGCATCCTACATTAATCCATTATGAACTAAGTATGTTGCATATCCATGATCTTCACATCCAAAACGTCCACAGTTCAGGCTACATCTGCGAGTAGTGAACTCCTGTTCTCGGCGTATGGACATATTCGATAAAAAATGAATGCGTTTGACGAAGGAAGCGGTAAGCGCAATATTGCTTTTACATCAGAACTCTGACTGAGCAAAAAATCTAGCACTTCCCGAAAATTAGTCAACACCTTGTTTTTGTTTCATCAACATTAAAATATTGTCTTAATCAAAAAATATATATTCTTCGAATCAGATTTATAACAATAAAAGAAACGTACAACGCGAATTTTCGTGTCTTTACAGGACGTCGTTCAGTTTTGGCCTACTGATCCATTAGAAAGATTTTTCATCAGAATAATATTTTGCATCATCATAGTTGGGGTTCCAGTCAGTATCATAGTTGGATAGTCGTCAGGCCAAAGCTGGACGACGTGTACGTGTAAAGACACGAAAATTCACCTTGCACTTTTCTTTTACGCCTATTGGCCTACGTGCATGTAAATGGATGCCTGATGATACTTCGCTCGATTAGTAAGTAAATACCCCTCACGCTCTAACGTGAAGCATAGTTCAGCTTTTTGACTGATTTTGGCATATTTGATCAGTTAACTGG
Organism: Prostheceraeus crozeri; assembly: GCA_907163375.1. Taxonomy (NCBI): domain Eukaryota; kingdom Metazoa; phylum Platyhelminthes; order Polycladida; family Euryleptidae; genus Prostheceraeus; species Prostheceraeus crozeri. The sequence continues at coordinate 309,577 of CAJQUW010005245.1, forward strand.
TTAACCGGTTAAGCGAAAATTTTAACCGCTGCAATCCCTGCTTTGCAGGATTTCAACATGAAGACGACAAAATTTTTTGTTGAAAATTGATTGACAGCAAGATCTATCCATCAATTAACTAATTATGAATGCTGATCAAGATTGCGTGAATGTGCAAAAGATATGTTTATTAATAGATTAAAGATATATATTAAAAGATAAGATTCATTACAAAATTGTCGCTCAAAAGCATTGAACATATCTCATTCATAGAAAGAGGAGGTCAATATCAATAAGCCTCGTGGAATGTGAAAGTCTGTGTTTCATTTGTTAATTTGACACAAATAAACACAAACAGACTACATGTACATTGATGTACTCGCGAACCCTCGAGATACAACATTCATTGAAGTTAAAGCAATCACACAGCTTAAGCCTACAATCGATAGGAAACATGAATTACCTTTCTACAGTCTGAATTCGCATTTCGATCACCTCACATTGGACAAGTAACTCACTTCTTAATATCAGTCATGATTCTTTATGAACATTCACACAGCGGCTGCTGACGCCGCTATACTATCGACCTCAGAAGGCGCAGGACGCCGAAGTCCCGTCAAGGTGTACTTTTAACTATAAACTTAACTTCGAGATCAAAATCTTTTCTTTTTCACGGGAGTGCGGGAAAAATGAACTGTCTCAAAGTGAAATACAGATTATCTCGGTGCTTGGTCAATTACGTTAATTTGACAGACTGGGTATGCTATGTCCGATCAGTTGTGGTCAGCAGATTTAAGAATTATACAATTCTGGTCATTTTATTCAGTGATGTCTACAAGAGGAACTGCACAAAATGCAAGTCACCAATGAATTAGACATTCAATAAGCTTTTAGACGTTCTTATTTTTGAAATTTGACCTAATTTAGAGCATTTTCATTCAAGTTTTATAACTTACCTCAAATTGACACAGAATTAAATAGAATTCAGGTTTCTGCTTTTTATATTTTCGGATTACTTTTAAAGGATCAGTCTTTTTACATCGCTCTAACACTCTCTAGCATATAGTTCACAACAAATTTTCATAAATCAAAATGAACTGACTTGCACGCCCATCCTGCGCTGTAGCCTCGGTGAACTCTGACTTCAGTTTGTGAATTACCAAATTATGTAACAGTTGCCACAGTGACAACTATCTTGACCGATACTTATGTCAACTGCTACTTCGAACTTTCGGAAAAACGAATCGTTGCCTTGAGAATTTTGGAAAATGCATCTTATCAACGAATATATTTTTTATTCCGTTTAATCTCTAATTATATCTATCAACATTTTGTGATTTTTTTTAAAAAATCATTATTACTTTGTAATTTACATGACATAGTAATAATGCATAATTCATGAGTCTAGTTATTATCTAATTCAAAATCAAAGGGATTCTCGCTCGCATGTAATTCTAACTTTTACTTGTGGTTTCCTTGGCACAGTGGTTAAATGCTTTGGCTAGCGATCTTTTGGTCTACAGGTCGAGGCCCGAAAGTGTCATTGGAAGTCATCAGGAAGGGCATCCGGACTAAAAGTACTACAACGCTCCAGAAAAGTCTATGTCATCACTATCGAAGTCCCCAGTATGGGGGAGTAGTGAAGTTCAAGCTTCATTTTTTTACTTAAAAATAATAAATGCAGTATAGTTACTCTATGTAATCTCCTGTGAGTCCGTATTTCAAGACAAAATGCATCTGGTCACTGTATCACACTACCGGTACTTTATGCTTTTTTAAAAAGCAAGAAGTCAGATCACAAGGGGAGCGAATCCTTTTGCTTCTGAATTGGACAATCTCGATAAAGAACATCTCTTACATCGCATTTCTTACATACGAGTAGAGCCTATATCGCACTTTCTAAGTATAATGAGTTATGTGTAAGTATGTCTAGTTTTCTCAAACTTTAGGAAATTTTCTAATAAGCATATAATAGGGGCCTACGTAAATCTCTCAAAAGTAAATTTCAATGATATTGTCAGCAACATGTTGCACATTTGTTATGTCAATAACGTGCAATTCGCTTTAATCCGTGCGAGTCCTTGTAATATGTGAATAAGTCAATGTAATACTTGATCCTAGCCCTCATAATTTACGTTTATGATAAGTGTAATCCCTTTTCGCCATGTGTTTGAAGATACTCCTTGGTTGCTCCGTTCGAAAAGGGATATATGACAATGCGGAAGGACATGACTATCCTAACAAGATATAATGTGCAACATGATTCTATTTAGATTTCTTTATCTTCACTATGCAACGTGATCTTGAAATTGTTGAGGCTTTGCTCATCAAAAGCATGCAACCCCCAACTCAATCGGCAAGATCAAAGCTCGACAAGGCGACTGCTAGTTTTGTAACTCAATCCTTATTCTTCTTTATGTTTCTTTAATTCTTTCTATTCAAAATGTTAGTATATCATTAGCTATATATATATTTCAAGACATTGATTTTCAACTAACATACATGTAGTTTCAAATTTGCTTCCTTTTTTAAATGTATTGTGTCCTAATTGTTTCACTCCCTGAAAATGTATAATGTAAATATCCGGAACGCCTGTATCAATATTTTTGCGATCAAATGGTTTTCTAAAGTTGCTTTTAAGTTCTCTAGTTTTATAGTTTTGTACTAATGCACAATTCGCTTTATGCGTGTTGCCTATGCGCAATTACTCAAGCAATCGGAATTATTGATAATGTAAATCATCTAATCCTTAATGATGCTACATCAACCTATATTCAATGTGTCCATTACATGTAGTCGATATTATCTCGCACTAATGGCTGTGCTGGAGTACAATTTCAGCCATCACGGCTACTCTAAATATTGATATCACGTGACTCTCAGTCATGTAATACGTCCGTTTATCAGATTTGATAGCACTCTGTACTTTCCTGCCTTGCAATCAACTTTGTCATGAAGAAAACTCGATAGATTTATCTTGATTTCTTCAATGTGATTCTCCAGCAAGTTGATAATGCTTTGTTGACAATAAGTTCCTCTGAATTGTCAAGTCACTTGCCCCCTTCCAAGTTCATTGGAGATCACGCATATACGGTATGCAGATTTTGGCTTTCCTGGAACTGCAACACGTTTATCCTCAAGTCATGGAGCTAATGAAATGTGTCACGAGCTTGCAGATATCATCCTGTGCTATTGTTTATCTCATCTGCACTATAAAATCGTGTTTGAGATCGGATGTCGCAATTTATTTATGTCAGTGACGTGTCATTAAATGCCAATGATGCTATGAATATAATCAGTAAAGTAAAACGATGAGGAAACAAAGCTGGTTCATAGATGTCAATTAGCTTTTATGAAAGAGAAATATCAGCATCTGTGAGCTAACCTTGTTTCCTCGACCCTTTTCTTTTACCAATAAATTTCAGTTATCTTAATGGGCAGAATTATTTGAATGCACTATATGAATCTGAATGCGATCAATCGCGGTAAGATAAACAAATGAGTTGTTACTAGATGTATTTCAGAACCTGAATTCGATCGTGCTACGGTGTGCATAGGAATCCAATCTCTCTCGCTCAAGGTATCTTCTATCTCGAGGTTTCGTAAGATGTTGATGATAAACACTTAAATATCGTAAAAATTAGCATGTTATAGAGAAACAGACAAAATTGCATAACATACCTCCTACAAAGCAAATATGGTGAAGTTTAGGCCTAGCTCTTAGTTTTGAAAGAAGAGGCCTATGCACTTAATGATATTTTCCGACGTTTTCATCAACTTATTCTCCAACTTTCTTTTTTATAAATTTCCAAAGACGATCTCTTTCACTATGCAAGGAACCTATTGTTGAGAACCGAATTTTTCAGCATTACAAAATTGTCATCTTGTAAATTTACAGTAGAATCTATCCTTGATCACGTTGCATCTCTCCATGCTGCAAAACACCTTGAGTAGTATACTGGATGAACCGAAATTGCAGTAGAAAGAAGCAATCCTCAGTGTGACTAGTGCTGAAGTCGGGATCATTGTAGTTTGCGACGAAGACAATCTTGTTCCAACAGGAGTTATCTTCTTTGTCAAAGAATTAAATACTAATGCCCTTCAAAATAGTAATTCCCTACAAAACAATATAGTCTGTAGGCTAGTTTCGATTTGCTTCCCTTATTCAAGGGCATCTCTAATTATATTTTATTCTACATGAGAGCCTCCGTCATTCAAGGGCATCCCTATTGAAAGGTGACTTATATTTAAAAAAACATGATGCTATTCAGGAAATAGCGAACATATTTATGAGACCTTCTCCAAATATTGTTGGTTTAATATCGATTGGGCATTATTTCGGTTGAATATCACAGTGTAAAACCGAAACGAATGGATGAAAAAGTGAACTTTGTGGTGGACGTTTAGAGTGTGCGATTTGGACATGTTGTCTTCGTTGTCATCTTGGCGACCTTATATTAATGATGTTGTGTTTTGAAAAATTTTGGTGCGGTTTTTGTGCATTGTATTTTTTGGACGTTGTTGTTGTATCATTCGACATGAGCTCCCCTACCCCTGTGTCAATCGAGGATCGTGGGATTGTTAAAATAAAATATATTTTACATTCCAATAAAAAATTTTGTGATCTGGCATTTCATATGCATGAAATATATTTGTCCTGAAGATACATCTATTTGCTGTCTGATTGCCATCATTGGATGATAGTCTGAGGACAATTATTTCCTCAATTGGTTATTTTAGGACAAGTTATTGAAACTGTCTTAAGTCAGACGGTTTTCAGTTATTCAGATAGTTTCTTGTTGTCTTAAGCCTCGTTTATACTTATGCTGTACAGCAAAATATGTGTTGCACAGCAAATGCTGCAAATGTTGTATGAGTTTGCTGTACAGCAAGATTAGTCATTTGCCGGAACGACATCTGCGTCAGAGTATGAACACGTGTTCGGCAATAAGATTGATCGAGTGACGCATACGCCAAATCTAGCAATACGTCATGCTGTAGAGGAAAATTTATCGGAATCTTTCTACACGGCAGTCTGTGCAGCAGTCATCATACGTTCGCGTGAATGGATGAAGAAAAGTTAATCGAACTTGTACATAATTGCAAGCATCTGTGGGACTTACACTGCGCAGATTACAAAGATAATATCAAATCCAATAATTCTTGGAATGCCATAGCCCAACATCTTGGAGTGGAAGTTGAAGGTGTAAAGACTCGTTGGAGATCACTGCGTGACGGATACGTTAGAGCAAAGAGAAACTTAAAGAAAAAAAGTGGTGATAAAGGTGGAACAAAAGCCAAGTGGAAATATTTCGAAAAAATGACCTTTCTTGACAAAGTATTGGAACGGAGAAAGGCAGAATCAAACCTATCAAACAAAGAATCCAAGGAAGCAGAAACAAGTAATGAATCAAACAATGGCAACGACAACATCAGGTAATATTGATATCATAATCCTATATTTTACATAAGTTTCTGTATGGTGCTATACCATTAACTTCATACTTCTAAGTAATTGAAATACAATAACATGGAATGCATTTTCCTATTCATCATCACAACAGCAACACATCCACCACTCTGGACTCCTTCTGACCTAGTGCTGCTTTGACCTACTTCTGGACAGCTTATATTTCATGTCTTTCAACCAAAATTTACTGAACTCAGTATGGTCGATATGACTTGGATAGACCATTTTTGTGAGGTTCAAATCACTTTCTAAAAAATAAGAATTGTTTGAGACAGTTACATGAAGTTCTTCATGCATTTATTGGCCTCTGGAAATGTGATCAAAAAGTGTCCATATCACCCCCACTTTACCCTATGGACTACGACGATTCATCTATTTAAGCTTGGCTTGTATCGGTACACCCAATACAAGTTCTGTCCAACCTATGCTAGAGGAATGAGAAAGACACATTTCGATCTAATTTAGAAAATGCTGCAATATAAACCGTGAGACAATATCATAAGATGCTCTCGACGAAATAGACCTATACATGTAGATTCTAAAATGGATCGTTTTTATAAGCTCATATACGGAACATGAAGATTATTCAATTTATGAGGAGTTTTTGTTTTTCAGCAACGACACTCGTGATGAAGCTGACAGTGAAGGCATTGAATCTACTCAGGATGAATATTTATCGAATAATCCGTCTGCTATGATACCACCTCCACCTTTGCCTTCACCTGCAACATCGAAGGTTCGACAAAAGGCGCTGGATGATGCAATGCTGGACTATTTGGAAGGATTAAACAAGAAAGACGATGAGGGTCTGTTTGGTGAACATACGGCTGCATCATTGCGGAAATTGAAACCTATTACAAAGTCACATACAAAAATGCGAATTCAGCAGATTCTCTTTGAGGCAGAACAATGCGACCTAAGTAAAACAGCATGCGAAAACGGATTCGTCGGAGATTTAATGAATACAACAACTTTCCACAATCTAGGATAATAATTAGGACAGTAAACTCACGAACGCTTCCCCCCTGTATTCGCATGTGTAAGGCCTATGCCTTTCATTTATATTTGATACACCGATTCCATTTTGTCTCCTCAGTTTATATGTATGTCAAGAAAAAAGAGCGGTTATCCATTGAGAACATCTGTTTTATTATCAAACCTGTTGAAAAATGGAAAATTATGGTCTTACATCGCATATGAACTCGACTGCATAGGCAGTGTTATTTCAGTTCCGCGACGGATGACAGCACTTTGCCATGGAATGGCACCAGCATCCGAGTTGAAATAGTTCATAAACTTTTGTCTTACTTTGTAAGCATACTTCGAACATGAAGTTTCTGACATATTGGAAATATCTTCCATTCCTGCATCTTCAGCGGTAATTTGCCGCCATCCTCCTAAATGAAGTACACCATCTTGATCTTCATAGTCCACAAAATTAGATGGACAATACCTGGTTTCAGGTACAGATTGACCATCCTTTGATTTGACATAATTATGGAGGAGAACACAAGCCCAGATAATGGAATCCACAACATCAGCAGTGCACTCAATCGGGCGCCTGAAGATTCTCCATCGTGCTGATAAAATACCAAATGCATTTTCTGCAATTCTTCTGGCTCTGCTGAGTCGGTAATTGAAAACTTGCTTTTCATCAGTCAGGTTTGTGCCAGAGAAGGGTTTCATGAAATATGGTCGTAATGGAAATGCGTCATCACCAATGAATACATGTGGGACTTTCTGGTCGGCTCCAGGAAGAAAATTTGGGGACGGAAGATGTATACTTTCCTTATGCAGTGCTTCAGCAACATCCCAGTCACTCCAAACTCCGGCGTCACTTTCTCTCCCACTTCTGCCAATGTTCACGAGACGAAAGAGATATTTGGCATCGACTATGGCCATCAGTACAACTGAGAAGCTGTTCTTGTAGTTGTAGAAATTGCTACCGGAGTTTGCAGGTGCTGTGATAACAATGTGCTTCCCATCACATGCTCCGATGCAGCAAGGAAAATTCCAATAAGCCCAAAACTCTTTAGCGATTTCTTTGAAATCATCCTCAGAAGGAGGTGAAAGATATTGTTCTTGAAGAGCAGCTCTGATCGCTTCGATCGTTTCGCGAAAGATTTTGTTGACTGTTGATTTGCCCATTCGGAAACTATGAGCGACACTTTGTTGAGAATTTCCTGTTGCTAGTAAACGCAGGGTGACTGCCAGTCTTATTCGAGGAGAAATTGGGTAGCGATGGGTGGGTTCGTGATATATAAATCTTTCCACTTTCTCGAGAAGATTGTCGAAACTTTCCTTGGACATTCTGAAGTAACTAAAGTGCGTTTCTGTATCCATTTCCCGCATCTCGTCGATCAGACAACATTCACTTCTTATGTTACGAGGAATATTCAATGGTCGAACATACCAACGTCGTTGTCGTGACTTTCTTTTATGGTGATGAAAGTAAAGAAGCACAAGTGGATCCATTTTGTAATCAAACTGAGACCTTTGCTGTGTATTCCTTTCTTAAGTATGAACGCTCGCACAACACAACCAATCAGACAAAGAAAAAGTTGTTGTAATACAACTGCTGTACAGCAATGTCGTACAGCAATTTAATACGTTTTGCTGTGCAGCATCTACAGCAATACAGCAAAGTCTGATTTTGCTGTACAGCATAAGTATAAACGAGGCTTTAGGTCGAGCCGATGCACGCATTAATCAACTCAGCTATCTGTCTGTAGCTTATGCAGCAGGTCTATGATGAAGTCCTTGACCTTAGTTCACAGATCCAAAGTAGCCTGTCTACGATCATTCGAATAATCGAGTGCAATGTAATTGATGAACATGATATTGAAGAGATACAAATATTATAAACCAAATTCTATGACATGGAAATTCATGACGGATTTTTGAAAGCGCAAAATGATCAATCAAATAAGACAGTCGCATTAGTTCAAATTCAACACAATAAGGCACGCACAAGAGGCAGTCCTATAATCCACTAACTCTAGGTTTTTTTGACTAGCGATCGCGACAAATGCTTACACATTGGATGTGATTGTTACGATATGTTATCAATTGAAGTTCTTGAAACTTCTGGACAGCTAAGCGATTCTTCTGCACTTGGACAGAAGGAAAACGACATCTTTTTCGAGATTTATTTGGAATCATTGCCGCAACACTATGCTGTGAAAGCAAAAGTGACAAAGGCAATTACAAAATCAGTTTTCTCGGAATGAAAATTAGTAATTTAATGAACAATTTCACGGTGAGCTTAGCTTAATTTAACTTTAATTGAAGCTTATTAACGAGCTGAATTAACGTCTCATAAACTCGATGGCACTTGTTACAGAAGTTGTTTTTAGATATCTTCTTGCCCTCCTACAAACCTTTTGAAAAAATTTACTTGATAGACTTAAAGACTTGAAAACCATTCCTCAGTGTCGTTATTATTAACTATGTGGACAGATTCACAAATGTGTGAAATCAATTTACAACTCGACACATTCATACATCGGGATTTGACTTTAGTTAGTATTTCCATAAAATTTCTTTTTGAGTAAGTTTAAATAACTCTTCTGATTTGACCTCTGATATGCCACTTTTTAGTCTGAAGACAAGACAATTTGTTTATGAAAAGTATAAAAGACAAAAACAATTTGCTTATAAAATTGATACACTAGAATTTTTTAAAATCTGATAACAACTGGATGTCTGGCTTTCGTTTTCTTTTGTGTTTTATTCGTGGCTTTTGTTTCGAGCAAAGGTTTCGAGTCCAACGATGCGGATAGTCACTTGAAATCAGATCGTCTGTGACGTTTTATAATTTGCTTAATACAGGTACATTTGAATGTTTTCAATATTATCTGATAACAACTGTATGTCTGGCTTCTGTTATCTTAGAAGTTTTATGACGGGAACTTTTAACACTTTTTGATAGAAAATTTCTAAAGATAGCGTTTGTCATGCTGCAATACCATGAAACAAACTGTGAATCAGCTAACAAACCTATCACATTATTTTCAACTATCCAATTAATATGTCTCTTTATATACATCTTAAACGAATTATTTGTCAACTAGTTAATGGAAAATTGAATAATGAACCTTTAACGGAAACAATCACTTAAAGAATGTTGATTTGTTTGTTAAGTCATTTGAAGTGATTTTTATCTTTCGCTTCTTTTTCTAGAAAGCTGTTTTGTAATGAAATGCTCCTGCTCATACGCATACTTAATTAGCGAGAATAATCGTCTTTTGATCAACTTCTTTGAAGTTATCAAGTCACTCATTCAAACTGTAACTATAAGTCATGAACGCTCTATACATTGACAGGTCGTAAATGTGTTCTCTGAGCTGAAAGCAGTACTGATTATTTCGTCAAGTTTCGTTGTTTCGACTTTGAAATTCGATCATCGTGAAATCTCTTATTCAAAATGAAAATTTGGTCATGAAAATCTGAAACTTTGATACAACGTAATGATGAATCGAATCGTCAAAAGAAAATGGGATTTCCTCTACATGGTTGATTTGTGACTGTGTTCATTTCTGAAAATATTTAGCAAGAAATCTTATTGATGATGGTCATTCAACATTCTTTGAGGCGTGGTAAATGGTAATATCATGCGTGCAATGATGAAATCTCATTAATCATTCGGAAATATAAGTTGATAATTCGGAATGAGCTAAAATGTACATAAAATTTGATTTTGTTTCCATGAAAATGCAGCTGAAGCCTGATGTTCTCAGCGGTAGGCCAACATTTTGTGATCTCTTACAATAGCATGTCGATTATTGACACAACTGTGATTCTAAAATGCTTCAGCATTTTTGCAGTTTCAAGCGATTCAAACAATCGTTTACCATACAGTCCTTGAATCAAATATGAAAAATGAAACACTTATATAAACTTACTTCACTAAACTTCACGGTCATTTTGTCCTATGTAGAAACGTTTGTATTAATTCGTGACTTCCACTAGAAGCAAGTAAAGTTATTTTGAAGATAACGCTTAAATCTTATGCACCTGTGAGTCGGACTTGGAAAAATACTTTCGTTTGTGAAATACACATGTATTTATAAATGTCATTGTATTTTTTCAATTTTTTATCAACCTGTGAAGCCGCGAGTAGCCGAAGTATTGTCGAACTTTAAAGATAGAAGGCTCGCACGTCGGTGAAATTATATCAGAACTTGCGCTTTGACTGCTATCTTTATTTTGCACCGAATTTTCGGATGACTGACCACCATCCATCTTCAGGGTGAACATGAAGCAATGAAATGATACAAAAATAGAAATTAACAGCAATAAAACCTCTAGAATGGAAGTAAAGCTTCATGCAATACACAATAGTGACACAAAAATAGCACGCATTTTCACTTAGATACACTTGTCGGCGCAGCATGACTTCTCGCCCGCTTCAGTGAATGCCGCTGAATGATTACTCGCCCGCCAATTTATAACATAAAAAGCAATCATTCAAATGCCAAAAATATGATGTATTAGGTCTAAAAAAATTGAACGGTATGTTCTTACATGGGATGCTTCTGTGAAATGTGTTCAATTAGATTTATCAATCCTGAAGATACGTTCGTTCGGTAGCGATCATTTTTCAGCAAACCTTTGCTTTTTAAAAAGCTGATTGCCGACCACTGGGAGTTCACAGACTCAGTTAAGTCAAAACACGTGAAGTTCATGGCAAACGATGTAATAAGTGACATAAGAACAAATGAATTGATCATATATTTGAGGAAGCTAAAACACACACACAGACGCCTAGCAGAGCGCTCATACATCACACACAGATGCCGCAACAGAGCGCTCATACATCAGAAACATATGCAGCGGCGGCGGGCAAGAAGTCATGTTGCGCCCACTTGTCAGCGGCTTGATCATTGGTTTAGATTCAGTCACATGTGTAAATTTAAGCTTTTCATTGGTGGTTCATGCCCCAACTTGGTTCCCCCGGATGTGCCGCGACCTTGAGTCAATTTCCATTCTTGTCAACTACACATAAACAATCTATTTCTATGATATAAAGTGAGAAGCAAGTTAAGTTAAAAAGAGAGAAAATCACTAAAAGTCAAGGTTGCACTAAAGCACACTAAATGCACGGTAAACCTGAATCTGTATGATTGAAATTGTCATTTCGCGCTATGTGCCAAGTTTCTAAAAATAGACGCCAAGTGTAATTGCATTCTCTTGTGGCGATCACTGTATTGTTCCAATCAATGCGATGACTTTCAGACAACGAATGCAGTGCCACAGCGGATTTGTCTTCCTGCATCAAGCGTGTAACAGCTTTATGCGGGTCTCCAGGGCATTACTCGTCTGGCCCACATACGAGAGAGGGCAGTCTTTGTAAGGAATCTGGTAAACGGCTCCTCTTGTCTGATCCTTAGGAGGTCGGTCCTTTGGTACACCCAGATAGGAGGGAACCATCATCGGGGCTTGGTAAAAAACCTTCACCTTGAACCGGCGAAGGACCCGGGCCAACTTCCCTACATCCTTGCTAATGTAGGGCAAAATCTTTTTCGCGCGAGCATCTTCATTATCCTTGGGACTATTCCTTTTCTTTCTGATCATTTTCTTAGGATATCGATTCGCCATCAAATCGCTGGTCACCCACAAGACGCATCATCTCACGTCTCACAAGAAGTTTAATGGATCGATCGACTACTCATTTGTCAGATGAGCAAAGAAGGAGAATTGAAGTGAGAAGGGTGACCAGCGATTTGATGGTGAATGGATCACGGGAAAGAACATTTTTGGTCACAAATTTCCAAAATTATATATGCAGAAACACGACGTGCCCTTGGTGGTCTGCGCTTTCTGAGATCGATAGCTAAGTTTCTAATGTATGAATGTTCATGGAACAAATGCATGTTTTGAAAGATCAAATATTATAATACCAATAGCTTACTTTGAAATAAATGGAAATGTTCCAGAATGTCAAAATACAAATACAAGGAAAAGTCTTTTCATGCTTTTCATCGAAATGAACGAAAAAATATGCGTATGTGCTAGTAAGGGGCAGTCACGGGGAAAATTGCGAATTCTTTTAAAATTGCATGAACGAAGCAATTTTTTGCCTAATATTTTTTCTTTGAAAGTTTAACTGACAATCTTAATGAACCGTCGAAATGTCATACTGTAGATCAAGGTGATATAATGTCAGGTTGAAATATTCTACCGAAGAAGCGCGAAAAAAGTCTATCTATGATTCACATCAGCTGCGCGGTAAATGTATCCTTTTATTTCTTGTGCTCATTCAATGACAACCTTGAAGTAGAAATTGTGTTTTGAAAATTTTAGGAAATAGTCGATCTGTTAAATTGCGAGTCTCAGAACACTAAGGTAGCGTCAGACTTTGACTTGTATTGCATGGAGTAATGAACAAACGCGTAGAGTGACAAAACACACATGCAAGCAATATTGCGAGCGAGTACTGCTTACTGCTGTGACAATAGAACAACAGGAATAAACTGTCACTGTAGAGAATATGAAGTGTCACAATAGATGGACATAGATATCACACAGCACGATCTATCTTAAAAATCTCTAAAGCAATCTTACAAATTTTTTAGTGCACACTTTTTCTAATGTTATAAACGTTGTTTTCAGAATCCAAAAATGCAGAATATAAATATGCTACTTCAGAAAAGCATCTGTTTCAAGCGAGTATTAATTTCTGTGAAATGTTTGAAACCTGACATTCTTATTTCTGCAAATTTCTTTAACACAATAATCAAACTCTTTTTGTTTTCTTTCCAGCATTGGTCTTGACGTTCCTGTATCGCAATTGAATAAGTGATGAAATTCTGACAATCGTGAACTGTCCTAAGACCCTGTTGTCTGCAGCAGTGTTTGATCAGTGCATTTGTCTTATCATTCCTTACTTATTGTATCACTATATTTGTTGATAAAGATATTTTTTGTTTTGATCTCATTTTCAAGTGAGCATAACTCTAGCTTTCAATATTTTCAAATGCTTGAACCTCCTCATTGGTTTGTAATGTTGTTTTGGTATGAATATTGAGGAATACAATCAAGAACAATAAAGATGATGCATCTTGAATGATTTGTTTTCAATTCAAATTTGCTAGGAAGGTTTCGAAGGTGTACAAGGTGTCGAAGGTGTAAGAAGATCAAAATGTTTGAAGAATTCTCGCCCTTTCGATACTTTGTAGATAAAAAACAAAGCGATGTTCATACTGTGAGAGAGCAAATGACAATATATACACAAATATGTATACAAATATACAATATATGTACAAATGACGCAACCCTCGCGTTGACAATATACGTACAGCATGAACATCGCTTTGTTTTTTATCTACAAAAAAATCAAAATCATCAGTTGACGATAACGAACAATAATGAACCGAAGCGTCATTATCACAAATTTGAAGCTGATTGAATGCCTCGCTCAAAAGTTAGAGCGATTTATAAATGTAAGGTATGTGCAGTAAGGCTTGTGATACCTGATGCTCTCTAACTTTGGAGCAAGATATGGATGCATCTATATTCCTAATTTTAAAAAAAACTCCATACTCCTTAATAATAAGCATGGGCCTAGCTCATCTGTCAGCACTCTACCTTGAGGGACGTGATACGCAATGCAACAGCAATAGAACACTAGGTGACATGCCACGCTCAATCACGCGTAATTACACATGACCCTAAACATTCGTGGCTATGCGGGATATTGCTGCAACATCTGTTATATAAGTTAGTATAGTTGGCAGTCCTGTTATAAAGACTTTGCGTCTCATGTGTCTGCATGTATCAGAGGCTAAACAATGTGATAGGACCTCAATTTCATGCTCAGGGAAGACAGAACATGCTTAGCGGTTCATCCGTGGTTAAAGCGGCAGCGCAGACAACCGTAGACGACGCGCAAACTATAAACGCTCCCCCGCGCGTATTCATAAATATTTCCCATGTTTTAACAGCATCAGATCAAGTGATTTCTGACTCTTAGTGCAGCGCGTATGTACGCGGGTAGAAGAATAGAATGTCCTTAACCACGGATGTTTGGGGTGTTCCGTAATTACGCGTGGTATGTCACCTAGGGAATATAATATAGTGACTTTTATTAATTTAGATACCTCGACTGTATACCAGCATCTGCGTTCACCCGGCGTATGCATAACTGCTTAAACTATTTTGCACATGATGTATTCTTACATTGTCGGCTACATATTTTACCTGCAGTAGGCGTGTACTTATAATGCATGTATTTCAGTTATCCGTGAATTGCAAATAGCAAAAAATTGAAGCAAAAACGCATTTCTCAAAGATAAGTGCTCTTTCTTGTATGTTAGATGGAAAAGTGCGCACACATTTGGGAAAACACCCTTCCCTTTGCACGCAAATGAACACATTTGGCCTATAGGCCTATACCCACCCCCTGACTGCGTGCGCACTAGGCCTATGGATGGCCGTTTATTATCTGAGTTATCGACGGTTTCAGAGGCGAGTCGGTTTGATGGTGTCAGTTTGGCTCAAGTGACGATTCTGCTTTTGATAATTTGTTCAGTAAATAAACTATACCGTGTGTCGCATGTCTGAAATCTATACTTTTACATTGCAAGTTAATTTCTGGCTGACATTTGTTTACATCGAGTCATTTTGGGTAAATAACTCTTCTCAATGTCCTATCAGTGTTCTTTTCAAATACAGTTGGAACGATGATGCCCTCCGGATGAAACTCCGGCCGCATGCAACGGTCATATTTTTTGCTTAATTAATACTAATAAGTCAGTTCTTATGCAAAAATTGAAAGTAGTAGCCTATTTTCTTTCTACTTCTTATATATAAATGGAAAGTGAAACTTGATTGTTGAATGACATTCTTCTAACATAGTTAATTTCAGTACTGAATCAAATAATCTATAAATTGATCAATAGCTACGAAAACGCATTTTGTAAGAGCACCATGTATGTCCAAAGATTAAGAAGATCAAATGATTTTCTCCCAAACGAATCCAGGCGACGGATCGGATGAACGATGCGTTGTCAATGGTTTTTAAAATATGAAAACGTCGCAAAAATCAAAAACTGAATTTATTAAAAGAGGCTTTTTAGCTCTTTTTATATTTCTCCTGATGAAAATTGGACAATCTATGTCATCTTGTTGCCAATTGAAACCGGTAGAGACTAAATAATTAATTCATTTTTTGATTTTCGACGTTTTTATATTTTGAAAACCAAGGATCAATAAGTCAAATTTTGAATTTTTTTCATAGCAAAAGCTGAAACAAAGTAATTCAGTAGGCCTACATACGGCATTAGTAGAATGGTCTGTGGCTACTGACTTGGGCAGCTGTTGGGAATGAATCCCAATAGTATATTTGTTGTCAACTTGGTTTACTTAATACTTATAACATGTAAAACTGAATTTTTCGATTTCTATGTATTGTTGATTAATTTTAGCTTGGTTTACAACGCCTGCAAAAGTCGTCTGCATACCTGAATGAATAAAAATCCTGACATCCTACCCTTAGATTCCTTACTTATATTTCAGAATTGAGGATTAATAAGCTTAGCTACCTTTGATAGTTTGACAAAATGGTCAGCAGCTGAATAATTTGTTAGCTAGCGTTCATTCTTTTTCAATGCAAGGATGTGATGCAAGCGTCTTGAAGTGATTCGAGCGACATTTGTGATATACATTGAAATCAGCGAAATTCTGCCATTCATTTATTTTTGGAATAAAGTAAATGAAATCGTGATATTCAACGAAGCTCATGTATTTGCAATACAATTGCAAAACATTACTTTTTATGTTTCTAGAATGATTTAAAAATATTTCCCAACAATTTATATATGCAGTCAGCCCTCTATAATTCGACACTCGATAATCCGACACCTTCATTAAACCGATAGATTTCTCAGGGAACCAAATAATCGTTATTTTCAAGTACTCATTAGTCCGACAATTCAATTCTCCGACATTGACATACGTTTTGGAAAACAATGCATCTCTACAGCGTGTACATTGCATGCGATAATCCAACACAATGTTTTGATGGAGAGTGGCTGATCAAATCTGACCGAAAGATGCGATTAGATAATCGGTCTTCTATACTTCTTCTAGACAATGGACCGTACCTAGACAATAGACAATACCTGATCCTACGTGTCTTCGCAACGTGAAGGTTCATTTCTTATCAC
Source organism: Prostheceraeus crozeri (assembly GCA_907163375.1). Classification (NCBI taxonomy): domain Eukaryota; kingdom Metazoa; phylum Platyhelminthes; order Polycladida; family Euryleptidae; genus Prostheceraeus; species Prostheceraeus crozeri. The sequence goes on from CAJQUW010005245.1 coordinate 326,194, forward strand.
CGAACACAACGACACACTTACAGCCTCTGGAATTGTAATGTCAAATGCCATTACAATTGAAGAGCAATGCAACACCGCCTCGAAGTCGCCGACGATACTTAAACGGGTGAGCTCGACATCCGACGTGCTGTAGAGTTCTTGGGGAACGCTTGGAATGATGTCAAGCCACAAATGATTGCAAATGTTGGAGACACAGAAAGATCCTACTCTATGGATCCTACCAGTCCCAACCACTGAAACCGAAGCAGAGGCTCAAATGGAAGAAAGTTCACTTGAAGAGGTTGATCATTTGTTCAGGAGAATGGATCCGGATACCGCAGTACGTGCAACGGACCTTCTTGAGTGCGACGAGAACATAGCTACTGAAGACGAAATGACAAACGAAGCAATCATGAATATTGTGGAGACGAAGCCCAAAAGGATAAATACGCCTCCAAAGGTGTCCATGAAAGAATTTCGGCGATCTTTGGTCGGTGTGAAATACTTCATTGAGCAGCATTTGCATCTTAATGCTATCAAGTAGAAGTCGAAGAAAATCAAGTGTGACACTCAAACAATTATTACGGACTACTTCAAAAATCTTTCAAAAAAGTAAAAATTCTATGTTCTCACATATTTTGTTCGAGTAAAAGGAATTTCGCTTACTGTACCCGTATATATTTTACTAATGAGAATGCATGTACAATACACGTACATTGTTAATACAACGAATATTTTAATTATGATGAACGTGTAACTCGTGTAACTAGCGGGACAATCTAAAACTTTGGTATGATTATGATAGCACTATATACATTTTGTACGTACATTACTTTATAACACCATATAAACTGCATTGAGCAAAAATTCACTGATTCGACATCATCGATAATCCGACATTATTTTTGAGCACGGAGTTTGTCGGACTATCGAGGGCTGACTGTACTTGCTATTTCTAAATAGTGATAAAATAGTTAAAATAGTCATTTTAATAAGTCATTCTACACGTATCGATAAATGATAGGGCCACATAGGCTGCGTTCATAGTAGGTGGCAACAATGAGAGCCTTTACCCTACCATTTCAAACCTCCAATTCGAAGACGCTCTTTTATCAAACTTTCTTCATGAAAAACTTTCATCCGTTGTTGTAATTATTTCATTAACCAAAATATATAGTAATCATTCAAAAAATGGATATAGGACTTAAGTTTTGAAAGTTATAGTCCATCAGCTATTTATATGCATCACGAGGAGAATAAACTCGGATGGAGGAGTCCCTCAAGTTCAAATCGAAACAATTTTCCTCGTGAGTGATGGTTTCCGCTGACATGAACTGATATTGATTGAGAAGACGCTGAATGCTGATGGGCACACGAGGTACGTGCTCTCATTTGATAACGGGCAAGTTGTCGAAAATTAATTAGATATGAATCCATGTAGTCTATCAATAGGCACTGACTTGCGTCATTACCAACTCTTGAACCCGCATTAACACTGACATCGGTCACTACTCTTGTATAATCAATTCCATTCCGTCGATCAAGAACAGAATTTGGCTTATTACACGGCTTTCCCCTCTTTACGACATATTTCTGCTTTCGTGACAGGTTGTGAACACAGATCTGATGTGAATGAGAGAATGAAGGAGTTGTGATATTTTTGGAGATTTCCCTGTGATATTGACGTCAATCGTTTTCCCTTGTTATCAGTTCGATGGCTATTTTTGAACGCAGTATTTTCTTCTAGAATAAATGAATGTTTACATTTATCGTTTGGGAAGGATCTATTTTCAAAATCGCATTCTACAATAACATCAAAGTACATGCCGAAATGAACTTGAAGCATTGAGCATGAGGACAACTTTGTCGGAGCTCCATCGAAAAACTATTGGTTCTTATGATTGACCTCTTCTTTGCGTAGAATGTTTCGAATGTACATGTGAGATTGTTCTCTTGGTGTGGGAAACATATGTTTGGATTTTATTAAGCTTATGAGGATCAATATTTCACTAAGATTGTTTCTGTATGCAGAACAGCCTGTGTACTCCCAAAAGGGTCGGAATCGATCAGATTTTCGGCAGCAAGGTATCTCTGTAATCATTATGAAGTCGGCGACTATATAAAAGGAATCATTCTAAAGCCTAATCAACATCAAAATCCTATAGAATACAAAAATTTTTCAATGAATTTGCTTAAAAGACATTTAAAAATTGAATATACGTGTTCCAAAAAAGCTCATTTATTAATGATTTGCCTGAGTTCATAACAGAATTTCCCGCATCGAGACTGACAGTTAATCTGGAATAAAATTGGAAAAAATAATATATATGTCGATTGCTGATTATGGCTTGAATTTCAACCATATCACTTGGTGTCACATAATGCTAAATTATTATTTCATTTGTTAAAATACTTGATGTTCCGATATCCCTGTGACATTTTTAAAAGAGAAAATTTCAGTGGAAGCTAAGAAATAGTCTCATTTTATTTTATAAAAAAATGTGGCACACAATATTATCAAGAAAATATGTATCTGATCCGATGAGTTCACGATATATTGCAAACATTGGGACCAGCAACTGAAAAACTGACCAGCAAGAGATACCAATTTCGAAAAGATTATATTATATGCTAGGTCGCTGATAAGTCATGCAATTTGCCACTAATCGCCACTGCTAGTGGTCAGAGGTTTTTACCCGGTGCGTTATCCCACTCATTTGCCAGAAGTGGCTACCGGTGGCAAACTACTTGGTTCACAAAACGAACCACTTGAAATAATTTACCAGTGAAGCAATCAAATCGGTCATTTGACCCATTGATTTAACAAAAACATCCACCCATCCGGAACATTTTAAATAGTGTTCGCCACGGCATCCGCATGCGATTTTGATAGGTTATTCGTTGGTAGATTCGATGTATTACTTAGTAAATGCCATGTCGCTCGTCGATAGCTCAGATGTTAGAGCGTTGGCTTAGAATACCAGAGGTCGGTGGTTCAAATCCATCAAGACGGGCAGTTGGACAGCTGTTTTCCGCCTGTTGAAATACTGTCAAATGCAATGAAATTGAGAATCAAAGATTTGCCATAAAATCATGTTTTAGTCATTTATTTGTTAATTTTTTAGTACATAAAGTATTTCATAATTAGATGTATATGGAATCTCACAATTTAATGGAATGAATCTGTAAAAGATGATATTCAAATCTCTTGGTGAAGTGCATTGAATCTCCTAGCATGTATTAGGTGCTTCCTTTTTTCAAGAAGAATATGATCCATCCAAAATGACTCAATCATACTGGCATTCAATTTTCACATGTTTTTACTTTTGTTAATGCCTATAGTCAAACTAATTCTTTCTATTTCTTCAACGATTTATGTTGTCCGATGTTTCACATTTTACTGTTTTAATTTTTAAAACATGACATACATGTAGTCAAAACTATGACGATACGGAAATATTGCCTTAATGGGAATTCCTTGAAGCCTAGAACGCATAAATGAAATTAGCATTAAAAACTTTCATATCCATACCCTGATATAGAATAAGATGCATAATAAAAGAGGAAAAGCTAATAATACCAAAATGATAGGAGAAGGGAAAACTGACACTACCATTTCTACAACCCAAAGACGAAAATGCAATCCAAAATCCAGCGACGATATAGTAGCCATATCATGCAGTGCTACACAAAACTGAGAAGACTACTATAGCCATATGTGAGGAGTCATCAGAGAGGAACCATATTACTGCGAAAAGCAAGGTTTTGGCTCCTATAATTTCAAACAACCTGTACCACATGGCGGGGTTCAAATAGACAAAAAGAATATGAGATTAGGAAAGTCCATTATTTTGAGATTAGAATTATCATAATGACTGCCTGAAACATAAAGAGATAATTCATATTTTTGAGGCATTCATCAATATTTTGACAAGTATGTCCTATTAGTCTCAGCTGTGGGCCTACTTACGGTATCCAAAAGTGAGGCCTATTACAAAATTGTTCTACATGTTATAGTCCAACTGCAAATTGAATTTCCACTTATTCTATAATTACATTGGAGTTTTTAATTGTTGAATACCTGCAGCCACATCATTAACCGCATGCATGTTTGAGTAAGACCAGGCAGGCTGTTACATAAGTCGAATAAAACATTTAATTTTCAACATTGACGAGTGTTGTTGAAGCATGGTCCATTGGAATCGCATTAGCATTTATCATCCACTTAGCATTCTATCAATAATCACCTAGCTCAAGGATATCGATATAGATAGCTTATATCATAGATGTCCCTTCCTAGCTCCATTATCATTTCGTTTTAAAATACCGCATCTTTCCAAATTTGAAACACTCTTTCATACGACAGATGAGCCATCATCCGACTTATATTTATATAAAAATCACAATGCAATTCATGCTTGATATCAACTTCTCACCATATGAATTATCATTCGATTTAAAACGAACAACTAGAGCCATGCGTATATGCGGCTTTATGTGCCAAATCAAGAAAATTCGAAAATCAATTTGGAATTCTAATCACCTCTTCATCCTTATACTTTAATCCGTTTTTAAGCGAACTGCGATCAATGAGACCCAATGAATTTTTTTGGTTTATTTGAAACAGAATGCACGGAAAATTGCAAACTTCGGTTCTGAACTGATTATAGAAAATCATTAGAGCTGAATGATTCTGGTTAGTTACAATTTATCATGCAGACTTTGAAAATGTAAATGCAATTCAAAACTTTATGTCTTTGTTAATTTGTCGTGAACATGACTATGGTGGACAATAGTCAGAGATGTTCGTCTTATTGTAAACTTCATAATTCTATCTTGCAACAAAAAGGTACACCTGCACCTGGGTCCTTCCGCTTTTCAAAGGCAGTTCTAAACTATTTATATCGTCGCTGATCTCGTCCTCTAAGGGCTAATTTTTATCTGAAGCTCTTTCCGTTTTTGATTGTTTAATTTTCATCATGCATTAAGTTCAACAAAATAATGACTGGGTGTTGATTTATCTAGGTGTCCACTGAAGCAATCATTTATATAACCTTGGACCTGCATTTCTATTGTTATTGATGGGACTTTCGTGTGACCTGATTCCATGACTACAATTGGCAGGAATTTAGTAGGTTCATTGAATTGTAATTTTTAGGGGAAGTATAAGTACAATTTCATACTTTCTTTTACAGAAACTTTAAAATGTTTAAACAACATGCGTGACTGATTGAAGAATGAATGCATCACACTTTCAATGAATCTTTATTATACATTGTGACTTGGAGGTCATTAAACGAAAACTGTTGCTCTCGTGCATTGTCATCAAACATCGGCACACCTAACCACAACTCTGGAATATCAAACAATTCTCGGTCCATGAAATGGTACATAGGAAAATTACTGCATAATTTCGAGACTAATAGGTTTAATTTGTTGTGGTGATGAATCTTCAGATAATATAAATTCATTTCCAGCTGAAGTGAAACCAAGTCATTATCGACTTCAAATGCACTGATCACGATTCCTACGACCAAATAGGTTTTGGCAGTTAATTGCTCTGTTAATGTTACTTCAATTAATAATTTAAATTGGCAAGTTATTATAGCAGTATTCCATTATAAATGACTGCTGGGATGATTTTCATCATCACATGAGAATTACCGTCATTGATTGAAAAACATTCGTTCTACAGGACCAGCAAACCCAAGCTACCGACCCTACCTGTGAGTTTTGATATAACTTAACTTATTTGATAATCCTTTTGAAAGTAAAAGTCTTACTCATTGTAAACATCCAAAATTTACAATTACAGATAAAAGGAAAGCAAGACTTTCAGTGATCCATCGTTTATTCACATTTTTATAACAAATTTTCATCAACAAGGATTACTCAAAATACATGTCAAGAAGCCTCCCAAAATAAGTTTCAATGTCTTTATGCAAAAATTTCTATCAATCGATCCTTCACTTTATCTACAAAGATTTTTATCTTGCACCGGTAGAATGCCAAAGCGAACCGCATGGGAGACATGAGAATTTGAATCTCTATATAAGAGACATTCAAACATTTACAACAACATGAGTCTGAAACGGATGCTTCTAACATCAAAACTGCCATTTACAAGAAAGAAAATGCTTAACAACTGATACAAGGATGTGAAGAATGAATATTTCATATACAAAATGGAGATCTCGGTGGATAAATTTACAGTTTTTGATATCGTCTCTTTTGGATGAAGAGTGTTCCTGGCACATGAGAGAATATGTATTAAAAAATATGTAAATGAATGAAATCTCTACTGAGTAGAAAAGAAAAGGTATGGGACGGTATTTTCACAGCATTTTGGCAGTTCCTATGCACCAACAGATGTTGTACAGTTAAATAACCGCACAGAAATAAGCGTCAAATATAAATTTTCTGCACTTTTACAGTATACCTTATTTTTTGGATTTTCAGAAAATTTTTCATCGATCAAAAACAAAGGATGAAACTATTACATGAAAATCTTAATCATCGTTAATTCGTCAAATACTGTCATGACAAAGATGAAAATGTGCACGGAAACTGACACAACCGCAGCCTATGAAATTCCCATCACCAATACTTTGACATTCAAAGATTGTTTCAGTCTAGTTTTAGAAGTTTTCACAACTGCGTTGGGGAACTGCTGGCGTAAAATTCAAAAACGATTACCGACTATTTCTAACATGAATACCGGTGGTGACATCTTGACGACAGGTGAATCTCCTTCCCGTTCTATCAATTGGTTCACCTGACCATTATTCAAGTAGCAGCTGCTTTTGATTTTCGTAAATATCACAGTACATGTTTTTAAACATGCCGGTGCGATCAAAGATACATAGGATCAACTCTGTGTCCGAGATTTGTCTGAGATACTAGCTACACATCTCTCGACGAACTGGTCAGGTTGATGTATCTAAATGCTCTTTCTAGACGCAACCGTAAGATCCACTGGAGATACACGACGGACTAGACACAGTACTAGACGTCGACCCGCGATACTCTTGGCTTGCACTTGAACTTTCTACACTGCCCATAGTATAAAAGAGATCATTGTCATGTGCGGGACTTTGTAACGTGGAAGTGGGAGGGCAATAGCCTTGTGGGAAATGGCTCCAGCCGTAAAACACTTGATCTAAGACCCATTTGTCACTATTGAATTCTTCCAGCTGAACGACATTATTCCGATCACGGATTTGTAAACAAACATGATGTATGAGTTCTTCGATCAGATATAAGGTTTGCCTGTGTTCGTGACTCATCAAGCAAACAGTAGAGTGTGCAACAACACTTCGCAATGTCTCAAGATATGTAACTTTGAGTTCATCGTTATCAAAATGATTGTCCAAATAAGCAAGTAGTCGGCACCGCTGGCTAGTTAGGTCGGCAAAGTCAATGAAAAACCTCGAGCACATGTAAGGTTCTAAGCTTCGAATATCGGCGCAGTTGACAGGTCGGTAACCTTCAACAATAAGTCGGCAGTATCGCAAAAGTCCTCCGCCGCGAATTTCTTCAGGATTCCTCGTTGCAATGAGTTTGTTTTTCAGGTGATACAACGCCTCTGCAAAACTGCCGGACACCGCCTCAGCCACGACTGTCGGATAAAAATGCTTTGTCATTGGTTGGTGGCAATAATCTGAATACTTTAAAAGAGAGTCGAGTATTATTTGAAATGAGTCAACAGAAAATTCAAATTGTCGGCGCATTCGATCGACGAATTTCAGCTCTATTGACATGCGGCCTGGTCCGTGTTGGCCCAAACCGAGCAAGTACCAAGAGTCTCGTTGGTTCTGAACACGCACCAACTTCCCAATGAAAGTCTCGGCGAGTTGGGATTCCGTAGACAGATGTGACGAAGTCCTCAACAATGAAGGTTTTGATGGAGGGAGCAGTGATGGCGAGGATAGAGATGGTGGCGGGGTTGATGGAGGTGAAGGGGTAGGAGTATGATCCATGGAAGAGGAAGAGGAACCCGACATCTCACGGCCCCGAGAGGTCCGCTTCTTGGTCGCAGGGTGGAAGAACTCAATCAGTGATTGCATGACAACTGATTTGATGGTGGAGATTGTCTCCAAGTCATTCAATTCAACTCCAAAAAGAAGATCAATATCATTGAAGGTGGCATCTTTCTTCAATCCTGAAATGCAAGAGAGCATCATTAGTTACAGAGGCTAAAATGAATTCATAACATGCAACAAAACGCTGTCTGCTAGAAAGAATTCATTATGAAAAAATATCATATCTTATGCAAATACTTAATGCAACACTTGCGGAGCTCACACAAATGAATTTCAAGCAGCTGATAAGTTCGCAACTTAATACGAAAACTCGATATTAAGTGCATAATCGCTAAACTTGAAGATTTTAGAAAGCTAGGTGGACAATGATTTGGAATCTCCAATATCGAACTGATATGATCCAACCTTGGCAAGAACATTATGCATTTCGACTGCACTAGCAGTAAATAGAGAAAATCAAATAAAAAGCCGCCATATTACAATAAATTGACAGTTAGAGCAGAGATTTCGTTGTTTAGTGTAATGTCGAAGCATTTCATATTAATGAAACTATGTAGTAGGATTTTGAATCGCAAGCTGAGTTATAAAGTTGTTTCTGGAAAATAATAAAGCAAAAAGTTGTGATTTTGATTCTTGATCTTTCAACTTTACTATTTTCTCTAGAACAGAGCAACCAAATTAATATGAATATTTTGAAAAAGATAGTCTATTACACTTCCTACTTATTTTTAGTATAAAATATTTACCAATGAACGATTAGAATATTGACGATGAATGATCAGTTCAGCGTATGCATTCTCAGACGTAAGAACTTTTAAGATTAATAACTTCAATTAAATTTCTCCGGCTATCTTACGATTATAATTCTCATTTTACAAAATAGAATTTAAAGAAGATGTGCCTTCGAGTCAAATTTTGAACAACTAGCGATAACCGTTTCAGTACATCAATACATTCATGGCAGACGCAAATGTCTTCCCAAACTTCATTTTGTGAGAGCTATTACAGCACACTGATCGATCAAATCCAACCGAGATCCATATTTCTTCAATATGAATCTGCTTGTTTTCAATGATGGTACACTTTAAAAGTTCTTTATAAAACAAGAAGATCCAACAAATTGTCTGACCTTACATCAGGTTATGAAATAATGAAACATTTATGACCAATTTGAGTTTCAAGAATATGTTGAATCCAGTTGGGAAGCGCTCATTCAATCGACAAGAAATTCCTTGACCAGAAAAGTTTATTACTTTCCTATGTAGTTACGAAAACAACAGCTGTTCTCAACAACGATTTGTACTGTCATGCAGCGGTAGAATCGATTCAAGTCAATTACTTTCGATCAGAAAGAGCAGAGGGTTGTACACAGTCTTTGCCACAGGAGTACACATGCGCAATATGTGAGCTACCCTTACTGTCTTCAAAATGCTAATCAAAGACAATATCTAAATAGAATACCATGAGCCATACAGCCCTCATGTTATCACGCAGTATAGTAATGTTCATGTTGCCAGTAGTCTGTATGATCAGATCAATTCGTGTCTGTAAGGATGTGGGGATCATTATGAACCAATTCCTGACATAAAGTGACATTTTCGTAACCGGTACATTCCAGACAGATAAACAAAGCACATTCACATAACTCCGATACCAATGTAAGCTTACGTATTCCAATGTTACTATTGTACATACTGTAGAAATACAAAATTACGAATATCACTTGAACATTCATTACAATGTCAAGGTCTTTTTCAACTAAGTCACTGAAATTCAGATTGCTCAAATCGATTAACTCATGAACTAACTTGTATATATATTGATGTCCGTTATGGCTTTATGGCTTTATCTGTCATACAAGCATTAGTTGTATTGCTATATGCAATGCTTAAATACACCATTTACTCTTTAACTTAGAAAGACGATTTAGTGATGGAAAAATAATGAGAAACGAGTAAACAGATCAGAAATGCTTATCGTTGAACTTTCATGATTTTCATAATCGGTCGCTTCCTCGTTACATAAATAACATGGTTCTTAAAAACAATAGAATTTGTTTCAATAGAAACAAAAAATTAGGGACGGTGATCTTTTGACTTAAAATTAGCAAAATCTATCATTTTTCAAATTAAGATTTATTTTAATTAATGATTTTATTTAATATAACTTTTTAAATTTGATTTTTTTATATTCATTTTATGATTGTCTACGACTGGTGCGGATTTTCAAAACTCAAATATCTGTTGATACGTGATCTATTGCTTTGTCTGCAAGCAGCGTAATTATCGATTTTATCATGTAAGCATTACAGTAGCAATCGGTTAATATGTCACAGCCATTTATTTAGCGCTAAATACTTCTACATTACAAACCTCCTAACTTCTCTATGTGCATGTATGCTAAAAATCGCTAAAATCAATTTAAACATCTTGCGTCGCCAAAATTTTTTCTAACAAACAGATAAATCAATAAATGCATTTTTGATGATCATAACTTGCTGTAGATCATTTGATTCAAATCAAATAACCTTCCTGTAAAATTTAAGAAAAATAAATATATAATTTTTATTATTGAATAATTTATTTGAAATAACAGGCCTCACTCATTCGTTGGATAGTTAAAACAATTGAGGCTGAGAAATTGATGGGTTTTGAATTTCGTCCTTTTTAAACATCGGCCCTTTTAAGAAACATACCAAAAAATTGCATGTCAAAATATGTATGAAATTGCAGAATACAATTAAGTATCTGATCATGATCTGCATTTCGTCATAATTGGACCCAGGTTTAGATATTGATCACAACAACCGACAATATCAATAATGCCATTTGTATTTTAAAATCGTCATTTGCTTCATCATATTGTTGGTGATTAGGAAGATGAAGAATATTTCACGCGATTTTATGTATGTTGCGCAATAAAGGTGTGGTCTAGCCTCTCAATTCACTCAGATTCAAAGAGGTTATTAATATTTAGATTCACTAATCCTTGACCGTCTTGAACATCAACTCGTACCTCGCATCGAATGAACTATGCCACATTCTTATCTTAAGTTACTAAATCTGAAATTTTATGAAACAATAAAGCATTGGTGTCGACGAGTTAATTTGTTAATTAGTTAGAACAATGTAATGCACTAATAGACCAAGGTCTAGAATCCATTTATAGTCATGATTTCATCTTTAGTAGAAAGTACATTGATTGAATCTTTCAGCAATAGCGGTAGCAAAAATTAGTTTGGTATTTGTACCCAGTACATGTCCTACTATAAATATTCATTAACAAAAAATACAGAAGTTGTTGAATGACGTAAATTATTCTTCCCAGTTGAACCCAATGAGGTGGAATAAAAATGCTAACAAAATTCTTCTTTTGTTAAGCAGCAGTCAGCTATGCTACATTTCATACACACACTCAACACTGATATTTTTGTAATGTTCAACCCACAACAACTAAAAGCTATCCGTTAACATAATTTTCGCAGTCAGAATGCTGGTCATTCTCTCAACGGACAATATTGAAGTTTCGAATTGAAATGGATTAGCGAACTTGATTTCTTAGTTTCGAGAATAGAATTCAACTTATTTAGTTTGTGACACGTAAACAGTTGCTATCACATCTAAATGCACATCGGTAGATTCAGCAAAGTTCAGCTGGCCTAATTGCAGTCGATAGAAGTGAAAAGTTTTCTAGCATTCAAAAGTTATATGAAATTGAAGTATAAAGTACATCGCATCCACTTTTTTCTGTTCAGTCTTGATGATTTTGAGATAAGTTTGAACATTTATGATCGAATCAGGTTATGACCTTCATAACGGATACTGGCTGGTTGATAGCATGGACTTGATATCAATGCTACCAGACTTTGGATAAGCATGATGTGATATTTATCTACCATCATTAAACACTGCAACTGACAGCAGTTAATGAATAAATACTTAGCGTTGGTACGAAAAATCCTTAGACACAAATAGAGATGCTGACTGCTGAGTAGGCATGGGCATTGAAATTCTACAGAATTCTTTAAGAATTTCATATCTTCTTTTTGGTATTCTCAAAAACATTTATTTAGAAGTGCCTCCAGTATTTGTCTTGCGATGGAAATCACTATGTATGCCGATAAAACCTCGCATCCTCTAATGTATTTCGTCGTCAAAACATCAGCTTCTAAACAGAACGATGCTATTCAGAATTGGTCTCAACGCAAATGCAAGCGTTAACGATTGATCGAATGAACTCTTACGTCGCGGAAGAAAGACTATCACAACTGCTAAATTGTTATCATTGCAATTACCTATGATTTCCCTTCACGGATCATGAATTAATCAACAACTAGTGAAATGTTATTTAGGCTTACTCATGAAATTGAATATGAGATGACAAATATATTCCATATACTCACTTATATACTTAATCAAAAATATAGTTTCTGAAGTTGTGTTTAGATTAAGTGAGACATAAAGACAACGTGACCTTTATCAAGCAATACTAGTGTTATGAAAACTAAATTGACATTGCACCAGCAACAGCTGATTCTTCGATTGAGTTATTTTACGATAAAACAAATTTACCTGTGGATAGCAATTTACGCACGTGCTACTACAACTAAGAATGATACAGGCGTGAAACCAAAACGTTCGACTGATGATTTAATACATAATTGAATTTTGGATAATTGATAACCTAAATTGGACTTTTTAGTTGATATCAAATTGATTCTCGATGTCTTCGTTTCCGTTAAACCACAACGCATGCCTCAATTAAATCGGCTACACGATGAGCGGTTTCTCGACTGAAAATCTGCAATACTGCCATCTTTTATGTAAGATATGGTTGGGATTATACAACAATTAAATAGTCATTTCAAAGCTAATTCCTCCCTCATCAATTCTGATTAGGGAACTATCAACTGATGAACCACTAGAAAAAAGCCTTTTGTCACTTCATCGGACTTTAAATGTCAATACATGATAATTTGACACTTTTCAGATGCGATTTGAAATATGCAATCACAAACAAGACAAACATTTAATAAAAATTTGGATGCTACAAATGTTTGTTTCAGACAGAGTTAATTTAGTCATACACAGTGAATGACTGATAAACGGTGGATAAATGAGACAGAATCGCATCTTTCACTGATTATGTTCATGGAGTGGTTAAGCATTATTTTCGTTCAGCAGAAACGAAAGATCATCCGAATAACTTGACGTATTTTCGAAAATCTGATCGACCAAACAGTACCGTGATAGCTGATATTCGAGTGCGTGCGCTTGTAAGACTGTCCAGGGTCAATGATTCATGATATATCACGATCAGATTAGGTTTTCTCTTAGATATGAATTAAATGCACAATAGAGGTGATCTTGATGATGTGATAATTGAGAGGAAAATGATTTTTCAGTATTAAACCATAATCATACAATACATTTCTTTCGTAAATCATTCAACGCTTCAAGGGTCTGCTGCGTTCATTTCAAAGAGATAAGTTAGATAGTAAAGTGAGATAATAATACATTTTTGGGAACGATTTAGGGAACATACACGAGATGCCGTGCAGAATGCGTCGGGAAGCAACACTCACATGCGATATATTTCTTAACAGTAGGATTACTATTGACATTTATTTTATATGCAGCATTTTTTAGAATTGCAATTTAAACAACAATAGACTGGCTGCGACTGGTTTGGGCTTGATTCATGATGAGATATCTCTCAATACAGAAAATTTGGATAGTGCTATTGCAAAATATTCAACCCATTCATACAATAAGTTGATAAAGTTGCATGTCATACACAAGGGAACCTCTCTAAGCGACCAGTTTCTTGCAGTTCCGAATTTTTCTTCGTAAATCCATGTTGAAGAGAGCTTCTGTAGCGACCATCCTTCTCTATTTCTCGACTAATTTTTGTCTCATTTTTAGTGTCACACAGACCTTTGGGTCTGGTTTGCAGGAAGCATGCATTAACATTAACTAGAATTTGTTGTTTCCTGTATATACATCCATAGGCTAGTTTATGGAAACACGGCAACAAAAGTGCATATATCAGAAATGTCACATGCAACATCGTGCAATAATAGCAGCAATTTTGTAGATCGAACAATTTTCAGAATGTTTTTAAGTCAACTCTTCTAAGGCAAGTTTTCTTACCGTCGGATAAGACATGATCATTGACTAGCAGTCGATATTTCTAGACTTGAAAGATGCCTTGAGCACTGCGCAGTGCTAGAATTCTTCGAAATTATGTCTTAAAGTTCCACTTCAAATCGCTAAATGAAAATTAAGCAGAAACTCTACAAGCCAAATATAGTAGAATATTATATCGTCTTTGCTTCTAGCATTTTAACAAAGAGTCAGCTTCACGAAGTAAGAACACTCTCGGGAACTCCTATTTTCAAGAGTTTTTAAGGTTTCATTCGAGCGGTCAATCGATACATTTTCTATATTTCATTTAAAGCTGCTGAGTGTTCCGCCGACAAAACTGGAAAATTTGAGTTATGTTCTATACCAAAATGTGAAAACTGCATGCATGGGATGAAAAGATTTAACACGAATTATCGTCCATGAGTCCTTTCCAAATGCGGTAAGCACAAGCGCATTACGCTTGTGTGTCTCGCTAAAGTGACTACTTCAAACAGCTCCGTTTGTTGGTCGCTACAGAGGAATCCAAGTGAAATAGTTGTGTTGTACAATGTAAAAATTTGACAATTTTCAAACAATCAATGCAATATGTGAGCACATTGAGATAATCTTTCAATAGTGTGTTGACTCTTTTCTTTGCATATGCATATACAGTTAAATCAATTCTTTAAATAGAAAGGGAAAATTCTAAACAATACTTAGACAAGATATTAGTGGCATTAGTATAGCAAGCAAGCAAACATAGGACTTCATAAAACGATATCAGAAGAATGATGAGGTCGCTAAACCAGCAGCAAGTGAATAAAATGTTGATAGGTACCGGAGCCGATCTAAATTGACTCAGTGATGGACTATTGGACTTAAAGTCTGATCGTTATACTGCTAGCCAATTTTCTTAGGATTAGTGAGCTTTATCGCTAACTTGCTGATAGACAATGATTCTGTACACAATGAAAGTAAATTTGACCATGATAAGTTTTGATTTTGGAAATTTTAGCAATTTAATTTTGATTTAGAGACTCAATAGATCATCGTATTATGACAATGAACATAATTGTAAAGAAGCAATTTATACTCTGAAATTTAGAGATCATAATCTTCAAAATATCATTAGGGCCTACTATTGCACGCAGTAAAATTACGAGAAGCAAATGAGAGTCCTCTACCACCTCGTTTGAATAAGGAAGCGAAAGTTAGTGAAAACTATATATGAATTATGTATGGCTATATACATACTTAGCGAAAACGGATCATTATCTAAACATTGAATGGTTCTTATGGGCTATCCCCTTCCCCAACGTTTTCACATACACTTAGTTTAGTATATTTTCTACACACATGCAAAAATTATGGAGCAAAATTGGACAAGTACTTTTTACACTGGAAAAGATAACTTAAAAGTATAGAGATGTCACCAGTTTTATCTGACTTCGTTTGTTCGACGCATTATTATGACTCTTTTTTAACTTACATTATAGGCCCTATATACTGTCGCACCTTTCATAAATTAACAATATTAGTGTACGAGATGGAGCTTTGATCACCATCCCTTCACTAGTTGTCACGAAAAGAATTTCTCGACTTCAAGAGCTATCTGTACTGCGTCGAACAGACGAAGTCAGATCAAGCTGCTAACATGCACGTACAACGCTACACTTCAAGTTATCGTTTCTAATTCAGATTCTTCCAAATTTTTACATGTCCGATATGCATGATTCTTTCGTTGCGGTTAGAAAACGTCCTCAATTGCGTGTATCCGCGGCTTGGTGACGATTGATAGTTTCACGAATTTCAGATAAATTTAATAGTTTGGGGGGAGGAGGCACTTGAGTACCCTTTTATGGTTTATGTATGTTGATACTAAAGAGTAAAGACCATGTGTCTTTCAATTAACATTCATATCTATATATACATGCATCATCGATCACTCATCAAGCAACCACCCATTTAAAACGACCGATTTTTCCATTTCGAGCTATCCACGTACATTCATATCTGTCCCACTAAACCGCATCCCACTCGCTCAAGCGACTATCGTTGCTTTAGAGTTCTACTGCACTTTTTCTTCTGTGATTTTTTTTAATAAGAACAAGCAAATCATTTGAGAAGCTGATTTCGAAGACTGAATATGGGGCTTTTATATATAATGCTACTGATCTACTGACGCACAATAAATGCGTGCAAAATATAAGGGACATTAGCACCTATGAAGATCACTTGGGCCTCAATGTGTGGTCTACTCACCGATAACGTAACTCGCCGCTCCTCCATTCAATCGAGTGTCTCGGACATTGACACCTGCCGCACTGATACCATCACAGACTAGTTTGATAAGCTGCCGTAAAGTCACTTGAACAGGGGGTAGATCATCACATCTCGAATGCAACTGCACAGTATCTTCGAGCATGTTATACAGACGACTGACTTGATCGTGGTTCAATACTTGAAACCGATTTTCTGCTTGCTTTCCTGTAGTTTCCATGATTGCAAAAGATAAGTGGAACCAGGCACTGAGTTACACGGCAGAAGAAGTCGATCGTCGTTGTGGTGGCCTACAGATGCCGTCAGTGAATTGTACAATACAGGCACAACAGTTAATCAATCAGAAGTTGGATTCACAGACCAATGTCTCCACGGGAAAGCTATCGACGAAAGCGCGCGCGATGACTGCATTCACTAAATGAGAGAACACTTTTACCCGTAGCTTCATTCATAATCATTGATGATTTCAACCAATGGCGTAACAATCATTCATTATTGCACTATCATCAATAGTATCCATCCTAGTAGTAACTAAAACTCTTCGAATCATAAAATAGGAAAAATTCGAGTTTAAGAAATCCATTCGATTTTTTTCAAATTCGGCACCGGGTCGAATCTATCTTCAACGAAACTCTCAAATCATCGACATGGTTGGAACGACGGTGGATTCGAAAGATTGACAGCCTCGTGTTGCACCTATCCCCTGGACGTAGACCTGCAACTCCAGATATCTATTTAAAATTTACATTTTAGTTCCAATTTTTCAATTTTAATATTTTGTTTTCATAAAAACGAGTCGGTGATAATCATGGCAATATAGAGAAAATGCATCGGACTTAATTTTAATTTATTTACACCTAAATCCTTTTCAAGAACAGCAACAAATAATGTTTTGAAACATGGATAATGTGATCAAATTGAAATCTTCATCAGACACTTAAACTAAATAGGCGATGAAATATGTTAAAGTCGATGTTAATGAGAGATAACAGAATTCTATGCCATCATAATATGCATGATAATAGAAATAGACAAAAATTATTATATGAGTTACTTAAGAAAATCTGAAATTATGAAAGAAATTATGTCATATTATTTATGACGCAAAGTCTCAAATCTTATTGAAAAGGATTCGACGTTGGCTTCAAAGTTAAGCGACACTGCCACAGTCATAATATGCTAACAACATTTATGTTGTGTTTGAAAAAGCCAACTCTGGTATTGTTAAGTTAAAAGTTGTATTGTTAAAGCTGCATAATTACTCAATCAGAAACTACAATACAAATTTGTAAAAAATTTATTACATGTTTTATGACTGTGGCGCAGCTATCAGAGGACAGTAGTAGGCCTATGTTATTTTTGACATATAAATCGATAAAAACAATGCTGCTTCGGCGAAAAAATGCTTTCTGTGAAAGCTATAATTATGAGAAGGGCGCTAGCACAAAACTCCGATTCAACAGGACAGGAAAAGTACTTGTTTCGCAAGATAGGCCTACGGGGCATTCAATTTTGTTGGATGTTTTATTCTCTCTTCGGCAGATGTAGTCCTACATGCATGTCTATATGTGGGTCATTTCACTTTGGAATTATTTTTAAGATGGAATGGATGTCGGTTAAATAGAATAACGCATAAGCATCTTTCAGCAGATCAACGGCACAAAGGCAACGGAATACAGACTAGTCTTTCGGGGAGCCTTGCGCGGTCTAAGGCTGGGTGAATTCTTTTCGGGGTGGGCTATATTCTCTCCCGTTATAGGGCCCACGTGCACGCAGAGGAAAAGTGCGATTTAGACTTTCAGCATCACATCAAAAATATAATAAAAATTCAAAACATTTTGTATCTTAAAAATTTTATAGTTTTAAACATCGATTTGTTCGAGCTGAAAATTATTTATTTTTTTCAGCATCAAACTTAGATAGCATATATAAATGGTGAATAGCTATTCTAGCCTGCGGATGATCCTCAGTATCTTTATCTAATTGCATTGTAAACAATACGATAGATTATCATTATAACTTATTTATAAAGCAATTCAACAGGCGAAGAAATTTTCATCAACGTCATATTTATTTTCCATCGGTAATAGCACCATGTGGCAGAATGGTATAGGACAAAATACAAAATATCTGGAAACAGTCATTGGCGTCATGGAAAAACATAAATCAAGAAAATCAATTTTGGAACAAACAATAGAATGCAGCAATTACAAGACTTAATTTCAAGGTTTATATGCTTGAATGGACAGATGGATGTTGAAATACCTTCACAGACAGGTACACGCTGAAATGCATGAAAAGTGACTTTTTCATAGAATTTTCATCCGTGCGAACCATGTATGGAGCTATATGGACTTCTCAATGAAAAAATGGGAATTTAGATAACTTTGGATAAACAAGCGCAGAAATGAAAGCCTGTGTTCTTATTGAATCGTCTCCATCAGAGCTACACGCATACCTCTTGAAAGCATCAATATTGTGTTGGTCATGGAGAGTGGCATCGGATGATGATTCCAAAGCTATGCTTTGGGATAAAGTATATCTTTGAGCGACTCACAGAATGTGCGCGTTGTAACTCACATGATCGCATGTGAGTGCATTAGCTGAGCTCTGAGTTAGCTTCTGAACAATATCTTAGGTTCGGGTACGCACTCATTTCCAGCAGAGGTGCTTCTACCGAAACAGCATCTGTAGAAGAGACATAAATGAAGCGTCTGACGAAGAGCAACTGCAACTCGTTTTTCACCCGCAAAATTCTTGACAAGTCTCACGCTTGACACAAGCAACGAGTCAATTTGGAGTCCTATTTTATACGGACATGCCTATATATCCTGAAGATATTCAAGGAGTTGCATGAAGTCTTTCTTATATTAACTTGGCAGATACTTTAATCAAATATGCATTTCGTATTCACAGTGCATGTATCTACTAGCGGAACCATCAATGATAAGGAGAAAACAAAACATAAACTAAAATGTGGCATGCTTGAAGTTGTGGTAAAAATATGGGTTGATGAGATACACCAGATAGTAACAAATATTCCAAATGTTTCCTCAATCTGATTTCAAAATATTAAGCGAGAAATTTTCGATGGAGTAAATGTGAGATGAAATTACTGATTAGGTATCTATGAATTGCTGCATACAATGTTATTACAAAAATTAAAAAAACATATTACAAAACTAAATCACTATATTTATATATAATAGATTCGGAAATAAACGATGTCATGAAGAATCTTCTTCCATGTAAATAATGACAATTAATTAATTTCTTTGCGCAGTGATCCTTTCTTCTCAAGGCTACCTCACACATAATGTCTCTGAATAAGAATGGAAGGCACACAGATACAACTACGACAAGTACATGTTGCATGTTATGCACATAGCCTATCATGTCATGTGAAAGAACAGATTTATGTGTAGGCGGAGAGATGAATGAAATAGTTTATTGCTATTTACGTCAAAGTTGGTTCTCCATATTGCATGCATGCCAGAATGGTGGTTGAAGGCTAAAATAATAACAACCTTATTCGCAGAATAAATCGTAGTTATAATGGAAGCAAAATAAAGACAAAAGTAAATACAAGCAGAAATGAACAAATTTCAATAATACATTTGTATCAGTAATGCATTTTCTATCAAATGAAAAGAAATGTTGGTAGATCAACATAAATCATTATTCAATATGTTTGACGAGTCTAAAAACGTTCAAATGACGAGCATTCTATAGAAGTAATGCTTTGAAAATTCTTTGCATGATTCAGAATAAAAAAGTTAAAACTTTTGAGACACCCTGTATACGCATCAATATGAAAATATATGTTTATTATTGACTTTTACTATCCCTTTTCCAGATGATGACTTTTGAATTCAATTGCCATTAATCAAACGCCTATTTGCAACTCTATATCATCAAAACTGTAATTTAGAAAATGAATGAAGCTCAAATAAGTCCATGCCATAGAGTAAGCATAAGTATATTTGCGTAGAGTGGTAACTCAGCATTTATTAAATTCCCAATGTGTATGCAGTTTCGATTTCATTAAATCAGGGATGCGGAGTCGGAGTCCCAGAGTCCTATCATTTTTGCTGGAGTCTGAGTCCTATCAAATGATAGAACTCCGGACTCCGGCCTATAACTAGACCCAAAATATAATGCAAGCAAATTATTTAATCTTGTGCATATAGCTGTCACTGTCTTGATGTCAACTTTTTCCGTCAAACAAAAGTACAGAGACACTGCTGTATGCAAAGCTTGTAATAGTTGAGGGAATGAACCGTGATAGTGAAAAAAGGATTGTCTTTTTACTCGGTGATTTAGTAGAGAAGACAAGCCTTCCTTGCCTCGATCACACCTACGTACGAAAGGTCACATCGGAGACAAAAATGAAATACTAGTTTGTTTGAGAACATTACCTCTTACCCTCACGTTAATCGCGTGTGATGGCTCCTCTAAAGCGCATTAAAGTCGAATCAGCTGTTATCAACTGCTGTGGCTGACAACTCCTGTCCAAAAATCTTTGGATTATTGATTTTTTATCACGTGACTGTCCTTCAATCGCCATTACGTCAAAATGACAAATGTATCAGCTGACGATCTTTCATACAACAACGTGCGGAAGATGTCTGATAGCGACATGAAGAAATTGACGAAGCAGCAACTCGTGAATGCATTAAAGACAGCCATTCAGCAAGCTGATGTTTCTGCTGTTCAGCCGGTCGATGCGGATGTGATTAAAGCGGCTGTCTCTGAGGCCGTTGCTGAGATCAAAAATGAATTGTTAAGTGAAAGCTTGAAACTGATTATAGACGTTGAATCCAAATTTGAAGCTAAGATTAGTACTTTGACTGACATGTTGAATGCGACGCGTTCTGACATCATTGATGAAATTCAGCTTCGTGATTCTAAAAAGAATAACGTCGTAATATTTGGTATGAGCGAGACCAACGAAACATACTCAAGTACCGGTAGCAATCGTAATAATGATAAAGACGCCGTCCTTGATTTAGTGTCGACAGTTGGTCTAGAGAACGAAGTGAAGGTCTTGCGATGTTTCCGACTCGGTACGAGGCGAATTAATTCGTCACGTCCTAGACCTGTCAAGGCTATTCTTGAG
Organism: Prostheceraeus crozeri; assembly: GCA_907163375.1. NCBI lineage: Eukaryota > Metazoa > Platyhelminthes > Polycladida > Euryleptidae > Prostheceraeus > Prostheceraeus crozeri. Next base: position 347,739 of record CAJQUW010005245.1, read on the forward strand.
TCTGCCAGCCAAAAGCTTTCGCTATTGAAAGCTTCGCCTAAGTTGAAAAAGCTTGCCAATGGTCACAAATTTCGCATGGTCTACATTGACAAGGACCTAACACCTGAACAGCAAAAGAGCGAAAGTTTATTGCGCTTTCAGTTAAAGCATCGCAGAGATATGGGAGAAGACGTGTTCATAAGGCGCGGTAAAATTGTCTCTCGCTCTTCATGACTGCCTTCCATGCCCTCACTACTTTTGATTAACGCCCGTTCCATTGCATCTGATGGAAAAATGGACGAATTGCGTCTATCCTGCTCGTGCCTCGACCCAGATATAGTTATTGTGACAGAATCTTGGTTAAATGATGCCCATGATGATTCCTTCTTTCAAATGCCGAGTTTTCAACTTTTGAGATGTGATCGCAATGATCGTATTGGTGGTGGTGTTGCGATATGGATAAAGTCAAATATTTCTGTCACTCGTCATAACTTTTCTTGTGTTCGTTGTGAAGCTATTTTCATATCTTTTAAGTTGAAAAACTACAATTTTGTGCTACTGACTATGTATATTCCGCCTCAATTGCCTGTGACTTTTCGCAAGGAGATATCAGATAACATATGTGATCATTTAGATGCTGTTGCGAAAGATATACCAGATGTTAATATCATTGTTGCTGGTGATTTGAACAACTTCGAAACATCTTCATTACAAAGTGCATACGATTTGGTCGACAAAGTTGTGACTCCTACACGTGGCAACGCCGTTTTAGACCGAATATTGGTCAGCCAATCGCTTGCTGATAATTATCCACCTGCTCATGTAGGTCCACCTTTCAATCTGAAACGTCGGGGCTCTCATTGTCAAGTATTTTTGCGCCCAAAAGTAGACAGTGTTAGAAATGTTCATGAGCATAAACGTGTATTGTATGATACAAGTGATCATCATATTTCCCAATTTCTTTCTAAGCTCAATGATTGTTCTTTTGCTGAAGTGTATAGTGAATCAGATGTTGACAAAAAAACTGAATTGTTTTATGCAAAATTCTTTGAGTGCTTGTCTGCTTTTCCATGTAAAGTTGTAACCATGACATCGAAAGATAAGCCGTGGATGACACCGTATTTGAAAGATCTGATGAACAAAAGGTGGAAGGCTTATCGCGAGAGAAATTTTCCGTTGTATAATCATTATAAAGAGAAGTGTAAATATGAAATTGTGAAATGCAAAGAAAAGTGGGTTCAGAGTTCAAAGGAGTCTTCGCGAAATGTGTGGAATGTAGTCAATGACATAAAAGGCAAGCATAATGGCAACCCTATTTCGTGCATAATGCAAGAGTACCCGGATGGTCAGACTGCCGCCGATGCTGTAAATAGCATCTTTGCTGATTACCTAACTGACAGTGAGCCATTGACATACTGTGATGACGATGATTGGTGTCCTTTGTCGGATCCTATTGATGTGTTTAACTTTTTGGATAATCTATCTTTGCGTAAAGCTACTGGCTCTGATGGCATATCAAATCAATTTTACAAGCTGGCTTCCCCCTTTATCTCAGAGCCTCTTTGTAACATTATTAACTCTTCTGTTATAGCGAGAAGGGTGCCGTGCATTTTTAAAAATTGTGTAATTTCACCAGTCCCGAAATGTATGCCTGTTTCCATTCATGAACTACGCCCGATTACTTTGTTGAGTGTACCAGCCAAGTTGCTAGAATATCTTGTGCTGAAGCATATGCGTGATACATTTTGCAAAAACATTCCTGATTTTCAGTTCGCCTATAAACGTCTCTCGAACACTACTTCTTGTCTAATTACGATGCATGATGCCGTGACTAGCATATTGGACTGCTCTGACTCAGGAGGCTGCATTATGCTAAACTATGATTTTTCCAAAGCTTTTGATACTATTTGTCACAATGTTCTTGTCCGGAAGCTTATTGATTACTGTTATCCACATGGTTTTATTTCTTGGCTTTGCTCCTATTTAACAAACAGGTACCAATCTGTGAAAATGCTTGATTCTCTTAGTCAGCAGCGTATTGTGACCAGTGGTGCACCCCAGGGATCGCTCTTGGGTCCATATCTTTTTGTCCTGTACTGTAGCGATATAAAGCCCATGTCCACGACTACCGTTTTAACTATGTATGCTGATGACATTTGGGAAATCTGTCCTATTTATAGGAATGATATTGTCAAGTCTTTGGGAGCCGTGTCCGAAGAGTTTTATAATATATCAGAGTGGGCTGACTTGAACAAATTGAAATTAAATCAATGTAAAACAAAGGCTGTGTGCATTTTGAAGAAAAATTTCTCTATTGTCTTCCCTTTTCCATTTAGTATTGTGAGCGAGTTAAAGATTCTCGGAGTAACTTGGAATAAGGATTTGAAATGGAACTCACATTTCCAGAATGTTATTTCTTTGTGTAATAAAAGGATGTATGTGCTTAGAGTGTTGCGTAGACTGTTAAGTCATGACGAGTTATGGTCTGTTTTTAAGGCCACAATTGAAAGCATTTTGCTCTATTGTACACAATTGTTTGGCGTTTACAGTTTTGAAACGAGACAGCAGATAGAAAGAATTTTCAAACGAGCTCGGAGAATTATCTGTAAAAATGATTGTATTTGTGCCAACAGTATATGTTCATTAGATAAAGTTCGCTTTCAAGCCTACCTTTCACTTTTTTACAAGAGTCAGAACGTCGATCATCCTCTTTTTCCTGTTGTTCCGCACGTGCGTAATGATCGACTAATTGTACCTTTTTCTAGAACTAGCAAGAGACAAAATTGTTACACTGTTCTCATCACCTTGGTTTTTAATGGTCTTTCTGACCTAACAAGTATACCAGCTTAACTTTGTGACTATTTAACTTTGTGATATATTTTGTGATTTTCATTTTGAAAAATATATATATATATATATTCTCTTCTCTATTCTCTTTTAGTGTACTCATATTTTTTGGAGGAGACTGGAGAAAAACCGTGTGAAGCACACATCAACAAGATGGAAGCAGTCGAGTCGTATGCATACAACTGAAAGCGACATTTGATCAACTTTCATCGAAAATGATTGATAATTGATACAGAAATGATCACTAATAATAGGTTCAGGTAAGCTTATAATGATCAATGTTGCCAGTTAATTTTTCAAAAAACTAGGCTGCATATACTTGTCACCCGGAGTCGGAGTCCTATCAAAATGATAGGACTCCGCATCCCTGCATTAAATGAGCATGAGTCGAGACCATGTAACACACGTGAGATATGCAAATTTTTACACTTTTGGAGAAATGTACACGAATTTGACTGATGATTATAGCAATAGAGAAGAAAGAAAAGTAATTTACAATTCTTCCATGTCATAGCAACATTGGAGAGGTAACATGGTTTGTAAAATTAGCAATTTGATAGGTTGCCTTTACTATATGCTAAGCCGTATCATAATAAGATGATTTTCTTAAGCGTGATCATATCACAAACTGCCACTGGAAGAGCAAAACATCACAATCAAGGAAGATTATCCTAATTGACTCTAAATGATGTTAATGGGTTCACACTGCTATTCAGATTCAAGAAATGACGTCTAGTGATCCATAGAATCATGTCGATGAAAATTAAAACAAAAGCACGACATCTCAGCCAAGAAACTCTCATAAGATCAATTAACTTTTTTTGAAGACTTGCAGGGATTTTGCATTATGTAGTTCATGAAATTTCCTACATCATCAGCTTAATTTCCGCTTAATTAAGATGCTTGTTAATAAATATTCATTCCTTTTGATATCCAACTTGTTTCATACTACTTATAAAGTGGGCTTCATGCCGGTAGTATATAAATTTGCAAACAGTTAACTTTTTAAAAACTACTCGAATAATTTTTTAGACCACAGGAACGTATTCTCCGTAAAAAACTGAATCTTTTCTTATAAAAAATTTCACTGTATACAGACACTTTTATTGAGTCGACAATCTACCTCTTTACGGTATACTTACTCTATCGTCCATGCATTTTTGCACGAAATTTTTTGTAACATGATAACAACTAGTGAAATCTTTATGAACAATCGAGAGATTCTGATCGCTATTCCATTCGACTTCCAAGTTATCTTTATCTTCAATCGTTCCTTGAGGAGTGAATGTGCGTAGGTCAAACACGACCAAAGATAGGCGAGACAGGCATCACAGTGTCATCTTCTAATTTTTCTATTCTTGCAAAACACATCCGATCATTTCGAGTACTATTTTCAATAATTTTTCATTCGAGTTGTAATTTTCCACCTTTCACATTGAATGAGTGAAATGGGAATGAAATCGTCATTCACATATCATGACTGGATCACACGAAATGAAATGGATTATGGCCAAATTAATTAATTTGATTTTTACATGGAGAAAATCAGTTGAGAATAATATCTTCAACTATGAAGCGATTTCATTTCTTATTGAGAATTTCAATGATTCTTTGCATGTTGTTTTGGAAATAACCAACGAAAATAATTTCATAAATTAAATGAGAGCCATTGCGGCATGATAAGATCATGCACTAGATCTATCCGCCAGTCTGTTTTTGAAGAATTATTAATTTATTGAAGCGCTCCAGATTATGAACCATTTTCTGCTTGTTTCGATAAATTTAATTAAAAGAAAATTGTATAATATTCTTGGCAAATTTTCAAAATTCTTCAATTATTATCGTTATTTTACTTTTGACTTTAAAGTACTTTCTCATGTCTTATTCAAATGCTTTCAGAATTCCATTCAGAGCACATGGTTGCAGAAAACTCCAGGCGCCAGAGGCAATTATTACAGTGAATCAAGTCTAAGCTGTCATTCTCGCATAGCTTTAATCTGTTCGCGTGTGCGGTTGGATTCAGTTACTCACGTCAAAATTTTAAATCAAAAGCATCATTGCTTCAATAAAATGGCTTGTATTTCTCATTGTGACCATGTGAATTTGTGAATTTTTTAAGGAATTCTTCTATAACTGCAAAGCTTTCTTTTGAAAATTCAGCTGTTATAAGTAGGCAACTATACGAACCATACAAATGTGTGCCTCTCAGATTGTTACAGTTATCGTTTACCCATGACTTTACGTGAATGAATTAATTCATGTACCGCTGGGGTACGTTGTTGTAATGAAACATCGCGTAAAGCATAAGATCAGATTTTCGACATGAATTCGGTGCCCAGTTTTCCTCGATGTGCATTTTCAATGTATATTACAATAAACTTATCACCTTTCTGAAAAAATAGAAAGCCTTTCAATGACAAAGTAATTTATCAATTTAATCAATGTGAGTTTGGATAGAGTCAAAATTTGTTGATGTTATTATATGACTTTCATTATGGATCATGTACAAAATATTTCTATCATAACACAGTGCTTATCAGGTTTAAAAGAATATCTTAGACTTTTGTATTTGTAAGCTATGTTATGCTACTATGCCCCCGTTATGGACCGCATGGCATATGAATTTGATTTTGATATCCTCGTAGCTTCCTGTCTGAGATTTTCTTTTAAAATTGAAGATAGAATGTGATGAGAGATAGATATTAATTGTTGATGATCAATGATAATTGTTTTGCAATTCCAAAATTACAGTACTGCCGTCGTTGTTGTCCTGCATGGATAATGACTGCCTTGATGAGATCGACATCACAATTCGCAGCGGGTTAGATGTTATACTGAATATCAAACTGGATGATGCCGCTTGGGAGCAAGCTTGCTTATCTACTTTTTTAGGATGACTAGGAGTTAGATCAACACTTCCATCCTTCTTATCTTCAGCCGGTGCATCAAGAGAAATGTATTTGACTCTTCTACCGAAAGATTTTCACGATGCTGATCAGTGTTTGGAATCAGCTGAGAAAAATAGTGTTCCTTAACCCAGTCTGCTGGAATCCTGTCATATAAACAAAATTATTTAGACAAAACAGTATCTAGGGTGAAGACGGATTATCTTTTAGCAAAAGCAGATACTCTCACATCCCGAATACACCTTCAGTGCATTAGAGGTTCTTTCGCGGGAGCTTGGCTGAACTGTCCACCATCCCAGTCTCTGCAGACCAAATTAACGAATGATGAAATTCGCACTGCAGCTGGTCTTCGTCTTGGGACACCTCTGTGTGAGCCCCTTGAGTGTCCTTATGGAGTGACTTGACAAGACAAGTTTGCATGGACTATCCTGCTCCAGTCGTCATCATGCGGCTAACAATTTACTGTCTAAGACATTGAATTCCATCAACATATTATCAATAATTGAACCTTCAGGTCTTATACAGTCTGTAGTGAATGGCATGATGGTGTGTCGCTTATCCCATTCATGAAAGTGAAACCTCTTGCATGGGATTTCACATGTTGCGACACTTTGGCAGCCTCTCATCTTTATGTTGCCAATGGAAAGGCGGGCTCAGTCGCAAAGTAGGCAGAGACGAAGAAATCTGTGAAGTATGAAACTCTCATGGATTCTTAATGACTTCAGCGGAGTTTCAATTGAGACCCCAGGTGCGTTCGGACTAGGTGCCACCCTTCATGTTCGACAGATCGGAAACAAATCAGGTGACCCTCTGACGACAGTCCAAATGACCCAACGATTGAGTCTTGCCGTGCAGCGTGGTAAGAAAGCCTCTACCAAACATAGTCAGTTAATTATCGATTCCTAAGTTTTTGTTCCTTAGAGGTGTGCTGGGAGAATGGCAACTTTTGTAGCCTTTTTAGCAATAAAATATTTTCAGGAAGCTGTGTCCTGCGTTCAAAAAAATGATAAAGATAAAAACATCACTAAATTTTGACTCCTCCCAAATTCCTATTAATCAGATCTCTGGTAAAGACATTTTTCGCAGTTTGTCAATCACCGATACCTCCATATTGCCTATAGGACCTACTATTCTGGTCCGTGCAAAAAATGGCTGCTGTAGATTGCGATTTTTAAGGTTTTCGTATTATTAACTATTCTGTTTTTTGGAAGAAAAAGTTCAAAATTTCATTTGGACATGTATGTATTTAATAATTATGTAAAATATAAAATTGATGTAAAGTTGCTTTAACAGAGGTCAAGCGGTTAACAAAATGAACCAGCAGGTATGAATATGGAATTGACTTTCTGACCAATGCATTGGTCAAACGAAGAGGCTCCTTCACTTGTCTCGATCTGTTGCGCAGGAGTAGGAAGTTCGAGCAGAAATAGCTGCCGTGTGAATTATTTCTATCTGACCATCGGTCTTATCTGGTGTTGATCGACACGATAAGGAAGACAATGATCATGGGTTAACTGACCGTCTTTGAATTAAAGTCGTTTTGAATGAATGAATGATAACTTTATCTTTATTAGATCCACCTGGTAATTCGGTGGAAGCATACAATTTACAAAATACATACATATTACGTGTACATAATGATAGAGATAATCTAACAAGTCATAAATTTACAGTACTTTACAAAAGATTGACTGAAACGGGTCGTTCGTCCAAAACGAGCGAGCAAGAGCTGGGTACCTCGAGTATGTCCTGCATGCCGAGTATTAAACAAGCCACGTAGTAAATGCTCGTCATGCTCAACAATAGCACGCATCAATTCTACTCAGGCATTTTCAGCAACAGTCAAAAGAGAGGGGAATTGGTTAGGGTTGGCACCAGCAGTACGCAAAGCTCTGAGTTCCACAACTGACAATTTATGCAGGAGGTATTCCGGTGCATAAACCATACAGAAAACGCGTGCAATAAAACCGATCTTATCAAAGACGAGTAAGAATCAAGGATGAGTTTCTGAGGACAGTCGGCTCTCCTCAAACATATCAAAATGTAAAGTCGCTTACAACTTTTTTACAACGTTATCAATGTGAAGTATCCATTTCACATTTTCACACAAGGTAACGCCAAGAAAAGGAAGACCATCCACTTCCTGCAACATATTATGGCCATCAGGCAGGTAAATATCTGGAAAGGTCATATCCCTCCTTGTGACAATGTTCAAGACCTTGGATTTGCTGATGTTAATCGGCAAGTTAGCGATATCAGACCAGCAAAATATGTGGTCAAGCTCAGTTCTTATTTGATCATCACCAATGGAGGACAGACACATCATAAGCATACTTGACATAAATCGAATTGCTACAAATGGGAGACAAGCTATCCAAAGCGAGACAGAACAGAATGGGACCAATTACACTGTCCTGAGGAACGCCACTAGAAACAATAGACCAAGCAGACGCTTGATCACCAATACAAACTCTTTGCTTTCTATCAGAAAAAACAGCGTGATTGAACATCGGATATATTACCTACATAAAACCCACAACGAAATGAATTAGTAGATATCGGTAATTTGTTATCCTTCCTTAGCCAGTTGAACTGCAACATTTTCGTGCTATGGTGCTCTGTATTTGATTATTCAGCAAAATTCCATCATCAGCACAAATTTCTAATTCAAGATGAACTTGTCCTTGAACTAATAAACATCATTTTGTTTATGCACAAACTGGGGGTTGCTGAAATTAACTGATATTTACTTCAGTCAGCATTCAATTAAATAAAAATTTTGTGTTTTCGACTTTCGTATTTCACATACCTCAACGTATTACATCATAATAACTGAGCAGGACGTGGACCCATTGCATTTAACATTTTTCATATTTGACTTACTTTAATGAGCCATCATTATTACATTTACTCATACATACGCTTTCTACATGGATCAAATGATGCATGTAGTTGGAGCTTATTTACGAGTATATGAGCTTCTGAATACTCATGTGCGGTCATTCTGAACAAGAAAATATCTTGAAATATGATAATTTCTGATTGAACAATCATAGCTTACAGCCGTTTAACCGTTTACTGACTTTATATTTTGACGTACTGTGGATTAAAATAGTTATGAAATTTTCACACAATCATAGCTTTGCACGAAAGTCTCCGCGATTGAAATCCTTCATCAATGAAAATGATAGATATCATAGGAAAACAACTTTACTTCTCTAAAATTTTACATGAGCAATTCAGAATGAGTTGAACTTTACTGCAGTTCGTTGCGTTTTGCCTCGGCATAATGCTTCTGTGAAGAATGCACTGTCTTTAAGATTGATTTCAACACAATGTCTAAGTTTAAACAATGTTTATCATCATCCTCTCATACTGAACAGATGATGCGCTAATGCTCTTCCTTAATTGTCATGTTTGATTTACATTATTTACTGCGACAGAGTACTTGATAAGAAAGTATAAATTTGGGAGCAAAACTTGATGCCAATATAAACATGTTTATTCATTCAGCCAAAATATCAACTAACTCTTCTCCTTCCCTACAGAATATATTTGAACTCCATCAAAACATGAATGGGATTGCACGTAGATCTTCATCGAAGGGGAGTATCCGCATCCAACCTACGTCAGGATGCAGCCTAAATAAATGAATTAAACGACGAGCAGAAAATCGTTAAACAAAAAGATCTATTTTTAGCACTGGCGATTGTTTCGGTGTGTTGCTTCTATGCTGTGTTTGTATTGCTTTTGGGGAAGTTTGGATTTTTAGTCAATGAAGATGACAAGTACTATTTTCATTAATTTCCATCATTAGGTTGTCGTAGAGGTCAGAACGCATGAGATAAACGTCTGATCAATGAGACATCCGTGAACACTTTTGTAAGTGGCCCAAGTAGTCCATGACACAGTCCATGACACAGTCTGGGCCAGAAAATCTATCTTCATTTTCCTGATAAGATGTGAAGTGAACAACCATGGCATTAGACATACGTGGGCCGTGGAATCATCTTGATGGGACCCACGTGATGCTGGAATTAATGTGAAGGTATTGATAAAATTAGAGGAGTGACTACCGTTTCTTTTCAGGTGGCTTAGTCTTTCGTCGTTCCGCACCTTCAAAGGTCGATAGAACTAGGTGGACCTACAGTAGTTCAACCTTATAAAAGTTAATTAAGGATATTTAGAAAATAGGATTGAGTAAAGATATTAGAACTTACAAATTTATAATTTGTAATTTATCATATATATATACTCGTATATATCTGTGTGTGAAAAGAAAAAAAACTGGTTCCGGACTAATTTCATCCTCAGCGGAATGATTGAATCATCCTCAGCGGTTACAAGTTATAAAATCGCTTAAAATTAGCATTATATACAAATTTACATGTGTTCACAAACGAGTCAAGGTCATTGCATAGTTCCGCTTTACGTCATTGATGTTACAAGTCCAGAAGAAGAACATGTGATCCATGACGCTCATTCGATGAGACAGTCGATTATTGTTTTCCTTTATCATGATGGATTCAAGACTTAATTGCTGTCTGAAGCGACCAACAATAGTGAAGTTTTCAGCCTTGGGGCTATGCTCGTGCATAGATATCTCTGAAACAAAGGGATATCCACGCAGCTGCTCACTAATACGAGTATTGAAGTGTCTCTTAGTGGCACCGACGTACCCCATAGAAGAGCGGTCACAACTATATTGATCAGAAATGTTCGATTCAACGCCACAAAGGACAGGATCTTTGTTATAAAAGAAATCCTATAATTTTGAAGTTCTATAGGCAACTTTTATTTCAGAATTTTAAAGATGACGGTTTAATTTCTCAATTTTAAACTGCAGCTCTTTTGAGCCTTCCTGAATGAACGGAATGGACCAATGGACTTTAATTTTATCCTCTTTTTCAGACTTGCATGCATTTCGAACACCCTGTTCAACTGTCTTATTGATACGATCAGTCAGGTCGTCCGTAAAACCGTTCAATTTGAAGATGTTGCGAATACGAGAAGCAGCCTTTTCATACAAATGGCTCTCTGAACAAATTCTTAAGGCTCTATAAAACAAAGAGCGAATGGCTCCCGTGTTAATGTCTTTTAAATGAAAGTCAATTTCAAGTTTGCTATTTTTGAGAGTGAGTTTGGTATCAAGAAAGGTAAGAGACTTTTCGATACGTTCTTCACAAGTGAACTGAATGTTTTCATCCAATTCATTTAAAAAGTTCAAGAAACCTTTTGCCTCTTGGTCACTATATAATATCACTATATCTTGGTTACTATATAATCTTTCACAAATATATTATGCATAATATATATTATACATGTATATTTGTGAAAGATACATCAATGCTTTTGACTGAGTGTTTTTTTCTGCAAAAACTAGCGGTGTTCTCATGATATGAAATAAAGGAAATAAGTCAAATCGATTATATTTCAATGCTAGAAATGCTCATAGGATATGCTATACTTATATAGCCAGTTTTATATTGCAGGACATCTTTAGCTTCTGACAAAGCTGCCCAAATGTCATCAAGCCAACATATTCAAGCATTAGATTTTCAGAATAATTAACATATGTAGTCAGTCTCAATTTAGTTATCAAAGTTCAGTTTCATTCAAAATTTATTCAAAAATCAATCTCATTTTTCGCAAATAGTTTTTGCACACCTAAACTAGACAATATTTAATGCAATCAGCAAATATTTGGGAAACATATGATTAAAGCTTTAATTTTTTCACACAGACAAATTAAATATGTTTGTGGTATTATAGTTTATGTTGCATTGAATTCTTGCTTACCCTATACATTCACATTTTATTAAATTTCCAATGGAGATCCAATATCATGTAATAGGACATGTAGACAGTAGTAGTACTTATAAAAAGGGAGCTCAGTGAGCTAGATGATGATTTCCCTGTAATATCCCGAACTTCTGGCTAGATATTACCACTCCTTACCAGATATATCCTGCAATCAGTTCCATAAAATAGCTTTTACACATTGGATCGCTGCTAGTTACCAATTTATCTGTTCAGATATTTCAGCATTAATAAAAAGTTGCGATGCAAGAACAAATAGATGCTGACAGACGGCAACTCAAAGCATGAACTTCAAAACTCAGTAAATGGTTTAACTAACTTTATGAGATAGCTCTACTTTGCCACGAGTGATCTAATCCGCACTAATGATAGATGTGACCGTACCCGGCCTAACTCGTCCAACCTAGGCTGGGACCTGCTTCAGACCTTCCGATTTCTAATAAAAATTTGCCTTCTCCCAACTCTGGTCGGCTTATCATTTTTCATATTCTATTACTCATATTTGCTTCTTTCAGACTTTTTCTTTTGTCTACCGAGATATTTCAAAGAATTGAATTGATTCAAAATTAGTCCTTTCAAAACCATCATCCTTTAATGAAAACCTAAGACTATTACTTCGGAAGAAGCACATCACATAATCATGTCACTGCAGAAGTCAGACTAATGTGGATAAACATAATTAATTACTCGACTAGTTCAAAAATAGACCTGTTGTCACCATGAACGTCTGATAAAACGTAAACATCATTATTGCACTTTGGCCCTCTAAATACATTAAGACTGTGATATACTGTGTACATTTAAGACTGTGACCATGTGATCAGACATAGTGTATTCAACAACTTGACTATACAATCATTAGCCTACTGCGACAATTGCAAGGTAATCAGAATAAATTTGGTAATCAAGGTAATCTTGCAAGTTAAATGAAATTGTACGTGCATCACTAATAGAGTATCGTCATCAGACAAAGTCGGATGTTACAATGTAGACTATTTGAAGCATTTTGTAATTCAGTTGTAAATGAAACCACTTCAATAAACCGCAAAAATTGATTGTGAAATTAAGCAGTTAAGTGTGCTGGTGTAAATAGCGCACTCTAAAGGAAGATAGATATCAAATGAACACATATTTACAAATACTCGCACTTCTGAAAATGTAAGCTGCTGTTTATATGCCTGTGATGGCATTTGCTATCAGATCACTTTGATTGACAGATAAAATGCATGATGATTGATTCTATTAATGATTAACACACATTTGTACGGTATTTTGTTTTCTTTTTTCATGAATAACCCTCTAATGGATCGGGTCATATTTGTCTGCATGTACATGTACGTGCCCGTATGTTGTATCAAATAAGTTATGAGTAATGTGTCTATTGTACTAATATACCAAGCACATTATATTCACAGTGTGATCAATATTCTGTTTATATTGATTCTGATTCGAGCTCGTTTCTCAAAGATATATGGTATTTCATTATTTATATTGGTGATTGTCCACATATCCTGCTTTTATTTAATCTTATTTCAAGCAAGATAATGTGGCTTAAAGGAGCTGAAATTTAATTGATGTAGTTTTATATGTTCTCAAAAATCAGAAAATTGTCGATAATTTTGGCGCGCTTCGTCCCAAAAAGGGGACTGAAATATATAGTTGGGTGGCATATTGTATAAATGGCGCAGTGATCTTATTTAAACGGTGCAGTATAGCATTTTTACTTAATTCATTACGCCCCTGAAAAAGCAGCTGAAAGTTCTAGTCTCCATACATTGCATTCATAATATCTTGTTGGCCATAGTCTCCGTTATCAAGTCGCAATCAGATAACAAATTCCAATTCATGCTCCAAACTCTGAGCAAAATCATGTATTATCGAAAGATATTGAGGACAAGTGGTTCTACAGCTTTAGTCCTTGTAATAAATTGATAACATGAATGAGGCTGATGCATGCCGGCGTATTAGTAGGCACTATGAGTTTGCCCACGTTTATTTGAAGATATATCTTGAGGATTCGGGCTTCAGGATCACCTCCGCGTCCATGATAATGGAATAGTTAGGAAGCGCATTATTCAAACTTGTGTTAATTACTCATGAAATGTAATTGATTACAATTACAAATTACATCTTTGTCAATGTAATTGATTACAATAACAGGTTGCTCCGCATTTCTTTAATTACATTTCAATTACTTTAGATAATTGCCGGCATTACGCTATTCGTTTTCCAAACATTTCTTTATCTGGGCTGATATGCAAAGGTCAATCACTAGTCCTCCCCGGAATACAGACCATACGCTTGTAGCTTTGATATAAAATTGCCAGTTCTTTATTCCCCCAAGTGCCTCACATCTCTACTACGATTTAAGCTGAAGATGCAATGGTTTGACACCCAAACTTACGGCTTCTAGGAAACTATTACGATTGCATTTATATCTCCGTTAAGGCCTAAATTGATTAAAACATTTAAACTGTGGACAAATTCTTGAAGAGTTCATGTGCCTCTCATTTTCTGAGGGGTCCATTCGCACTAGTTTTCTGATTTGCATTTTCGGATCAGCAATTAGAGGGGAAGAATATCGCAACACCGGCAGTTAATTTAGATTTCGACAATTAGCTTCGTAGTAAATTTATTCGAAAAATGTCTAGTGGCACTACACCCAGTGTATATGCACATCTAAGTCTTTTAACGCATTATCGACGAGGAGAGTAAGGTAATTTGAAATGCATGCTAATGAACAGAGCTGACCGTAAAGTAATTGCAATTAGGCTATATCTTAATTACATGGCTAAAGATGTAATTGATTACAATTACTAATTACTAATTACTAATTACTAATTAGCTGCTCCTTTTATTGCATGGCCCCTATGACACATTACAAATTCATCTATTTTGGAAAGGAAAGTACCGTCGGCCTTCAAATAATGCGTTGTTGCTCCAGTCCCTAAGTCTAGTCCTGCAAGCATCAATAATCTACGACCTATTACTTTGTTGAGTGCATCAAGTAAGATCCTCGAAAAGGTGGCCTTAAATTCACTCAAGAGCATCATGATTTCTTGATTTCTTGCATCGCAATTTGCTTGCAAGCCTAAGTCGAGTATTGCGTCTTCATTGATTTCTTTACATGTCCATACTACAAAGTCTTTGGATGACCTCATTATATCCTCCTGTTTGCTACTTAGCTATGATTTCAGCAAAGCGTTTGACTCTATTCCTTTGACATCCTCATTAACAAGCTTGTTGCACTTGACTTCCCTTCCGGATTTATTTCCAGCACGACTATTTTTGAGTCAGAAACCTAAGAGTCAAATTTAAAGGTGCTCTCAGTAACTTACTTCGAGCTATGTAGTGGTGTGCCATAAGGTTCCCTTTTGAGTCCTTATCTTTTGTGATGTACTGCTATGACTTACAACTGGTATGCGCGGATGCATTTTTGATACAATGTGCTGATGATATCTGTGAAGTTATTGATATTAGACATGATGATTTCTGAAACGTTTCGTCGACAATGAGAAGAGAGCATGATTGCATTCGTCGTTGGTTCTCAAAAAAAATAAGTTGATGCTAAATGAGTCAAAATATTTCATTGCAAGTTTCATAAAGCAGAGATCGCCGAATATTTTATGTGATTTGCCTTTCTCTTGAAGAGAGAATTCAAATTTATCGGAGTATCTTGGTCTGATGATCTAACATGTACATTTTCATCAACTTGAGGTACGCTGATCACGACGGTTGTATATTTTGCGTGTTCTGAAACCGGTCCTATCTCATAACGAATTATGCTTGTTTTAGAATGCTATGATAGAAAGTATATTTCTGCACTGTGCACCTCTGTTTGGGCATCTCAGTTTTAAATGTTGTCATATTATAGATAAAACTCTTCGTCGTGCACGTCGTATCATCTGCTCGTCAGAATGTTCGTGTGCCTTTGCTTATTCTAACAATTTCCTTGATAAGCACAAGTCATCTTACAAGAAGTTACTCCGGTCAGAGAACTTACTTGACCATCCTTCGTATTCAGTATGTTCCAGCAATTATAGAAAATCGAGTTTCTGCTCTTGCAGCTTTAACGAGCAGGAGGAGGAGGAATTGCTTCACTGTGTATTCAAGTATTGTGTAGAATGGACTTGAGTCAATTTTATAAGTCACTTTTCCACTGAGAATTTGCATCTTTTACAGTTTATCATTATTGTCTTTTTGATTTATATTTCATTGAATGTTGAAATTATTATTATTTATGCTTTTATTCTATGCGTTTAGCTAGTTTGCATAAGAGGATGAATGGACACAATACGGCATCCTCCCTCAGCGGATGAACTCCATGCAAATGAAACATGGAGGTGGAAATTCACACATGGCCTATTTGCGAAACGATTGATATTATATGAAACTCCATTTGACAAAGTGAACTGGAGTAGGCTCTTGTCATTTAGTATGCATTGGAATTCGGGACTTGAAGCTGTACAAGAATTACGAAATTGCCAAATGAATTTCTTCCCTTTCAAGTTTCATTGCCTTGCATTTTTCACAACGCTTGCAAGATATTTACACTCTATAGTTAATAAACAAGTTTAATAACTTTGCAGCAAAATGCAAGAAAGTTTTCATTTATAACACACGAACTTTTAACCTAACAGTAATTCCCAAACTGGTCACATTGCACCCAATCCCAAAATTTTTGGAGGAAACTTTGAATTTTTCAAAAATAAAAGCCTAGGTCACGTAGATTTGTGAATTAGGGCCTACCGGTACATGAAAGCCAAAATCCATGCTTTTGCAAGCGTAGTAGCTTTGATATTTAACATTCTGCAACCTGTAGACGGATCTGCTCTTTATTTGAGCTTGGAACAATTTTGAAGTGATCTAAGAGGGCAATATACCTCAATAAACGAACGGCCTCAGGTGACATTCCCATAATCTAAGCTAAAATATGGGCTCACAGAAGCCGAAAATCTGATTTTAAATTAATGCGGTAAGTCTACGCTTAAGGAACGTAGATTGATGCACACATCATAATAATAATAATTGGCTTTTTTGCGAAATGACAGACGCATATCGTTTACAAAAGTGACAAGGGACAAAGAAAAGGAAAAATCAGTTACTGTGGATCACTGTTACTCAGAAAAAGTCACTATGGATCATTCGATTGATCAATGTCCTTGCGTTATTCGCACTAATTTGTCTTTCTCTGCAGCCGGTGCAGTCCTGGCCTGAGATTCCTTTGGTGCGCAGCTAAAGGCAATAATTGGCGGTGCAGCATGTGCTCTTTCCGCATTATTTTTCGGAATAACTTTCTGTCCATTTCCGCGTCGACTTCATGGATATCCGCGGGCTTGGCGTATCCGTAGCGTGCTCCTCGCTTCATATATTTCTCGATGCGTTTCTTATCATCTGTGCTCGCGAATCTCCACCAACTGGGTACGGCGTACATAATTCTACTTGTCACCATCGCTGTGCAAATTTGATGCAGCAGTATTTGATTAGCACCTCGGCTTCTTGATATCTTCATGATATACAAGCTTTCATTGCACTTCTTAAGTAATTTGCTGACGTGGATGCTCATGGTTCGTTTTGTGTAAAAGTGACTCCAAGGATCGTAATTTCGTTCGCTCTTCTTATGTTTGGCAGCTCTGGAGGTTGAATGTTTGATCTAGGTCTTAGGAAGATAATTTCTTGCGATTTCTTTTCGCTGAGATGGAGATTTCTGATGTTGATCGCCCAATGTTTGATGTTCTACAGTTCTTGTGCTGTCGCATAGAAATTTTCTGGTGGCACTATGAGATATGTGTCATCCGCATATTTTAAGATAGCGTTCCCTTTGATGGTCACCTTCAAGTCAGACACAATTATTGAGAAAGCACTTGGTCCGATCACTGAGCCTTGAACTACGCCTGCATGGATATTAGATAATTTTGAGGATAGTTCATTCATAAGTGTTGCTTGTTTGCGATTTTCAAAGAAGCTAATCATCCAGTTGTATATTTCATCAAGCAAATTCATATTACCGAGGTTTTGAAAAAGGGCTGAACGCTTTGCTGTGTCGAATGCTTTTGAGAAGTCTAGTGCTACCAGTCGGACTGCTTTGTTAATTTCGAGAGCTGATGCTATCTCATTTAATATTGCTATCAGCGCTGCAGTTGTGCTTCCAGTTGGTCGGAGGGCAAATCGGTCAGCAAATTGGATGCTCTCCATAATAGCTCTGTTGATGAATTTCTTGACGATCAATCTTTCACAAAGTTGTGACAAAACTGGTGTGATGGAGATTGGTCGAAAGTCACCTGGCTTTGATGGTCTTGGTGTCCTTGGTATGGAATTTGCAAAGGCCAGTTTTTATTGCTCTGGTGCAATGCTTATTTGAGGGGACCTGTTGATGAGCCTCGCTAGCGGTTCACAGATGTTATCAGCTGCCAAACGTAAAAGCCATGAAGGTACACATTCGGACCCTGTAGCAGTTTTCTTCAATTTCGATAGAGCCATTTGTATTTCATACACTTCGAAGTGTTCGTTGAGGCCGTTTGTTGGTCCCTCTTTCCGCATGACTTCTTCATAAGTATGATCAGTTGAAATTTCTGTGTAATATTCATTCATTGTTTTCGCACAAAGCTTACTATGTCTCGAAGTTTCCTTTTCCTTCCTGGCTATGTTTCGTATTTCAGTTTATTTGAATTATCGATTATAATGATTTCATTCATCTTTTCGCTTATGATGCCAGTTTTGGTCACATTACCCTTCCGCATGCACTGATTCTTCTTCCGAAGTAAACGCTTAATATATGGTGTAACAAATAAGGGGTCTCTCGAAGTTATTGTGATTCCTTTCTGCGGAAAGTATAAATCCATAACAGCATAAAGCAATAAGTAAAACTCGTTCGATGTTTCTTGGAAAGTGCCAGCCAGCATCTGGTTCTAGTTTCAACTTGTTGCGAGACATTTCTTCGTGGAAGCGGGCGATGTTCTTCGGGTCTCTTACTCTGATTACTTTGTGATGCTTGGTTTTTGGAGATTTGTGCCGTTCGTTATGATTTTCAGTATTAATGCCAATGATGCATTGGTGGTCAGACTTCACAGCCGATTTCAAAACTGAAACATTCAATAGCATTGTTTCACTTGTGTATATCCTGTCCAGAGGGCGATCTTTCCTTGTTGGTGCCTTAACAATATCTAATAGACAGGTTGATTCCGCAATCTGCCTATCATCGAGTTCATTAAAGTCTCCTGCAAGTATGATAGTATGTTTATGTTTAGGGTAATTGACTCAGTAATCGCTGACAGTGGTTTCCAAGTAATCGAGAATAGGTACAGTGTATGACGCTTTCGGTGGGTGATAGCAAACGCCGATGATGTAGTAGGCATTACTGAGAGAGGTCTTAATCCATATAACTTCGTGGTCTGATGAGTTATTTATTTTGGAATAGTGCAGATTGCTTTGTATATAATTATTGCTATGCCTCCTCCTTTTCGCCTTTCTCTATCCTTCCTAATAAATGTCGTATCCTGGGAGTGAAATGATCTTCCCATCATGATGCTGCTTTAGGTGAGTCTCTGCTATATAGCCAAGTTAGATGTCATACCTGTAGTGTGACACCTTGTGACATGATGTCAGTTCATGTAGTGCACCGATATCTGGCAGTAAATCTATTGATGGTTGAAGCAACGGTTGTTCTGAATGAGTATAAATAATTTAAAAATTTTTAATTTAAAAACAATTTAAAAAGTAATTGTAAAAATACCCACCAAGGTCTGCATACAGTTGATCTCTTGCATAATGCTTTGCAATAGATGCGACGTTCAAGACGTAGATATTAGGTATTGTTCGAGTATCAGCTATGACTTTGTCGTTTCGTTGTTCATTATGCGGTATATCAATCAGTTGACGTGTTTTGCAATCCTTGATCTCTGCGTTTGTAGTTTCTGGTCTACCTCCTCTTCTATATATCACCTCAATGGAACGGATTTCTTCAATTCCTGCGCTTTAGAATCCCTGTTGTTGCATTGCTGATCTTTCCGTCTTCCATTTATTTTTTCTTTTCCCTGATCGTCTTTTTCTTTTTGTTCCACCTCGCTTAAATCTTTTCCTGATATCACTTGGGATTTCGAATGGGTTACTCAAGTAAGGAGCAAGTCCGGCATAGCTCCTGCGAGGATGCAGGGGAGGTAATTGCTCAGTCATAATTTATAGAAATACTTGAAAGATTTGGAGGTGAGAAACAGACACCCGAAACAGAGCCTGCGTATTTGGGAGGAGACAACGGATGTCAATCCTGAAACTGAGTCCATTGGCCTGGTACCGCCCCTCTCTTCAAGCCAGACCACCCACGTTAGATACTGATTTCCTATCAGCCATTCAGTTCTTCGGCACGTTCGGATGCACCTTGAACTTAGGAATTTTCTGCCTGTGTTTATTCCCATAGTTTCTGGCTAAAACCTATATGCGAA
Organism: Prostheceraeus crozeri; assembly: GCA_907163375.1. NCBI lineage: Eukaryota > Metazoa > Platyhelminthes > Polycladida > Euryleptidae > Prostheceraeus > Prostheceraeus crozeri. The sequence continues at coordinate 367,729 of CAJQUW010005245.1, forward strand.
ACAACAAAGCCATCTGATATGATGTTCATAGGTTCGATTAAGTGAGTGGCCAGATTCTTCATATGCTATATAAAGAATGAACATATGGTGGCCAGATAAACCTATGCTTATTTTGCCTAGTAAGGGCTATGGAGGCACATGTAGACTTCTTAAAAGGTAAGAGGTGGAAACGGCTGTTGGAAAAGTCGCTTCTATAATCAAACACATAGCTGTGAAGGTGTAGTCGCCTTCAAGCGGCCTTTTTCAGAGGCAGATGTGGGTATCTGGCATAGGTTGAAGGCAAGTGTTGAAAAACGCCACCACCAAAATCATGCTCAGCGCGGCGGATACGAAGTCGGCGGTGCGAGGAAGAGCCTTTCTGCTCGGAGGTGGAAGCGAGGGAGCATCCGGCATAGGTTGGAAGCGAAAGAGGATGGTGGCAAAGGTAACTCCATATCCTTGTTGCCTGGTGACATACAGCTCAAAAAGGAGACATTGAATCCTCACTAAATTTTCAGTAGGCCTGTAGTAAGTTAAGATCGATTAAAATTGGTTTTATAGGTTCCTCATGGGATTCGATTTTTCTAAAATGGTGGATTTCTTCATGAGATAAAATAGGTTATATCTGCGTTTCAAGCATTTCTCATCAGAGCGTAGTTTTATAACATAGTTATGAGCGGCTGAACACATGTCTCGTTTTCGAAGTAAAGTTTTTCATCAAAATGGCTATCATTTTTATTCATTATTATTTTATCCAATTACTTTCACTTCGCGTATTTACCAAAGGAGTGCAAACAACCGTTGTAACTTTTTGATGCATTGATAATTTAATCAGTTTAGAGTGCTCGCATATGGATTATATAATGACTGATTTACTTATACAAGTTCAGGTATACATTAAAGTGTCACATCAAGCGGTTAACTGACTTGCCACGTAATGCCATTTTAAAAGTTTCCCTCACACGGAAGTAGACGAGCAAATGTGAAGGACTCTTTAAAAATCATCAAGTTTGCATTTAGAAAACCAATATTGCGCAAATAAACATGATGTAAGATAGAAAGTATTTCTACTAAGATTTCAATGCAATTTGATATGGGAAGAGGTTTTCCCAGGATTTTGTAGGTGCCGGTAATCTGTTTCATTTATTCTTGCAAAAGCTTTGTCACTAGGCATACAATCATTATGAATCAATATTAATTATAATGATTATGATATTATGATTAATCATTATAAATATATTTTGATATTAAAATTGATTGCAGTCAATATTAGCAATTAACACAGTAGGCAAATGTCAGCTATGTTTTCCATTCAACTGAAATCTTCCTTGAAAGAACACTTCGTGTTTCGGGTTCCTACCGTTCAGTGACTTTCCAGTGGTTACTTTAATGCAAACCGAAGGATTTTACGAACATATTCTTGATAGTGAATCGAAATTTTGTACAGTTCCAATATAAATTTACTCATTGACAATACATGAAGGGCACTGGAAAACAAATCAAACGCTTCTTACTTGCGTACAATCGTACTATTCGGAAACATTCTGTTGCTCTAGTGATCTAAGATCAACAATATGCAATTATTGTATGAAGATGCAATAATGATATGTAATTTTGATGGAGTATTTTCTGCTAAAAATTCATGGGATCGATGAATAAACCATATCAAGTAGTCAAAGCCAATTATTTTGAGTTGGTACGATTAGAATCCTCATCATTAGACATTTGATGTTTGTGTCCAATATGGGGGTCTCCAGGCCTCAGTAGTTATCGCGATTTCCATCAGGTCAAGAATTTAACAATCTGTGTCAATGCGTTTCATTCGATTTCGTTCTATTGTATTTTATCTGCTCACTGTCACTTCTTATTGACGTTGGCATGCTTACGTAAATTGCAATTCACTGAATCTTCCAGATGTTCCTTTCTGAACATAAAAATAAAATGTTTAAACCTATAAAATTCCTTAACCCTAAACGGTCCATGGTGTAATATAATGAACAGACTGTTCCACCCTTCATACAAATACTGCGATACTGGTTTCAGCCGATCTTTGTAGCAGAAAAGTAGAGCAGTCACTGGCATGATATTGCTTTATCACGTATCTTCACGTAGTTGATCATTTGTGATGAAATATATTCGAATTTCAAATTTATCAGCTGCTCTCGTCTACAGACCTATTCGGCGTGTGTGACCCAGGCGACCAGATAAATTTTTATCCCTGAAAAAATTAAAAAATGTAGAAGGAGATGCAATTGAGATATTCTGAGTCTTGTCTAAAGTAAATACCAAGATATAGGATAATTTTGATCGATGAACAAGTTTGTGTATCATAATGCACAATGTGCAGTTAGGACATTCTGTGAAAGATAGTCAATTCACGAATATTGTGAATTTAGTGAATTTTTTGATGAATTTAGTTTTTGATTATCAAACAACACTAAGTATGACATGTTGAGACTAGTAGCCATACGCTTCCTATATATTATATATATTCACAAATTTTGCAGAATATTTAGTAGGCCCACATTACTAGACATCATTTTTTTCTTTTTCATATTCACAACCATAGTTTTAATCGCTTCTTGGAGAGACGAGAGTGCCATCCATGATCCATTACCTGCACGGGAACTGCAAAATTGGTTCATTGCCGATATTATAAGAGATCGCTAAAATTGCTGCATAAAACAGAAAAAAATTTCAATCACTTATAGAACTCTCAAGAGTCGAAAAAGTCAGCTTAGTTGTTATAATGCACATTTGGCTGAACTGCCCATCGTTCATTATAATACACAAACTCATTCTTAGAGCTCTGAAACATTTATTCATCTTTAAATGCTTGATTGTGTGTTATGACACGGAATAGCAATTTCTCTCAAAAGAAGAAATTTTTCTTATTAAGAGAAGGTAGTTTGAGCAGTTTAAGGTTAATAAACTTATTCTCTTGTCAACGTTATTGCCCTTACTAGAATTTCATGTACAATTCTACTTACAGAAAGAGCAGTGACGCAAAAGTGTTTCTCAATCATCTCACGACATGCATTTAACCCTTTCCATACCACCAAAGGCCTTTTTTGTCAATTGTCACCTTTTTTCGTGGTCCTCAAAACTGAGCCATCGTAGAGTGTCGACTGAAAATGTACCTATATACAGCAAAAAATTTTATATGAGAAAATTCAGCTTTTAACGGAGAGTGCGTCCCTGCGTTCCAAAAAATTATTTGAGCAGTTTATAAATAGCTGAATTCTTGCAAATTCATATACTACCGACATGAAACCGCTTTATAAGTAGTATGAAACACGTCGGATATCAAAAGGAATGAATGTTTCATAACAGGCATCTTAACTAAGCGGAAATTATGCTGATGATCAAGGAAATTTATAATGGAAGTCTTAATGAAAAAGTCGAGAATTTATTATGCTTTCTAGACTGAGATGTCATGTATTTGATTCAATTTTCCTCGACATGATTTTATGATTCACTAAATTTATGTTTCATTTCTTGAATATGAATAGTGATGTGGACCCATTTACATCTGTCAAAATTAATTGAAATCATTGTATTTGATAATGTGATTTTACTCTACCATTGGCAGGTTGTTTGTGTTATGATCACGCTTAAAAAATACTCTTAAGGTTGAGCATGAAAGTAATAGTAGCCTATCGAATTGCTAATTTAACAAACATAACCTCTCCAAGGCTGTCATCACTCCAAGATCTGTAAAATGCTATCATTCCTTCTGCATTACTATCATGATACAGTAAATTCTGAGGATTTTTTTTAAAAAAATTGCGTATCTCACATTTGGTAGCAATTCCAAATTGTGTTCACCTCGAGTTCATTTAATAAAATCGAAACTGTATAGACATTATATACACATTGGGAATTTAATAAATGCTGAGTTGCCACTCTACCTAATATACTTATTCTGTGGATCCATCTAACATAAGCTTTTGTGATGTTTGCTTTCAGCGCATTTCTAACTCTCATTCAAAAACATTGGAATTTGACTCACTGGAAAGAGGCATTTATGACCTATTTTGAAAAGCAATTTCTTCAAATGTCTAAATTTTACTATTTTGTGCAAAGCCATGCATATAAAAACTTCCAACGAAGTCCATTGATTTTCAATATGAGCGCATCATTTGATTGATACCAGGCGATAATAAATAATGACAATCTATTATAGGCCTACCCTAGAAATTGAATGCAATCTTAGAAATGTGATTCAATCTTGGAAATTCGAATAGTATGCAAACATGCTGCATATTATATTTTTCAGTAATAATCGCACATTTAATAATTGTAGTCACTTTTGTGTCTTCTCTCAAACAATTGAAAATTTTGGATATCCTCATTCTTCTTTATAATTGCATTTCGAGGTACAGATTGTTTCATAAAAAATGGATCACCCTTAAACATCGCCTTAACTTCAACTTTGTCTAACTCCGCCAAATTTGGACGAATTTCTCTGAAATTTGGAAGATATGTCAGTTGTACTTACTAATATCATTGTTGGAAATTTCAAGCATGAATATTGAGTTGTTTTCCTGTTATAGATATAAAAGTAGTAGATAATTTGATCTTCATTTAGTAATGTTACACAAAATCATGCCTCACTCTTATAAAATTACATTTGTTTCCTTTGTCGTGTAATATGCTGTTCTACAAGCCAAAAGCTATCAAGCAAAACAAAAATAAAGAAAATCGGTCAATCAGAGCCAGTATAGCACCATTATTCATCAACAATAATGTAACTGCTGCATGCATAGAAATTGACAACAATAAAACCTCTAGAATGGAAATTAAGCTTCATGCAATGCACAATAACGGCACATAAATTGCACGCATTTTCACTTAGATGCACCTGCCAACGTCTGTATCATTGGGTTAGAATCAGTCACATGAGTAAATCGAAGGTTTTAATTGGTTCTTCATGCCCCAACTTAGTTCCCCCGCATGTGCCGCGACCTTGAGTCAATTTCCATTCTAGCAAACTTCAGATAAACAGTTTATTTCTATGGCTGCATGTGATTAACTGGACTTCATGTTCCATAGCTTCCTGACTTCGTTGCGGTGGTGTTGGCAGCACTCCTGATTGCTTTCAGCTAGAAATCTATCTCTTACCGGTTGAAAACAATACAAAGCACAAATGAACAATAACGAGATCGCGTTCACAAAAGGCAAAGTGTCAGCCTTGCTAGAACTGGGGTTTTCTTTGTGAGCTACAAGCAAGCGACTAAATGTCCCTTACACAAATGTGCATCGATGGCATAATGATGATTTTCGACTCTGTCGTAAAGAGGGCTCTGGCCGTCCACTCAAAACATCCAAACGTAGAGACCGCCTAATTTTGAGATTTGTTAAAGTTGATCCAAGTCTCTCGTTAACTGAGATGGCTGCACTAGACTCGTCTATTTCTAAGTCCACTATTCGTAGAAGACTTATTGAGTCGAATTTCAAGAGCTGTAAGAGGCCCTCTCAGATCGAATTATCAGATCAGCATACAAAAAGACGTCTCAGATGGGCAATGAGTCATTGTTACTGGCGAAATTAATGGGATCGGGTTGTTTGGTCTGATGAGGCATCAGTCCGTCTGAAGGATAGTGATGGTCGATTGAGATTATGGATAAAATCTGATCAGGAAATTCCGAGACATTTACATCGTCCCCGGGTACAAGGTGGTGCGACTCTACTGATTTGGGCTGGCATTTGGACCAATGGCCGCTCTGAACTTCACATACAGCAAGGAACCATGAATTCTGAACGCTATGTGAATGTTTTACGAATGAACATTGGCCAAATGACAGATCAACTTGGTGATCCATCGACTTGGTTATTTATGGATGATAATGCTACGTGTCATAGTAGTAGTAGAGTCAACTTATGCAAGTCTCAATTAGGGCTTAGGACATTATCTTGGCCAGCTCGTTCTCCTGATCTGAATCCCATAGAAAATGTATGGAGTATTCTAAAACGTAACGTTCGTCGTTTTCTGCTACCTACAGATGGCGTATCACAACTTACGTCACTGTTAAAAAGAGAGTGGAGAAAGTTTGATCAGTCAAAAATCAACGATGTCATCGAATCAATGCCTAGACGAATTGGTAATGTCATTGACAATAAGGGTAGGGCCACAAAATATTAGCTTCTTAAGAACCGTTACTGTATCATAGCTTATCAGATTATATAAGGACATTTAAATATATTAGGGACATGAAATAACATGAAAAATGCTTTCTGTATCATACTTATGTTTTATTTAGTCAAATTTTAGGATGATCCACTTTTTATGAAACAGACTGTAGTTAGCATCAATTCATAAATATTTTTAAATTAGTTTTGAAAAATTCTTTTAGACTTCATACAAGCATTTTGATTTACAATAGTCATAAAGCACATCAACAAACGTGTCAATATCTATTTACAGTACGTTTTCATTCAACCAGTTTAGATAGTGTTTCGTGTCATGTTCAGTCTTGTCATTCGTGTTTCGTGTCCGCACTCGTATTGTGTTCGTGTCTCAGATGAAAATGTGTTGAGCGTAAATTTTCGTCGACTACAGTCTACAGAATGATAAAGGGGATTTATCGCCAAAAAATCAGTAGAATTTCAAAATGAAAATTTGTGATTTAAATATTTTAATTCATTATGGCACAAAAGTGTTAAAATGAAAAATAGTGCTGTGCTGTGAATTGGGTGTAAATTCGGAGCAGCACAATAGGAATTTACTCATTTAAACGTCATTCAAGGACGTAGGGCAAAGCGAACAGCTTGGAAGGTGATGGAAAAAATAAAGAACAATGAGCGGGAGATAGAGTGATTCACGATAGAATACAGAGTGAAAAAGAATCGGACAAAAATGATAGTAGACCGTGCAAAAAGAGAAGCAGAAAGTAAATTATACGAGTACTGGTGTACCGACTTGGGAAGGCAAGGGACTGTGAAGCGAAGGATGAGATTGGATCCAAGGTATTCTGAATGAAATTGGTGAGGTGGTCATTGAGGAAGATGAAGTCTTGCGGTCATATGACAAACGTATTTCGCAGCTTTGCTGAATACGAACGGGGAGATGAATATTGATGAACCAAGTACTTTGCGGAAGCCAGGTGTCGGAAGAGAAATTAAAGAAGTAGAAGTTTAGTGTGCAATTAAGAAGATGCGTACAGGAAAAGCGGCATGCAGTGACGAAATAATAGTGGAGATGATCAAAGCAGCAGGTCTATCAGGCATCAAATGGCTTGCGGGAATTTTCAGTGTGTTTTACGGAAAAGGTGTGATTCCTGATGAATGGAGGCAATCCCTAATCGTTCCTATATGGTAAGGAAAGGGAGGTGTGCAAAATCCTAGAAAGTACAGAAGAATAAAACTAATAAGTCAAGTGTAGAAGATCTTGGAAAGAGTTCTATGTAGCAGACTTAAGGGACAGCTTGGTTATGAATTTGGAGAGGAACAGCAAGGATTCGGGGAAGGGAGAGGCACAACCGATGGCTTGTTTGTGGTGAGACAGTTGATTGAGAAGACATTGGAAAGGGGCCGTAACATAGCGATCGGATTTGTGGATCTGGAAAAGGCATACGACATGGTACCCAGAGGCATGGTGATGGCAGCACCGAGGTGGATGGATTAGATGATGTGCGGGTAATCGAAGACATGTACAAGAATACGAGAGCGACGATAGTGATAGGAGCGAAGCGCAGTGATGATTTTGAAGTGCATACTGGACAGGGTACTGCTTTGAGTCCATTTCTATTTTTAATGGTAATGGAGCTAGTTAGCAGGAAAAGAAGTGAAAAGGACACCAGGAAGAAATTATTGTGCGCGGATGACCTGGCGGTTGTAGCGAAGGATGAATTTGAGTTAGAAAAGAAGCTGAAAGACTGGAATAGAAATTTTATGTGTCATGGTCTGAGAATGAGCTTGGTGAAGACAGAAGTGATGTGAATAGGCAGGACTTGGATGTGGGTGTTAGAGAAGTGGAACTGAAGCAGGTAGATAAATTTGTGTACTTTGGCGGAATGGTCTCTAAAGATGGTCGGGGCGATGCAGAAGTAAGAAGAAGGATACAAGCCGGGACTGAGGCATACAAGAAAGTGGCAAGAGTGCTGGTGGAGAGAGAAATTGGTAAGAGGATAAGAGGAAAGGTTTTGGAAACATGTGTCCCGCAAGCATTGACATACGGATTAGAAACGGTGGCGCTAACTGAGCAGCAGCGAAAGATGTTGCAAGTGTGTAAAAATAACTGGATAAGGCGCATCTGTGGTGCAAGGTTGGTGGAGAAACGAAGAATGGCGGAACTGAGGGAAGAAGTAGGATTGAAGAAAACGGTGACACAGAAAGTGGTGGAAAAGAGACTGAGGTGAGCAGGACATGTGGAAAGGATGGGAGACGAAAGGGTAGGGAAGCAAGTGGAGGAGATGGATGACACAATGACAAGAAGAAGGGGACAGCCAAGGATTCGGTGGAAGGACTGTATCAAGCGAGACCTGGTAAGCACAGGAGAAGACTGGAGAACTTGCAAGAGAAAGCGAAAGAGAGATTGAAATGGCGGCAAATTGTTACGGACGCGTCAAAGTGTGCGATGGAGACGACATGAAGTGACTACTGACTGTGACTATGAATATCATGTTATTTTTATGTGTATGACATTTACCCATACCCCTTTTCAGGGGAAATGGGCTTTTTAAAATAAAATAATCGTCATTCAAGGAATGCGTTTTAGAAAAATCGGACTATAGGTCAATAGATATATCAGTTACATTTGCCAAATTTGTGACAAACGATTTTTTGGCAAATTTCACTAATAAACGGCATTTATTGCCCTAAAGTCCTATGTTTCTAGAAAGTAATTGTTAAAAAGGTTCTAAATTATAACGTTATTCAATGAAGATTTCGAACCGACGTTTAGGTCGACTGAACGGCCGCAGAGTTTAATTTTGAAAATGTATTGCGTCTACTTAATCCACAGAGGAGGAGAATCTTCCACCGGATGTCGATTAGTTTCAGTAGGCTTTGATGCACACCTCTTTAAATGCTGAATATTGATAACCAATATAATCAGCTTCTGTAATATAAACGTCACATTTTAAATCTACGATGCGTGTTGTCGTTATAAACAGGACCATGGTGTCAATGTGAAAACTCCTCTGTGGCGGCTTCGATATATTTTTAGCAATACGACGGAGACTGGCGGAGACGGTCTGCTGATGTACCTTTCAACATGTCTAAATGCTACTCTAATTTATTCGACCTGGCAAGGACTCCGGCTAACTGAAAATTGGAACAGAAGTCATTCTGAGAATAGGATGAAATTTGTTCCCCGACTTGATCATAGGAGCAATGGATTACAACAATTGTGCGGCGCACTGGTGTCATTGCGCGCCAATGCGCATGATGCGAGCATTCGTCGATAGGCGTGACTGCGCGACTATTTCTTCACATGGATATATATACTGTGTTGGAGTGCGCCTCATTATTTGAGCTAAGATTTCTCACTCGTATGAAATATTAACATTATTCATATTTTGTCTCGATTGTAATCCGATTAATCGAATTATGAAAAATATTTACTGAAACTATGTTATGAAATTCTGATAATATTCTACTACTTTAATTTTTTAAATGGTCAAACGTGAAAGTTGCTTTTTTGAAAGTTTGAATTTGCATTGCTGCCTGGCTGGATTATCCGACTCCGTCCCGCGGATAGGGGCGGAGGCAGCGCGCCACAGAAGGCCACTCGAGAAAGTGTCCCCCATTTCGACCCGATCCGAGGAACGGGGCGGGTACCACCACACGGAGGCGGAAGGACATTGGTACCCATTTGTATTGCTTATTACTAATATGTGCATTGAACAAAATATACAAATAATAGTTATCATACTTGAATCAAAACTTTATTACCTGTAATTAGGAGATTAACATAATTCAGACATAATTACAGTTACCATATTACAGATTTAATGAAAAAATCTATATATTCTGAGAGTTACTTTATAAAAGTTGTTGTTTGCTATGATGAAACATAAAAGAAGTAACATTAACGTATTTGACAACAATAAGAGATAAATGCAGAGCATTTTTCCAACTATCTCTTCATTCGCTTTGTATTGTAGTAATGATCGACAAATTTCAGTAGAACCAGGCGTTTTGCGTATGTCATATTTCTTGTGATATGTTTGAAACAATTCGATAGATGGAATGACTGTTCACAAATTTCAGAATTTTTCCTCTCAGATAAGAGAATTATGATAACTTGGGATGGTATTTGCATACCGAAGAAATTATATCACACTTCATTTGTATATGAGCACTCCCGCACCATACGTTAGAGATGATAATTTCATCGCCCACTTCGCGCAATGATGCGCCGCACAATTGTTAGAATCCGCTGCCCCATTCGACTTAATAAAGTTCGAATGCTGATGCATAAAACAATATTTTCCTTGCTTGAGCTTTTGTTTCTTCACGTCAGGATTTGATCTTTGCAAAAGTTTCCATTAGGAGAATGTCGTATAATTCGCTGTCTTATATGAGCCACGTTGTAGGTCTGATAGTGCCTCACGGAAGACAGCCTGAAAATCAGCATTTGTAAGATATATAGCTAATATACGGCCATTTAAAATTCTGCTATATCATCAGTATTTGTATTTCGATCTCGGAATCGGAATCAGTCGTGATCTGAACATCATGCAACACATACCTTCGACTAACTCTTATATAGCAACCGACGTTTTCAACCGCTTTCATTTAGAATCCATCATCACAATCTTCTTATGTCAGGTCGTAAAGAACGAGAAGTTTCAAATCAGAAGAAAACGAAGAGATTTTTGGTCACCAGATGTGGACCGATTCTAATTTTTCTCGGATAACAGATTCGATTCGATTCGATTCGAATCGAATCTTGAAGCTTCGCAGTTCCCTGAGTTTGCTATACTACAACATCAGCATCTTGCATAATAGTGATATGTTTTCATACAAAATTTAATTGTCGGGTAATTTGAAAGATGATGAAGTGAAATAACATTGAAAAGGCCATTTTTGTATCTAAAGATGTTTCTTTGCAATTGCATTTTTTTGTCGTCATTGATCAATCGTACTGAAATTTCTGCTGAAAGTATATAGTGTATTGCACTTCTATGATAACTTTGACTTGATGATCTTTGAAGCGCTAGTGGACCTTTCTAACCAGCGGACAATATTACACATTTCAGGAGATTGGAAAGTAAGCATTTTCTTCAATTGATTGCTTGAAACTACTTGTCTTACTATATGCCTACATTTTCATGCGTAACGTCTAAACACCTAATGTCTATTTTTGAATTGACGGCTTTCACGCTCGTAGCTACGGAATGATTGATAATAAGATGAACGATTCAACCTGTAACTTTCTGATCAGAAAATGAATCTTGAAATTAAAAATGCACCAAATAGAATGTAGGCCTTAAATCATATCAAATTTATCAATTGATATCAAATTTAATCAATGTAGGCCATATCAAACTTGGTAGTTGGTTGTGAAACATACATGCATTATAAAATTGAAATTCTCGTCACAAGAACCTTTCCAGGCCAACCTGGTGCAACGTATTAAATTTACTGCTGTTCTTAGACTTTCATGAATATCAAATTTGAAATAAACATGGGATTTATGGTTTATTGCTTCACTTAATTTAATCTCCATCATACTTTGTGAATGCACACAGTTTTTGAAGGAAATATTGCTCAATTGTACTTGAACTAGTGCGTTTCGTCATTATTTACGTATTCAGAATTAATTAAATTCTGAGAACTAAGTTGACGTACATAAAACGCACCGATGTTGGTTGGCAACCAAAACAACAAATATTATGCGGATGTTAGTGCACATTGAAGATGTATATGGGAATCGATGCATACATTTATAACTATTTCGCACACCAAAGAAAATAGGAAGCTGTGTATGACCTTCACGTTGACTTTAAATGTGACATTGACATGCCAACGTGAACTATATTGATAAACAACCAATAATAAAACTTTCATTATGAATTACAACATGAAAAAGCAATAGTTCATCCTACATGTTGCATTGGTGAAAAAATAATGTCATATAAATTCAATAAATATCAGCTTAACGTGTAACTTATTTGTGGGTCAACAATGTGGAATATGTTCATGAATCAAATTGAAACTATAGTCATTATTCATATATATTCATACATTCATCCGACAATTACTGTAAGTATTGTAAGCAGGGCTGTACTTTGAAGAGAATTTATATTTCAAAGAAATTCAATATGTCGCCTACACATCCAGGGCAAAGCAAGATATTCTGCAAATTCATGTTGCAGAATATCAAGTCCCAAAGGTGAGGTGAATGCAACTGTGGCTTAAAAACATTTTTTGCTCTACCCCTCGCCCCACTAGGGTGTTTTTCCGACCGTGCTCCACTGGGGGGTTGCTGATCTCTCAAACTATTGTATCAATTTTGCCAAACCACACATTAATCGAGCAGGCATTGAAAGGGGATTCAGAAAAACAACATCAGTTTTATTTCTAAGGTCATCCCTGGGCTCAGGTGAAGGTCAAAGGTCAAAAACCGCCAATTTTTGATTAATTTCCATTAGATCACTATTTGAAATGGAAAATGACAACAAGAACTGATAAACCATACACTAATTGAAAGATCTGGTTAAGGCGGTTTTATAAGACGATGATTATTAATCACTCTGAGATTGTATCATTGTATTAGATGAGGTCAAAGGTCAAGTAATTCAAGCTTTTAGTTCAACTCAAATAACAATAAAATCGCACATTTTAATATTTAGTTTCTGCAGGTGAAGAACCCAAGAAACAACCCAATTCGATGACTTTTATCGAGACACTGAGGCTAAAAGCAATGTGATTGTGAAAAATTTCAATAATTGCTGATTAGATGCAGAACTAAAAAGTACAGTAATATTAAAAAATCATATTTGAAATTTGAATTTCAAATTTCAAACATGCACGCATAATAAGCACATAGTTTCAAGTTCAAACATCTTGCATCTGTATAAATCTGTGTATTAATAAAAAGAGGAAGAATCCTTAATGTAGTGTCAACTCATTTCATCAAGAATTGATGCCACAATATACTGTACATTACAAGTAAACATATACCGAAATCAGCCAAAATATTCAAAACATTCAAAATCTGAAATAGCTCTCACGCCAAAAGTATTGTGCCAAGTTTATTATCCTTCGGTCAAAAGTTGCATAATACGTAGAAAGTAAGCTACCAGAAATGCTTGGTTTAAAAAATATTAAAAAATTATCCAGGGGTGAAAAACGCTCTCCCATAGTGGGGCGAGGGTTATAATACTGTTTTGAAGTATGTTCTTGTCTCAGATATTAGATTTATTGGTGCAAACTTATTATGAATATTGGCTTTGATGATGTATTACCAGCTTTTATAAGTGCCCTTTGCCTTTTGGCTGGATCTGATAGTCAGTCACTAATTGCACATTTATGCAATAATATTCAATGCTTTCTATATAAAACACAACATTTGTATTGTCGAACGGACAAAAATGACAGTTATGAAACGATAAGATGCAACTGCTTTTGAAAAGCGGTTTTATGATCGTGTTTTGTGCATCGCTTCAATTTCTTATTTTCCTATTTTCTAATTTCGCCATGTTTCTAAATCCTTATTTGGATCCTTTGTGATTAGTAGGATGTAGACTTGTTGCTGTTTATTGCTGTAATCATAATGAGTTGCTGCATTCACACAGAGAGGAAATTGAGATAATTGAGACAAAATCTTTCTGTCGATCGATGACTTGCTATAGGCCGATGCGAAGGCTTAAAATAGTACCAAGAAATAAATTCGATACCGACAAATTTAAGTAGGCCTACATACAGTTCGATAAAAATATACGGCGTAGTTGATTTAAGAAAACTATGTTATCTGCATTATTGATGTTCTATTTTACATGTCAAAATACATGCATCTTTTGAGGCCGCCGATTAGTTCCCGTTATTTAATTGAAAATGAATGTTGCTAAATGCTAAAACAACAAGAAGCAGAATCGCTAGAAAAGGCCAAGATTCTTGTTTTAAAACAATTCATAAAATTGGTTTTTATTCCTTGTGAGTGAGGATGTTCTATTACGCCCATCTTTGAGTTTATGTAAAACGGATGAAATAAAAGCATTATTAATGGAAAAATAGAGAAATTCCTTCCACCCTTCATTCACAAGTTTTTGCTCTCCATATGAATTGATGTTGAATTGTGCAATAATAAATTCATGTTTACCCAAGTGCTCGTTTTCGTTCCATTTGATTGCTTTCACTGTATTTTTGGCACATTCAATACAAAAGAAATTAGCATATTATTATATAAATAATAGAATAAAAGGTGAACTATGCAGTTCTGACAAAGGGAATGTGCGTTTGAAATGTCATGTATACAGTTTCGAAACTGCAATTGAAATGGATCTATATAATCTTGCCTGTTATAGAGAGAATCACATGCCATATACATTGCAAACAATATGGTGCAATACTACTAGTGTCTCTTTGTAGCCAATGGGGTGTCAGGGGTGTCAATTGACACCCTATCGGAGAAATCGAAGAAAATCTTGATGGGGAATAATCAAAATAGGCTGTAGGTTAATCATATGATCATAATTTTCCCCAACGAAATATTTTCGATTTCTCCAACAAGTCAATAATTTTTGCCGTTTTCCCGACGAGACCGTTAACCTTAGTTACAACCTTGTGAGGATCATTAGCGATTAGGTTGTGCCTTAATATACATAGGCGATTAAACTGTCAATAACATAGGTCAAAGGTTCCATAATTGTGTTAATTGTGCATACCCAAACACTTTCTATGTGCATTTTCAGGAAACGGAAGTCAAAAAGTCATGTATTTGGAGACTCTTTCTGAAGCTCGGTGGACGCATCAGTCGAACATGCCAAATGATGCTTGTAGTCGCAAGTGGCAGTAATTGTTTAACCTGCTCTCGACTGACGTTCATTAACCCCGTGAAGCGAAAATCATAAAATTAGATCGATCTCTGATCAAATTAGGGGTCGCAATTTGCCGTACCATTATTGCAAAACCGGTTATTCAGTATTTGAGCAATGCTTCAAACCGACATTTTACCGGTATCACCGGCTACAACATGCAAACATAAAAACCTTTTGAAAAATCACCTGTAACATATTTTTTCATTTTTCATCAAATAATCTTGTTGAAGGTAAAAAATGTACTAGGCATGGGTGCAGCATGCTAAAAATAGTCACAATCGTCAATTACGAAGATTTTCTTTCTGATAAATGTATGAGCGAGTGAGTCATGAAACATCTCTGTTTTATCTGACAGACGGTTGGGAAGCGACTAGTGGAAAACGCTTTCTCTCTCTCGCTGTTATTTTTTGGAGTTGAAAAAGCTCTGATTCGAAACCGGTCCCCCAAAATCCAGTTTTTCCTTGTCGTTCTTGGTCGTCAGGCAACTGTGCACGACACCTGCAGAGATTTTCCTTTCATTTCTCTATACATATTCTCCTCTCTCTCTCTCTCTCTCTGCTTCCGCTGAAGTCGTTGGAATCGTAAATATGTCGAAGATAAAATTTGAACTGCTGAAGAAATTTCACTTGATATGATTGGACTGAAATCAGTACGGCAATTTTCCGATGGATTTGTGCAACGATTCTGAAATTGTTATTTCCAGATTTTCTTCCATTGTAGGCCTATTCATCGCTTCTGGCGACATCTTCGCTTTTTAAGATTCTTCAGAAGATTCACGATCGATCTTGGAAATTTGTGGATCATACTTTTCTTTGGTGCAATTTTATCTCTTCAGCAATTCGAAACAGTTCTCTTTTCGAACGCGGGTGAGGGATTATGAAAAAATTGTAGCATAACCGATTGATTTGTGCAGTGATCTAGCATTATTGTCTGTTCGATAACCTTTTTCATTTTCATAACACTACTTTTTCAGCAAAATTACAGAATAGAAATACAGATGAAAATAAACCGGCATAATTATTTTGATTGGAAGTACATATGTAACCTTAATTAATACCGTTATTAGGTACGACCCAGCTGACGGACATGTTGTTGGGTTAATCAAAACGAACAAAAAAGACCTGCCACAACCAAGCTGTATGTATACGTGTAACTTAACTGACTAATCATAGAAATTTGTCGATAAGTTGACACCTGAGCGGAGGTACAAATGCCAATTTGAAAAAAATGTCGATGTTGACAGCGCGTTTTTGGCTTTGTGACCATGGATTTGTTATGTGCCACTCTCATTCCTTTTTACATTCTTGTGGTCCAGAAGAAGCTGCGTTAGACGATTTCCACTTGATGATGCTCCACTATTCGGCGCTTACATGTTACAGTGATGGTGGTAACTTGGACAAATTTTAGGCATTTTCATGAACAGAGAAGAAATCAGCTTACAGACACTTTTTGGCGCCTCAAAACGTCGCAGCCTAGGCATTACGAACAATTCTGCAACAAATGAAAAATTTTATTGATACCTGGTCGTCGTCCTGGTCTACGTAGTAGGTAGCTATCATAGTCGCTATTATTGAACTTGTTATCTAAATCTTTATTAAAATATGTTGACTTGAACATGATGTTGCATGAAAGCGTGCATAGCGTCATTTGCAATAAAGATCATCACTTGTTTCATCGGGCATCCCAAGAAGGAAATGCAACTATAGTCTTGTCGAATTTAATCGATGCAGACTGCACAGAAATAGATAACGATGTAGTCTCTGGAACCGAAACGTAGCCTCATCCAATACACAATAACGACACAAAAATCGCACTTAGAAACACTTGTCGACCATTTCATGATTGAATTAAAAGCGGTCACATGTGTAATTCTAAGTTTTTCATTGGTTATTCAGGCTCCTAATCAGTTCCTCCGGTTGTGTCGTGATCTCTTCAATTAATTTTTTTTCTAGTCAACTTTGTAACACTTTCCATGAACCAGTTTATGCGAGTTTTTATCATTAGAATATGACTCGATGGCTCAAAGTTGAAGACATTAAAGCATTATGTCATGCCTTTAACTACGACGTTATCAACACCTCTTCATGAAGAAGCGGAGGCTATGGCAGAAATGAAGCTACTTGCCACTACATTTCTATATTCTTGGCTTTCTCACTGCCTCGACTTCTACTCAGTATGCAATAAGCCTATCAGAGATGACAGAAACTATAGAGCCCAATTTTACGAGTTCATGTCACTCACAATTCAACACTTGCGGTAATCAACATGTGTTTAATCAATGACAACTTAAATGATTTTTTTGGAATTGTCACAGGTAAATCATATAGCTCTTTAGTAATTCAATATGATATCATTTGTAATTACCAATTTAACTTGTACTACTAATCCCTTCCAGTGTCCGACTTCCCCAATTTCATAACGGCATCTTTTGAAAATGCGACATGCCACACACATGAAGGTTATGAACTGTCGTTAATGCTAAGCATAATTATAAACACTCACAGCTGTAGTCGTATAGGGCAACGCCGTTATACCACTGCTTTTTACATTTTCCCCAGCGTTAACCCGCTGCCTGCACAGAGAGAAATATTGAATTTTCTATTAATCAATGATGTTTTACGAAATTCTAGGCAGCGTCACCCCACTGATGGATCTTGGACTATCAGCACTGATTATAAAAGTCATTTGTCTATGCAAAGAGTAGCATGATAAAGCAGAAATAGTAACTCAAAAAGTTGTGTAACATATAGATGGAGAGCTGAGTTTTGATTATTCCTCAACAAGCCTTCTGAGTACCAAAATATTTCGCTCGAGTTTCTCATCATTGGCTGCTTTTCCTTTACATAATTTAAAATAATTCTCTATTGATCAAAAAAATAAAAACATGAAATCAATTGGTAGAAATATATTTAATAAAATAGAAAACTTTAACAACTGCACGCAATTCATGTATGATACAAGAAAGTACGTGTTTTCACAAAATCACAATGAGACGAGACATTACTTCATGATTTTCCAATTATATAAACGTGCAATGGACGGAAAATGGTTTCGCATTACCTTGTACACATAACATTTCGTCTCCTGAACAAAGTTAAAAATTTCTGAAATCAAAGGAAAGTTTCCCAAATTTCATGCAGCACAAATTTCTTTCTCATAACATAGGATCTCGAATATGATTTGCAGCGACATCAAAATTTTAACACATTGAGAGATGCCAGCACAAAGCAGATATACAAGTTCAGATCTTCAACTATGATACAGCAGTAAATGAATTAGAATAACAGGATGGCATCAGAAATCGATGACAAAAACCATACTATCGATAAGAGATCTTTAAGAGAAATGGCGCATGATACATCGGACCAAGAGAATTTCATTTGCTTGCATCGAAGCAGTTGAGACATTTACCACTCGGAGCTCAATGTCTGTGGTGCATCAGGAAGCTGAAGGGAGAGCCCAGACATCCATCAGATACTCATCCAGACACAGTGACATGTCACGCATGTCATTTACAAACAGTCAGTCTCAACAAAACGAATGAAGTCGTCAACATCGTCATCCGAGGCAATTTCTTGGTCACTTTCTTCAGACAAGTTCACCCGCTCTACTACATTAGCGTCAGTTGAACGAAGTGGCGCACAATCCTTCGCTCTTCCTCGACCTCGACCTCGAACTCGTCCACGACCTCTACCTCGACCTCGTCCAAGATTTAGGACCTCCATAATGCGCGAACGTTTTTCAGGTTTGGGCTTTGTTTTCCTCGTAACTTGCTTCCGTTTCGGGGACGGTTTTGTTACAGGTTCTACTGGCTGTGGAACTTCTTCTTCTTCTCCTCCTTCACGTAGACGATGAAATGCGCGCGCAACTCGTTTGCTGTTAGAGAGTTTCTTGTTAGATGTTGATGTTTCAGAGGTGAAATCGAGTGCCGTCAACTTCAGTTGATGCTAGAAGAGAAAATAAAGTTGATGATGAATAAAGTTTTTTTAATTATAGATATTGCGAAAACACGGTCTTATGAAAGAAGCTCATCGACTTCATTCAAGTCTGATAATGATTCAGGAGCTTTGTTTTTGACTCATGCTAAGGAATATGAAGTAAAAAACTAACAAAAAGATTTTGCAACTGCACAATAACTTACGCAAGGCATGAAAAATAATATAGTTCAGCAGACAGAACAAGATTCTGCAGGGAACGAGGCCGAATGTGAGACTTTCACAGAATGATGTACACTCTATGCCTAATACGAATCAGCGCGTCTGCCGAGTTCTACCTGGTTTGTTTTCTTGCTACACATGATCAAAGAAAAGCACACGTTAATCCAACGGGACGCAGATAGCAATTTTTTCTAAAATAAATTATTTTATGTTTTCTCTTAACAACTGAAAAGTACCAAGACTAGAGCTATATATCTTCAGGTCATTTCCTATCATGTTCATGAGCATTTATCTATGAAGCTACACATATTCAGATTTGGCAAGCCTGTTACTGTCGGCAAACACCAACATGACTTAATCCATATTCTCGCATGCATCGCCGATCAGAAGGATGATAATATTACATACAAATGATAGAAAATGACCTGAAGACACATCATGATGGCTCTAGACCTAATACTTTTCAGTTGATAAGAGAAAACATAGAAAATTTCAATTTCACCAAAGTCTGCGTTTTTCTTAGATCACGTCTGATAAGAAGAGGAGCTAACTGGAACTCGGCAGAATCGCAGATTCGTAGCAGGCATAGGGTGTCGAGATTTAGGAATACTTTATTACTCTTATTCATCATGTTTTTATCTGGAACTTTTTGTCATTCGCTATGCAACTTTGCTGAAAATCCGTACCTTGGAACGGAGTACATTGCATAAGTACTACAGTTTGACTCTTTCCCCGTTGCGGGGCATCACCCAATGCTTCAAAATTCACAATTATAGCTTTGCACCTTGTGTGAGGCATGACGTATGCCTACATTACTACGAGGAATAAAAGTAGGCCAAAGCATCGCCAGATATTGAACAATGTAGCACTGTAGCTTGACTTCCATACGGCACCATTTGAAGCAATACGAAAAATTCTGATATTAGATTCAATTATTTGAAATAATCACTTTTATTCAATTCAATTGCAATGTAATCTGTTAAATTCGGCGAAGCTTATCAAAATCTTATCACAGATTGTTGTCTTTCCTGTCAGTCAATAAGAGTGCACCATCTGTGCGATCAAAATTTATTCAATGATATCTTTCTATTGACTTTCATTGTTTTAATGAGAACAATCAGCTGGGAACTTATCCAATTTCTCTTCAATTTCGGAATTGGAAGCAATCATCAACTGGAAAATAATTGAAAAGATTGACTTATCGATCTCTATTGAAAGCAATATTATGTCCTTTTCAGAGAATTTTAACTATTAATGATTGTCTTGCAACTGAGCGAATGGGACAATTTTGAATTCTCAAAATTAAAGATGTACAACAAATTATGAAATTCTCATTCGCACCCGTTATCAATAGGAATGTACATATAAACCATTTACAACGAAAATTCATAATGGAGATGACTTAAAACTCATGTTAACAACAAGGTTATTTATAATGATGAAGCGTTGGTGTAAAAAAATCCAAAAAAATGTTCGATCTAGAAATTGCGTGTAATAAAAACTTGTATTAGAATCTATCTGTGCTGACACTGCTCTTATTCTACGGCCATTATGAATCTGCGCGTCTGTCGGGTACTATCCGACTCCTTTTCTTGACAGGATCAAAGAAAAATACATTTTTATGCAATGGGAAGCAGACAGAGGTATTCAGTAAAAACGACCGCCTTTTCTCCGATTAAGTATATATATTTTTTTCGTATGCATAGTAAGAAGTACTAAGTCTTGGAGTCATCTTTGGCATGAAATGTTTTCAAGTCACCTTTGCCTATGAAGCTATACAGCTTCAGATTTAGCAAGCATCTTAATTTCGGCAAGCGCAATATTTTCAACATTTCATAAATGCAATTTTCACATTCTCGTATACATTATACCGAAAGGAAGTTGTTGTTGGCATGACAGTAACACATGCAGCAGGTAGAAATGACCTGAAGAAATTCTATGAAATTGGATGAAATGGTAGCTATTCAGGTTTGTTCCCATTTTTCAACTGAGGATGCAACTCAATATTTAATTATTCTGCTTACATTCACTTCGAGTTGCTTTCATTTTATGAGTTAAAGTGCTCATCGTCTTTGTGAAACTCAATATAACTTGATTGACATTACTGAAAACAACAAAACAACTCTCTAAGTAATTAAGCACACAATAAGTGAGAATACTGATGTATTCAATCTTGAAAACATTCACTTAGATCCTCCAAAACTTAGCGGATTTGGCTTGTATTTACCATGCCATTTTGACAAATCTTGAAAAATGCACCAGCCAGA
The DNA here is from genome assembly GCA_907163375.1 of Prostheceraeus crozeri. Lineage (NCBI taxonomy): Eukaryota > Metazoa > Platyhelminthes > Polycladida > Euryleptidae > Prostheceraeus > Prostheceraeus crozeri. The sequence goes on from CAJQUW010005245.1 coordinate 389,122, forward strand.
TGACTTCGAACGGCTCCAGGTGGTAGTGGTATGCATGATATAGCATCAGTAGGACGTTGAAAGGTCGTGCCTGGATTCGTTTAGTGTCGCAATAGTGCATAAATGAACCAAATACCTCAGTTAGTACAAGTCCTATATCAGACCTGCATACGATCATTTAAGGTTCAACCACAATATTTTCATTTTGATTTAGTGTCATTACGAAGGGAGCCGACGTAATTCTTATGATAAGATTTCCGTCTGCTATGTACTTGCAGATCTAGACAAAAGAGCATAATTATTCATATAAAACTCGGTCTGTTACATTATTCCGACCATTTCTCTAACAATAGCTTTTGAATGAAAGGGACTTGACAGCATTGTGAATTATCTGAAGCATAAAATGAATGTAAAGATTGTGACGCTTAATTTATCAAATTTTTAGAATTTTCGTCAAGTTCAAATGACAATATTAAGAGGTGGTCCCGTGAAGCGCTCAAGTGGTCCTGTGACACACTGAGTAACGACATAAACTAGTTATCAAGAAGTAAGAGTCTCAAATCTTACTTCATGTAATTGGGGAGAATTTAGAGCTTCAGCACGCAATTGTCATAGTTCTATGAAAATAGATATTGTCAAGTTCTATGTTCGCCAAATAGTTGAATATTCACGTAGTTGATCAAACGATGGGAGATAATATTCATATTGATAAATGCAAAAGCAGCTCTCCTTTGTTTTAAGGTCAAATTTCCATTATATATAAAATCAGTACAAAAAACTGCTTCTTCGGAGTTCCGCGCATTTAATGGTCGATAGAACTAGATGGAATGACTTAATGCCTTTATGTGTTGATGCTCGTAGGATTAACAGTCTCAAACGAAAACTTGACTATTCTATGAGAAAATTACTTTGACTTTGATTAATGTAGGCCTATACTTGGTTCCACTCGTCGGAGCTCATGATCCTTTAGACAAATTTAACTATCCTGATAATTCTTATGGGGCATGTTTCAGAGCAGATATACGCATGCGCGCATCAGCATTTCATGCTTGCTAGTACATGCAACAGGCAGGAGAACGCGTAAGAGGTCTTTGTGGAAGCCCTTTGAGATGGACCCTTACCAGAGTGACTCAATATGAGATATTATTAGATAGTGGTTTTCGGCAATTCTTCCTCCGTTCTGACGGACAATTTTTGAAATGGCGGTTTTCCTCATGGCGGAAAGTTCATTGACCAAAAAACTTTTGCGGCTTGCTGTTACGAATCCGTCAGGAAATGACACCCTTTGTCATTATAATAACTGCTTTTACGATCCGCTATGAATGTATAAGCTACATACAGAAAATTCAACGAGAGTGCATTCAATAATGAAGATGACAGGACGAAAAATAGCGTGAATACTTGTGGCGTGCATTCAGTTTGTACAATTACAACGAATGGCCACATTCCGACCGGTATGAGCCTCCTATTGCTAGAAATGGGGCCCATCAATGACTGAACGGCCTCTACCAGATGATTGCGGTACAATGGTCAAAGGTGCTCGACTCCTAGCGATTGGTGATAGCAATGGGACCTTACAAGATAATCAGTCTCTGCCTCTTTATGAAAAGGCATTTTGGAACCTATTTATATTTCGAATAGTCAGCTTCCTCATTGTTAATTCGAAGGGGCTGTGCGGAAATCGCATAATGCTCTGAAAATTCGCAAGTTTGACAGAAATTCGAGCTTTAGGATCCTGATCAGCAGTAGGAGTTTTGAAATTGCGACATGAGATTGCGTTTTGAGATTGTTCTCAGAGTAGTTCATGAAATCCATGAATTCGAGCCGACAAACACCTTCAGCTTATCATGATGTCCTCAGCGAAAGATAGTCCTCATGCCAAATTTCTGAATGTCAGAAAATATGAGAATCTAATCCGCCTGTATCAACCTGTGACAGTGGAAGACTACTAATCATGGGTAGGTAGATATGATGTGCAAATATATCAAAATATCATCATTATTTTATCTGTTTTCTCATGTAGATCAGAGATGTGCAACGGCTGTGACCCGAACCAGAACCATACATTGGAACCCGACCCAAAAATATTACCGACACTAGAACCCGAACACGACTCGAAAAACAATTAATTGAAAAATCAAATCACCGCGCCGTGGATGAATTGTTTTATGCAGTTTCCAATATATGGGCTTGAGCCTTTGTGACGTGAACGAATAGACTGGCACCACAAGTACGTTTAATTAGAATCGATTCAAATCAAGTTCAGAAAAAAATTATGGATCGATCATGAATACTGATGTTGTCAATAATACAATTATGGAAATTGGGACATATTTCTTAGCTGCATCATTGAAATACGTAGTTCATTGCAGAATTCCGCATATTATGATTGCTTCTTTGTATTGCAATATAGTTTCATGCTATAATTTTTTCAAATGTTAGGCCTATGTACACTTAAAAATGCTTAATATATTAGTTTGACAAAAAAAGAAACATATACCGTTGGTAATGGATATGCGATTGAGGACATGTATTTAGCATTCCATAATAAGTACATGTGTGCATGCATAGCAATTGTATGCGCATACACTTGTGAATTATGTATATGCATGGTCGAAGTCAACAAAACATAAGCATATTTATAAAATTCTAAGCATCATGAATTCCTAACCCGGCATCATAAATTCGTAAAACCGCCCGAATTCCGGTCGGGTTCGGACACCTCTAATGCAGATTTGACAGACTAGTATTCTTTCATTCTGAAATATGCGAAAGTAGGCTGTAGTTGGCAAAATGTGACATTGATATTCTCACAAGCATTTGTAAAATTCTATCGAAGATTCTCATGATAGATTTCGAGCGTCATGGCTAGACAGAGCAGGAAGATGCAAGATTTCTTGATACTATGATGTTCTCCAGATTAAGCTCCAGGTCCTTCATCCCTAATGAACTAAAAAAGCATGCAGAATCTTCTCTTCCCAATATTTAATCCTGTTATGGTAAGATTTACAAAAACCACCAGATAGTTAATCCTTGTCGTTAACCGCATGTAAACAGTATCACGACTATGACCAGTTAACAGCAATGAAACTAAATAAACGATAGATCAAATTGCCATGCAAAAGATGTGTGGCTGGTAGGATTCGAACCTACGACCAAGGTTAACTAGACCTGTGCTCTAACCAACTGAGCTACGAGCCACTTACACGACTCTGTCAATTGGCAGGATCAAACCCTCACCACCACACATGAGTTGTCAAGGCAATAATAATCAATGAATAAATATCACGTCACAATTGTGACCGCCGACATTAAGGCAAGTAGCGGGGATCGATTGTCCATCAAAGCATCTTAAGCCATGTCGTGAATGCAATTAACAGCAATGAAACTAAATAAACGATAGATCAAATTGTCATGCAAAAGATGTGCGGCTGGTAGGGCATAATTCTTCGAATTTTCTGATTTCTATTTCACTTATCAACTTCATTGGAATGAAGAGAACTTTGACTCAGTATAACTTTTCACTGATAAAAGCACATATCATGAAAAAAGGTATTTAAATTTGATTGAATTGAATTCATAACATTTTCATTATATATTTCAACATTTCATAGTTTCGAAATTGCTCCAATTCTCAAGTCAATAACTGAAAATGTCTGTCAATGGAAAACGAAGAAAGACTGTCATAACATCGTCTCATAGCACTGATGACTTTTGTTTCTCATCGCCAAGAGAATATGCTGAAGAAAGTTTCAATGCCAAGATAGTTTTTCAGTGATTATTAGCAATAGAGAATAAGACAAAAAAAAATACAAAGTGAAATTGTTAGACGACTAAGTGACAGATGGCACAAAATTCGACTTTCTCTAATTCGCAATATAGTCAGGAAAAAGTAAATCCACGTGGAAATAAATCCAACTTGAGAGTGTCAATTTCACAAGCAAAATGAAATCCTAACCTGAACAACATGGAGAAATTCTAATTAATCCCAATTTCCTTTCTTCTCAATATTTTTGATTGTTGATATCCCTATCACTCAGAGTTTTGCCTGGAGAAAAAATATTTCGCTAGTGAATATGATCCTATCGCTAGATATTTGTAAGTTGTATTTCTACAACATCCTAATCAACTGTAATTAGGATATTTTTTACTGAATTTTCACCCCTAGCACAGCTACAAGCCATGAACGAAGCTAGGGATTACTCATTGAAAAGTAACAAATTGTATCATTTTAAATAAGTAAAAGTAAAATACCAGATCTTCTAATCTGATTTAATTTTCCTCATCAGAAATCTGTTCGCACGCCTCTTGAAAGCATCAAGATTGTTAGTAGTGGTCAGGGTAAGCTGATTCCAAAGGCTGTGCCGTGCGAACAAAGAAGCTTTTCGAGCGACTCACAGTACGTGCGCGCTCTAAGCTCACATGATGGCATATAAGTGCATTAGCTCTACGTGTGCTTCTGGAAAAGATGTTAGGTTTGGGTACGCATTCATTTACTGCGAAGCCGCTTTTACCGAAATGGAATAAGTAGAAGAGACTGAGTGAAGCTACATCCCGTCTGACGGAGAGCGGCTGCAACTCGCTCGCAAGTTTTCACCCATAAGATTTTTCACACGTTTCTCAACCCGATCAAGGAGGTTACAATGTGCTTGTGGGGCGCCGACCCACAGATGACAACAATGTTTCAGAGGACGAATGGTGGACTTGTTAAGATAGCAGACATTCTTACGCCTTAGCTAAAAATCCTGTGTCTGTCATTCCGCACATTTCAGATGTAGGCAGCACGATGACCAGATGATGGTAGCACATGCATTACACGCCTGTGCAGTATATTCGTAAATAATTAAATGAGTGGTCTCCGTGGCACTGTGGCTTTGGTCTAGTGATCTTTAGGTGTGGAGATCAAGCCCTAAACAAGGCTTCATTGGATTTGGATCAAAGCTCTTTACAAAATGTCCGCGACTTTTCGAGGCGAAAATTCCTGGTTTTTCCAGGTCGATTAAATTCCAGGCTATTTTCTCATAACTTTTCTGGTCAATTTTTCCATGTCTATATGATTAATCAATTCCCCATTGGACATTAATCATGCCGCCAATAGCAATCATGCATAATAGTTATGTTTAAGTGAAAATACAACAATAACTATAAAGTAAATAAAAAAGTCCAAAATCTCAGTCTGTGTTTTACCACTTTTTATTTTTTATAGATTTAGTATCTTCTTGCAGAAGGTTGCCTCTCGCAAAACCTTGGTTAGATGTTGGTGGGTAAAAAATCTCGAGGATTTCGTCTCAATTCCCTAGAAACCACAGGCAGCTGAATAAATGCCGAAATTACTTTTCTTCTGAATTTTTTTCTTCATAACAGAAAGTCAGTAATAGGTTCTGAGAGCATGTATTTATAGGAAATGTTATTACATGAATTCATTCAGTCATATTAGTAAACTAGTTATTGCACCCCTATTATAAAGTAGCTATATGCTAGTGCTTGATTGGTAGATTAAATACATTCAAGTGAGGTAAATTCTTAGATTGAATAAAAAAAATATATTCATTTAATGTTAAATTCCTTTTCTCCAACTAAATTCATTGGAGGTTAGATTACGCTCCTTGGAATGCATTCTTGTCACTGAAATTAGATTTGTTAAAGGTTAAATTCCTTTCTGAATAAAGTCCATTTCTTAAAATAAATTACGGAAAAGCTTTGGTTGTAAAATTCAATGTTAACGAGTTATGTAAACGCTTGCCTAATGGGTCATTTGTTGCTCGCTATTTTTCTCTTTGGAATCAGATCCCTAAATCAATAACCAACATTTGTGATGCCGTTTGAAACACAAAACTCAAACTCAAAAGATTATAGCATTGAATATGGCATACCAAGTCTTTTCGATCACAGATCTGTAATGGAATTTAACTTGAATATCAAAGAATATGCATACAAGATGAGATTTAATTCCTCGAAGACAAGAAAGCAGATATGAGAATGTCTTCTCAATCTGTGAATTGATTAAGTCGTGTTGCTTGCCTTTTTTCATGTGCCACATGTGCGAATTCCTCAGTTCACATTTCTGTTAAGGTATGTACATAATTACTATCACATCTTTTGCAGTCTGATTTATTGATAAAATGTCAAAAGTAGCAACTCTTATTGTCATTATTCATTCATGATAAATTATTGAGTACATTTAATCATTAAATGGCACAGTGAGAACAGTATACTATTTTCTAACAATTACGCAATATGCAAGACAACACTCTAGAAAGATGTGAGGTAATTGCCCCCTTTAATAAAAATATTTTGATGTAAATGATAAAGCAAGAACGCTCTGAACGTCGTAATATGTTAAGCCATCTATGATAAAGACACTTATAAAGACAGCTCAACATCGGAATACATTTCTGCAACTATGCATAAGCGTTGATTATAATGAAAAATCCGTTCAACAGATAACCAGACAATGCAAAAATCATTCCATAAATCATGTGCATTTGCTGGATATGCAATGAATATAAATTTTGAATATAACATATATTTCTTTTCATTATATGTAAAGTGAAATTGATGTGTTCTGTAAACTACACATACACGAAGTAATCTCCTCCACAACCTATTGGCATTGTGTCATATGTGAAACAGTTCCTTTTCTGCGAGACGCTTGTAATTCGCAAATATTAAATTCTTTAAAAAACTAATCTCGTCGTATGTATAATAAAATTTCGAATCCGAGATTGGAGTTCTGAAGTATTAAATGTTTTTTTACTGAATTTTCACCCCTAGCACAGCTATGAGCCATGAAGGAAGCTATGGATTACTCAATGAAAAGTAACAAATTGTATTATTTTAAATAAATAAAATAAAAAAAAACAGATCTTCTAATCTGATTAAGCTGTCTCCATCAGAAACCTATTCGCACGCCTCTTGAAAGTATCAAGATTGTATTGGTCAGGGAAAGTGGTCTGGGGAAGATGATTCCAAAGCTGTGCCGTGCGAACAAAAAAGCTTTTCGAGCGACTCACAGTACGTGCGCTTTCTAAGCTCACATTATAGCATGTGAGTGCATTAGCTCTGCGTGTGCTTCTGGAGAAGATCTTAGGTTTGGGTACGCACTCATTTAATGTAGAGCTGCTTCTACCGAAATAGTACCTGTAGAAGAGACTGAGTGAAGCAACATCCCGTCTGACGGAGAGCGGCTGCAACTTGCTAGCAAGTTTTTCACCCATGAGATTCTTGACACGTTTCTAAACCCGTTCAAGGAGGTTAAGATGCGTTTGTGGTGCGTCTGCCCACAGATGACAACAATACTCCATCAGAGGACGAATAGTGGACTTGTAAAGATAGCAGACAGTCTTTGGTGGAAGATAGCTGCTGGCACGATAGAGACTACCAATGCGTTGACCTGCCTGCTCGCTAATGGATTGGATGTACGGTTTCCGTGACAAGTCTTTCGTAACCGCCAATCCAAGGAAGGAGATGGAATCTTGTTCTCTGATCCTATTATCTGACATCTTAATGCTATGATCATCATCTCCTTAAGTCGTGAGTGCAGAATGCTCTGAGTTTTTGAAGGATTGAAGGAAACAAGCCAATTGGCGCCCTATTCTGAAACCCTGCGTAAGTCTTCATTAAGAACGTCGCATAACTGCTGACGTTGCTGAGTGTTTTTAGCGAGTCGCTCATTGGAATTGAAGAGTGTTGTGTCATCTGCATACATCACCAATTTACTCACTAGGCAGTCTGGGAGGTCGTTGATATACAGCAGAAAAAGAGTGGGTCCCAAAATTGACCCTTGAGGAACTTGGTGGAAGACTTTTGGCCATCTAAGACGACAGATATCTGCCGGTCACTAAGGAAAGAAGCAAGAAGTTTGTGGAGTTGATCAGCAACTCCATAGGACTTTAGCTTCATAAGGAGTCCCTGATGCCAGACTTTATCGAATGCTTTGGAAATATCCAAGGCAACTGATCTCGTCTCACCTTGTCCGTCAAGGACACGACTCACATGTTCAGTGACATATGAAAGAAGATCTGCAGTTGATCGAGAGTGCCTGAAGCCATACTGTTCTTCTGATAGAAGGTTCTGAGTTTCAAGGAAGTTAACGATGTGTTGGTTAATCACTGCTTCAAAAATCTTGACAGCAATTGGAAGCAGGCTGATAGGACGGTAACTAGATGGAAGAGATAAGTCAGAACCTTTCTTTGGAACTGGAACCACGGAAGCTACTTTCCGACAAGAGGGAAACTCACCGGCGGATACACATCTATTGAACAGTCTAGATAAAAGTGGAGAAAGCTCAGGTGAGAGATGCTTGAAGACCAAAAACGGGATGCCATCTGGTCCACTAGACTTAGAGCTATCGAGACCGGCGATGATTTTTTTTGACGTTTCGGACTGTGACTGAAGGAGGACTAACTGTCTCATCAGTGCGCGTGGGAATTGGAGGTGGAATTCCACCTCCATCGTCTAATGACGAATTCTTCGCAAACTGCTTGCAAAGAAGCTCGGCTTTGTCTGCTGAGGTTGTCGCCATAGAAGTACTGACTTCGGCATGACGGAGTGCTGGGATGGAGGATTTGTTCCTATTGGTGACACTGTTGTAAATCCTCCAGAAGTCCTTAGAGCCAAGCTTTTGGGTAGCAATGGATTTCCGTACATACAAAGCGTAACGGCTTTTGGCCTGATGTGTGGTTTCCTTGCAATGTCTACGTGCGGTTTTGTACAATTTAAGATTGCCAGCGCTACTGTCACGCTTATACTTATGGAAAAAGTGGTCACGCTGGCAACTTGCAGCTGCACATTCTGGTGTAAACCAAGGTTGTGAGTGGGACCTCATTTGGAAAGTACGGTGAGGAATGTAGGCCAACATCCCTATCTGAAGCCACTCTGTCAGTTCTTGCGCCGACTTGTGGACGTTTTCGCTCAGAATCATATTCTCAGCTTGAACTTGACTAAGAAAAGTGCGGAAGCCACACCAGTCTGCTTTGGAGAATTGATAAACTGTTCTATGGAAGGGTGCAAACGGTGTGGAGCAAATTTGTTTGCCAGAAACTGTGATAACACAGTGATCAGACGTGCCGAGGGAGAAGTAACCATGTGAGAAAAACAAGTTGGATTTGAGGTGAGAAACAGGTCAAGGAGATATCCAGTATCCCCAGCTCGGTCAGGCACTCTGGTAGGACAAGTGACAATTTGACTAAGGTTGTGAGAGACAGCGAAATCCTGGGCTGCCTGACCGGAGAGATCGGTGGTGCGTGAGTGCTCAAGCCAGTCAACATTGTGCACGTTGAAGTCACCAAAAACGGCAACTTCAGCGCTGGGATACTCTTGTAGAAGAGAATCGATCTTGTCAGAAAGAACATTGAAAATATCCGCATTAGTTGATGGAGAACGGTATAGGAAAAATAGAAGAAGAGTGGTCTTCTGCAGCGGCGCAATGAAGGCAAGATACTCATGCCTTGGATCCTCTGAGCTACGAAGCCTTCTCAAGGGAGGGCTTGTCTTGGCATAGACTCCAAGACCATGACAAGGTGCTTTATCCATCCGGTGAAATATGTATCCATCAGGAGTAACGTCGCTTGATGACACACTGGGATCTAACCTGGTTTCCGACAGGGCTAGAAGATCTGGTGACTTACCTTGCAGGAAGATGTTGATGTCGTCGTAATTGGACCTGCTAGCAAATTGTGTCCTATTCTGACTATTGTTTATCTATTCCACACAAATACACACTAATTTCTTGGTTCACCTAGCACAACGAATCAATGTCTATCCCTAAATGCACACATTAGTATAAATGGTATTCTCATTGAAATATTCAATTCTGAAGAAGAAGAAAAGAATATTTGGAAAAAAGGAGTTATGAGGACATCTCTTTGCCCACGCGAGCTGGAATTTTCAAACCGTTGTAATTATCGTGGCACGACCATCAATTTCAAATCATGGCACGACAAAGCCAGGATAAAGAAGCGCAGAGCAGCCTGTTTGTGCAGTTCTTCACTTTGCTCAGTCATCATAGATATCATAAGTTAGTTCGAACACTGACAGGTCTTGGCAGGACGAACCGCAGCATCTACTATTACCGATTAATTTCGTGCTTAAATTGCTAATGTCTACGGACATCTTTCTATTATATGCCCAGGCGAACCGGTACTCCGAAATCCATTGTCAAGATTACTTAATCCATTCGTGAATTTTCATGCGTTTTTACCTAATTTTGATACTGATTACGAAAATTTAGGGTTGCAAGAACATCATCGAACAAAACTAGCTACATTATATTGTCATATATTTTTTCTTGTTGTTCCCAAAAATTTCTAGACGTTTTGCAGCTAAAAAATGATAATGGCAAATAAATTGAAGACCGGTAAAGCTGAATGCTCAAATCTGTCAATTTATCATAAAATGGGTAATTTTGTTATCCCTGCTCATTAACAGCATAAGTAAATAAATAACCGAATAAGTAAATGAAATCGCTACTACCTATCGCTTGAAAACACTCTTATTCGTATTTTTGCGCACAGTGCTGAAGTGCATAGCTTTGCGGTCTTTTGGTCACGTGATCGAGTCCCGAGAATTTTAATTGAAATCTTCAGGTCTTTCAGAAGAGCATCATCGCAATGCTCCACCAACCTCTGATATATCATCTCCTTCTAATACCTCTTTACATTTGCTTGTGGGAGCGGAGGCAAGGACTTGAAAAACTGCTGCTCTTGTACAGATGCAGGAGAAACTATGCATATCATCTAAACTTCTTCAAAAAGTAAGTCAGCAAGAGTTTCAACTTAGATCGCAACATTCAATAAACAAATAAATGATTATGCATCGATCAATTTTATTTAAGAAGTGCGCATTTTCAATACAAATCGATAAATGCTCTATAAATATCAGTCTATAGGCATGTAAAACATCGCAATCAGATCGAAGACAATTCAGATTGTCAAATTGTCATGCATCTTCATAATATAAAGGCCGTAAATTCTATTTGTCAACCACAATCAAATGTGTGAAATTGTAACATAATTCAATCAATTGTAGTATAACATATTAGGAATTAAATGAATCAACGATTCCCAACGTTGAATGAAATGAATATCCAGGCATATTTGCATCTTTCGTATTAGGATGCGACTCAGTATTTGAATTCTTCTCTCATTGTATTTTCAAAGCAGCTTCCGTTTAACAGCACGCGTACATCGAGCAACTATCTTAGACTCTCATTCATTGGAGTGGAATACATATAAATTTTGAGTATTTGAATGAATGATTGTCTAAATGGCTGCCGGCAAATAGATAGTATCTAAAAAGGAAATCGATAAACCGAATATGCTATTGATTTTTTTCCAATCAATGCCTACATGTTGATTATGCGGTATGCAAGCGTATTGTAACGTTTCTATACTTTTATAATAGAAAACATAAAGCTTTTTAGTTGAAAAATCTTTTTCATGCAAAATTACAGTTATTGCCATCTTGATAGTAGCTCAATTCAAATGATAAAATCAAAACTCTGAATATAATGCAAACAAGACTTCAAAACAAAATGTTGAATGTTCTATCATTCAAAAGAAGCATCTAAATCTACTGGCCACGAGTTCTGCATCTCAAATTCCTCATCGTAATCATCTTCTTCATTCTTCTCAGTCTGGTGATCAGAGTTATGGATGGCGTTTTGGATGAAAAGCGACTTGGCTTCTTCGGCTGGTTGACCATCTTTCACACAATGAACTTTAATGCGTCGTCACCAGTGATTCCACAAGATTGAAAACTTCTTTCAATGACTCTATTGGTTGGAATAGAGTTGCCCTTAATTATTGCAGTAATTAATCATTACTTAATAATTATTACCCTTAATCAATTATAGCTACTAGCTAACAAACGGTGCATAGCAAACTTTATACATATTGATCACACTGGGTATGGCCGACACTTTTAAAAAACTCCAGGATTACATCATTTTGATTCACCAACGACAGGATTTGCCTCACAGTCTTGCCGGTTGAGTTAGGAAATAGTTAGATTAACTGTAGCCGAGCATCTCATCGTGGAAATTTGAGGAAAAAATTAAGACTTACATACAATTAACAAATATAAAACTTAATGCATGCAGCCCGCATTGGATTCGCAAAAAAATCATATAACCCGCGGGTTATATTCGAGAAGATACGGTAGGCAGCTTATGAAAGCAAGACTGAGATGCATTCATGAGGAAAATTTGATTAGAGTGTTGGTCAGGTTTTCCTGAGTTTAATCATTAAGTTGATAAAAATCAGGGGTGTGGACTCTGGCATGGTGGCAAAATAAATGCTGAAGTAAAATCGCTTGTGAATCAACTTCAAAAGTGTTGTGTGCATTTCAATTTGAGGTTGTAAGTTATTTCTGCGACCCAATAAATTGCCAAATAATTTGCTGAAATCTTCATTAAAAAACTTTTCATGTGAATTATCAAAACGTCCATTTTCGCGTCAAAGTGCATAGCAGAATAATCGCGTAATGAATGGTACCATCAATAAACGACCATGGATTTCGTAATCAATTAAACGTGCACATCGCTGATGTGTGCTTACTCGAGCACAGAGACGATGTTTTAATGAAAAATTTTCATAATATCTGATCACTTGATATTTCATTTGTAACGTGAGGTGAGGATTCTCAAATGCTGATTAGCGAAACATAAAGTCATCAGATTCACCAGCATCATCTACATCTTTCGCTCTTGAATGGAACCACTATTGTGATGCCATTTGGTGTATTTTCTTGATGACATAAACATAGAACATTCATTTATGACTCGCTCACGTTATTATCAAAAAATCATTGCACAATAAATAATCTATCAATACTTTTGCAACCAAATTTTCATTGTTTTTGGCTACAAATCAGTTCACTTGAAATCAGTCATCATTTCTTCAAGGTATTTGTTACCATTGAGAAATTCATTCGTTACACAATGTGCATCATCACTTGAAACGCAATAACAATAGTTGCTATTCACCATTGATTCCTATTGATGCTACACGTTGACTAATGAATGCTATTCATTCTCAAGTCCGAGTTCAAATAACGTATTCATTAGAAACAATTATACTGACTTGCTGATGGTAAAAAAGAAAATGACACTCTAATAAAGAATTGTGAAATTGTTAAATAAAATTCAGAAATAGAAATGAATAATTGATGTTGGTCTCCGTGGCACAGTGGTTAAGTGCTTGGCCTTGTGATCATTCGGTCCAGGGGTCGAGCCCCGAAATTGTCATTGGAAGTCGTCAGGAAGGGCATCTGGACTAAAAGATCACAACGCTCCAGATTTAAGTCTGACTGTGTCAGCACCGTCTAAGTCCCCAGTAAGGGGGAGTAGTGACGTTAAACCATCAGTTTCAATGTACCCAGCATCGTATCTGAATTTATCTAAATAAAGTGCAAACAACTCGTATCCAATAGAAAAATACTAATAAAATTACATGTCATGATGGAACGTAGCTACAATATCTCATTAGGTCTGAAAATCCGACAATGCTGATTTCCATTGATTGAGATTTGGCTGCGACGTGTCAGGAGTCTCGAAGTTGAAGGCAACCCCTCCAAAGGCCGCCCAGTAGCGGCAGACATCGGAGCATGGAATTTACAAGAGGAACATGCTAAAGATCGGGAAGTAGTGAACAACCATTAACAGACGATCGTCTCCAACGCAACGAAGATTGGAAGAAGATGACATTGAAGTGAAAAAGTAATATAAAAGAGTAGACCGGATTCAGCTTCTCTATCAGCAGACAGAGCAAACCTCGTACTACATGTATGAAACGAGAAAGAGCTATCGGAATTGGCTAATAGATGCATCTAATGCTGCTGAAACAGGGTAGACTATTGGCACATGAAAAAAAAATCCGGAAGTTCACCCTGTGCAGCCCATAAATTTCAATCTTACATTTCTGACTGATGAGATAACGAGGTTGATAGATCTTTTCAATACTTTTAAGGCTTTAAATATAAACTTAGGCAATTTCATTTTTTCAACCTATTGAATATTTGAATAAACCTGAAATCCGCATCAAGTCTTATGACAAGAATACAAAACGCGTCAAGTATACAAGTTTTCAACTTTTAAAGCTGACGTCTTAACCTCAGACCATATAAATGATATCCATACATATCAATGTCAAGAATTTAGCCCAAGTAACGCCAATTTTCCATGTGCACATAACCGACTATTCCCATTTCATCTCCAATGATGTGCATAGATATAGTGCATTTTATTTATATCTACTAATTAGAAAAGATATACCGGGTGTCACAAAAAAAGTGACGAAAACTGAAGGCTTATAACTTTGTCAATTTCCATTCGATTGCGCTGACTTTTTGCATACAAATGTAAAATACCCATAAGTTTTTGTCTGTAAAGCATGAAGCTTGAACACTGAGTACTCTTAGAGAAAAACGGGTATAAGCTCGAATCTTGTGTATTTCCAACGGTAGAATTCAAGATATCAGACATAATGATATGCGACTTCCATCCATCAATCTTGACATAGCACGTTTTTCCAGCATACATAGTGCGTAAGTCCAGCAGCATAGCACGTCAAAGATTGGCTTGATATGAAAATGTTATTAAGCCTAGATGAAAATGCATTACATGAATTTCATGGAAATTGCATGCATTACAATGACATTATATAATGAGACATTCATTATATCACATTGTCATTAGCATGTAGTGTGTAAACTATATTGAACTGTAGTCACACATGAAACGCTCAGAGATGCACACTAGAATGGAAACTGACCTCTAATAACAGATGTGCTGTTGTTGAATTGTTACACTCACTTTTAGAGATGCGTCAACGTATCTACAACACATTTCATAGTATATTTCTGAATGCTTATTGCTTATATTGCATTTTTCTTCACACATAATTAGATATGAGCTACATCATGGAATTCTTATTGTTGACTCCTAAAACCTGTACAATTGCACATGCATCGTTATTGTTTAGTTGCCTCACTTTCTTTACTGAAGTCATTTCTCATCTGCAATTTGCTACATGCTGCACGTTGCAGTATGTTCCGTTGTTCTTGTGGCATGCATTCAACAGTTGTACTATTTTTGTCCCAAAGCCTGGCAGTTGATTGTTCCATCCCATAAGCAGACTTGAAACAATTTCAAATGCAAACGCTGTTCTTTCAGAATGTCAAAATACAGATACAAATAATTTAACAATTTTTAAATGAAGTAATGTGAATACATTTTCAATACAATTTCAAATGCAGAGGCCAATCACGATGAATAATTCGATTGCGACAGCATATGGCTGATCATTCGATAGTTCAAGTCTGCAGCTCTGGTGAAGTCTGTTCACCAGATTAATGGAGGATGTGTTATCACGAGAGCACACAAAAATGACCTCACAAAAATCAAGAGCCATGGACACTAGCCATAGACATGAATTGGTGAATTTCAATACTTTCTAAGGGACGCTGATGCAAAGACGTGCAAAGACCTAACTGACACTGTCTAATCTTAGCTGTGAGAGTGCTAGCGCTACGTCCTGAGGAAGCGTGAATGCGCGAAACGTTGCACCGTGCTTTTGCTTTTATTTCAAGCGTTTATTTTTTGCCAGTAAAACAACTAAAGGAAGGACAGCTAGCATTACACCTGACGAAAATTGGATTATTCCATCATTAATGATATGGATGTAATGTTCAAAGCTATCTGATTTGAGGCAGAAATATGTTATCGAAATTAACTCAATTATGCTCATGTCCGACAACCGCAAGCTGCGAGCATTCCGCGGTATTTGTGAAGGAGAAAGGTTTCATCTATCAATTTTTATTGGAAGAGATTGTTTCTTATAAGTGAGCAGATTCGTGTGCTAGTGCATATTGAGACAAAGCGACGCGTAGTTTAATCAGGCCTACTTTAAGCACCTCTTTAGCGCATAAGCCGATTGAAATCCTACTTTCAGAATGTACAATATTGTACTAGCATGGTACAAAATATAGTGCAAGTAGAGGGCCTGCAAATACCTTCTTCAGAAAGACATTTCAGAAATTATCAATGCCAAGCACAAAGAAAAATTATTCCATATTTATCCACAGAGTATTTTGATGTATTTATCATAGCCAAGTTACTTGGATAAAAAGATCAAAACTAAACATCATTAAAATCAATTTATAATTACCTCTACATAATTCAACTAGTCAATCATCGGATTTGCGTGATGAATCAAATCATTTAAGATTAATTACACAAATGGTAACATATTGTCATGTGCGTAGCAACACTGTTGAATTCAATAAGTCAATTTGTTTTTCTCCAATTTGGTATGTCCTTTTCAATGTTTGGAATTCAACAAAGCCTACTTATAAGAGTCGTATATATGACATAAAACAATGATATCATTCTTCTCTGAGGTCTTTTTAAAACCAGACACAGATGTCAGTAAAGAACTAATTAGCATTAACCGACAACAGCTGCTTCTATGGAATTTCCTTGAGTAAGCCATTAATTCATCTGCAACATTAAGTGTCATAACATCCTATAAATATCATACTTTATGAAATTGGGACGCACTTTGCAATAGCAGCAAGTAGGACGAGATAATCCTATCCAATGACTGTTTTATTTGTGGTCTCATTTGAACTATTGATCGTTAACACATGTTATAATCCATTGAAACAGCAGAGCGCACTAAGTACACATTACCCAAAAAAATAGTTGAGTCTGAGTTAGAACCGCATGTATTACATATATATTATACATTATATTGATAGCCTGAACACTACCGTTCAGATCTCTGGACCGGCTTTGATTTTTGATTAATTTTGCAGTATTTACACTAAAGCCATGTACACTGCATTTTCTACAGAAAACATTGAATATGTAGCTGATATAACTCATTTTGATCAATATGCGTGTATCAAACGGAAGTATGTAATCTATGTATGTTCATGCATGCTACAGTCGCTGATACAGTAACAAATTTCCCTAAGAAAATGATTCTTTGTACTCACAAGGGGGCGTAAAGAGTAATCGTTATCACTAGGGCAACCCAAATATTACTAAAAAATAAAGATTTATGACTTTATTGACTCAAATTTTATTACCCTATAAGGCCTCGGTCAAACTGCGAGCTTTTCCAAGCGTTTCCGATCAAAGCATTTTGCAGCAAATATAAAGTCATCATTACAGCAGTTGTAGACTGCCACACTGCCAGCAAAGCAAACCAGAGCGATTGATAGTTTGCGGAGATACGTTTGCCCGCGTTTGCTTTGCTTTCAGTGTGGCTGAGGCCTAATACTTAATAAAGATTATATTATTAATAACTCCCGGTTGACTAATATACTACACCGACATACTACGTCAAGCCCAAGTAAATATGTATGGGTAGTCAAAGCGAGTATTCCATCCATGCAATTATCATATCACATGTACATGTTGATTTTCAAAATGTTCATGGTTTTTTATATTCGCAAATGCGAACATTATTTTGTAGAATGATTGCAGTACAACATGATGTATTTTTCAATGTTGTCACTTAAAAAATTACGATCTTTTATCCGTAACTTCTTCTACATAGAGAACTATCTTTGTTGACTAAGCTTGTCTCAGTTTCATATATAAATTTGGAGACACATGAGAATTAATAAAATACATGATCTTCCAAATATTGTCTTTTCGAAGACGTTTATCAGTATAGGGTTTCAGGTGACATACATCGTTCTGGAACTCAATTGACAGAAAGTCTTCAGAAGCAGACCCAATAGTTTAAGTTGAAGACTCGACCTTTTCCAAGAAATCCAATAATTTCCCATGGCATATTGTAATGTCTAGTTGCTAAATCTTCATGCCATGAGCTATCATTCATCGCAGCCTTAGCATTACGAACAATAATACCATCATTTCCAAAGGACTTTACAAGTTCAATAACGCGTGGCAAATGCTCCGCATAATGCTTTCCTGTTTTCAACCAGCTGACCCATCGAGTAACAACCACCTGTGGTGTTTTGCGATGTGGTGAAATAGATTTCATCTTTTTTTCTTGTTTTATTCTTGATAACAGCAGCTTTGACACAGCTGATCAACGGAATGAAAATGCGACTTGATTTTAAGAGCAGTTGTGCAAAAGATGTGCAACACTATTTGCATGAAGTAAATTGGGATAAAGTAGTTTTAATGTATTTCCTGCAGCGATCATGTATGGCGCGGCGTCAGATAATAAAATACAAAGCATTTCCCGCGGAACTGAAGCTCGATGAATTACATTGTACACAGTATGGATAACTATTTGAGCATTTATAGAGGAATCCATTGCTTTGCATTTCACAAGGTATGTTTTCTCAGGTTCATCAGGTTCGCCAATCAACACGTTTGCGGAATTTCTGCCTTAAATTTCACTCTCATCGATAACTAAAAAGATTTCATTGTTCGACGCCAACGACATTCCTGCCCGTCCTGTCAGGTATCGAACCCCCAGATATCCGTCGAGAGATACGTGCTGCAAAGCTGGTGTCTACAGCACAGGCAACCCCTGATCACATCCTCTATCAAAGTGTGTCCGCCGCTACTTCCATCGGCCGACAGAGACTGAAGTCGCGTCATTCCTTCTCCAGCCATGCCTCACGCTTGTCCATGGTGTCCTTCGATCCCGCCCACGTGTGGAACGATCGTGTCCTCAATGGTCCGCCTCTCCTCCGATCTGCATGTCCAGACCCCCTTCCGCGTCTACCATCCGGCCAACCCCGGTTCGTAGCCCGGATGATGATGCTCGCCAGTGGCTAGTGACTCTTCCCCTTGAACTCTAATCCTATTTCCCTCATAATTGTCTGATTTGTGATTTTTTAGTACTAAAGGTTGTAATGATTGTTCAATATACGCTTATATATATTGCTAAGAAATTCATATATTCGTTCGATCTACTTCTTGTGAAGCTAAATTATCAACCTTTCTGAGGCAACTTCATTCCGAGGGTAGAGGTTTTCCAATCGAATCAAATGAGTCGATCAAATGCTGATTTCTCAATTTCACCAGCGGAATGTCAGCCGATAAGAATGCTTGGTACTTATGGGTTATCTCCCCCCTCCAGTTTTTCAAATTTGCCTAAAATCTGCAAAAATGAATCAATCGCCACCAAACTTCAGGTACACGTGCTTAGGTATATTTTTTACCCGCATGCGAAAAATTTTGTAGATCGGGCAAGTGCTTTTTGCATTAAGGACGATAACGTGAAGTGCAGCAATGTCAACAGCCAGATCTGACTTCGTTTGTTCGACGCGTTATTCTTTCTCGTGCGTGCATTGTTCTCTCTCCCTCTTTGTCTCATCCACCGCTATTTGAAATCTTCCCACGACTACTTCCTTGCAACACCTTTTTCAAGTTAAAAATGTTAGTGTAAGAGATGTGGTCTGGTCATCATCACTTCAAGAGTTGTCGAGAAATGACTTTGTTGACCTCAAGTGCTTTCTACTCAGGCGATGAGGTCACAAGACGTCAGATGAAGCGGCACACATCGCTGCACTTCAAGTTATCACTCCTATGCAAAAAGTGCTTGTCTAATTTGAACAAATTTTGGTATGTGGGTAGAGTATATTCTCACTTATGTGTGCTCAAAAGTTTTGCAACGATTGATTCATTTCTACGGATGTCAGACAAATTTGAAAACGTGGGAGAGATAACCCATAAGCACCGAATGCTTTCACTAAACTATCAGCGAAGGAGTCTGACGTAGGTAAATTAAACTTCGCGTTAAATTTGCATTAGACGATGTCGATGGCGCTACTGTATTCATGAGTCGTCGTAACTCCATGTTGATCGACGATCGCACGTTTCTCAAATCTAATTGTAGACTGGCATATTTTGCAAAAAGTTCATCAGCCGGAGTGCGTTGAAATTCACCAGGAGAATCGCGAATTATTGCTGATAGTTTTGAGGAATGGCTATTCTAGGCATCGTTAATATCAAAGTATCACTGTCAACTCGTACTTTGCAAATGCTATGCAGTTCCTATTCTGTTATTTGCAGCTGTGCTGAGCGAGAGCTTGCTACGCACTGATTGGTCTGTGGCACTCTTGGGAAGGATGTACAATAGGGCCTATACATACGAGCACTAGATGAAGTAGACAATGAGATGAATCACGATCAGAAATTGAATGCGAACCTGAGTGACCATGCATGGCATTATAAATAGCGCGCTATTGTCACCGTCTCTCTATGAGCTTGGCGATGATCCTCGCAATGATTTAACGTCTGTCTGCACTACTTTCTTGACAATTACTATTATGAAAGGAGAATTATTTGAGAAGTAAATGTCAATTTCCATGAAGAGTTTTCAAAACACATAGTATTACTTTATAAAACTTATATTGAATAATGTAACTTTATCGAACTTTATAGTACTTGGGTTGCCCTAGTTATCACATTCGTTGACAGAGAAACCACTCACTTGCTGATTACAATCTAGTTTGGCGCTCCTCTGTTACTTTCCATTATATATAATTCGTTATACTTTGGAAGATGCTTAAGAGGCTGTATATTACTCTTTGGGTTTTGGAGTTGGCCCATATTGACAGCTTTAATTTGCTGCGTAACTTCACAGTATGTTGGGGTAATGTGGAACTGCTGCAGACCAAATGATCAAATCCACCAAATTTCACGCTTCTCTATAAGAGGAGGTGTCCGCGAGCAAAACCATGACCTCTGTCTTCCATCTTCGCAACTTTGCAGCAGAACGTGAATTGCGGGTTGTCCTGCCAAGTGGTCAGCTGCTTCCTTTTGAACGCAACCCCAAATACCTTGGAGTGACGTTGGACAGGAGCCAACTGCCTCAACCTGAAGCAGAAGATCAACTCGAGAGTCGCCTCGCTCGAACAAACTGCGGTGCTCGGTTCTCAACGTTCCGCATCTCTGTGCTTGCCTTGGCGTACTCTATCGCGGAATACTGCGTCCCCGTATGGTGCCGCAGTTCCCACGCGGCACAGGTCGACGTTCCACTTAACCACTCCATGCGACTCATCTCCGGTTGCCTGTGGAGCACACCCCTGGACGTGCTCCGCCACATCACAGGCATTCAGGCTCCACGAGCCCGCCGTGACGAGGCCTGCCTGCGCCTACGCAGAACGGCAGCTTCCGTCAGCTATCCACTGCAGCAAGTCCTGTACACCGCTCCAGTCCCGATAGGCTACGATCAAGACGACCGCTCAGACCGCACACAGTGGGTCTCGTGGCGTTGGATCCACCACCAGTTCCGGAAGTTCTACAGCCCGTCCTGCGAGCCTGGAGTCCACACCCTTCTGGCCATCAGAACACGCGCCGCGCGTGGTTTCAACTCAACCGCCCGCGATCCGGAGTTGGTCGGTTTGCTGCCCTCATGAGCGCCTGGGGCTTAGTGGCATCCAACCGATGTTGCTGCGGCCTTCCTAAAACTGCTCAACACGTGTTGAACTGCGACGTTGTGGGCCTCACCTCAGTGGTCGGGCCAGAGATTTTTCCATTTTTTTCGCAGCTCTATAAAATTTTCGCAAGTCTACTGATGCTAGCATTATACTCGCATTTCATAATCATGAAGAGTCAACGCTGCTCTTATCAAAACTTGACCAAGAACGTCCACTATCTTTCGGGAGAAACTGATAGTTCAATATGTCGTATGCAATTTCTGCAAATGTTGACATAGCTACAACGCAGTGATTGAAATGGCAATCAAGTGGCTGCTTGTAATAAGCAAGATTTTTCGAAAATAATTACGTTTCGTAATCGATGACTCTCAGACAGGATTTTTCGCAAAGATCTGATTACATGAACTCGTTACTACCACCATCCATTGTTTCTTAGGGGCCATTTTGTTAATACTAAAGCATGAAAATTATAAAGCTGGTATTTGTTACCGAATCCATCTTATCAACTAGTACATACATGTGCATGTAGCAAATATAGTCAAAAGTCACTAATCGTGCAACCAAATCATCAACAAAAACTTTTTAGCAAAAATTCTTGTTACTAATCTAAGACAGGATCCGTTCCAGTTGATAACAGACGCTGACCAGAAGGTCACAGCAGAAGGAAATAAACCAATTCATTCAGCAATAGGCAGAAAGTAGAAGTTATCATCAAAAGAAAACAAGAGATAATTACGAATCGTAAGAGAAATAACGGAATAACGGATGATGGAGAGATTCAGCGGTGTGGAAATATTATTGACTTGTAAAGATGCAACAATCCTGTACATAAAACCTTCAGCACGATGTCTCTGAGGATGATCTTCTCTTTCCTTTGACTCCTCTTGCTCCTCACGCACCTGTCTTACATGGTTTTCCGCTAATATTGAACTTACATTTCCCATTAATTCCCTGCGTCTCGTAATGCATCGAGTTTGAGGGCACAGGTCCACCCGAAATTTCCCGGCACGTGGCGGAACTGAAGTCGGTCAGTAGCTACTGCACGAGCATCCAATTTTAACATCTGTCAAAAAAATAGAAGGAATACTTGGTTGCCGAATTAATCTTGTGATCACATTATTTCTGCACCAGGCGAAGGTCTTAGGCCGAAAAAATGTGTGCCAATGAATCAAATTCGAGCCTAACAAAATGTGTTTTCCTGCAATATCAACTCCGGCTCGATAGCTCTACATCATATTAGTGGCTTCCATTCCCTTGTGTGTTTCTCCGATGCGATGCCTCTATCTTTTATCTCATAGTGGTCTGAAGCATCGAATTAATTTCACAAAGTTATACTCCTATTTTGCTATAACTGGTTCAACGTTTTCTGATAATCATCTGTCTGATTCTTTCCTCCTTCTCCTCTTGTTCTCTCAAACAAGCCTTAGAATGCTGCTTGGGCAACGACACTTTTTTACGAAGACTATCTGTGATTGGCAACGTGTGGCAGAACTGATTGTTGGCAGTTAGGTCAACGCTAACACACTATGTTGATCCAAAGCAGATGCCTTGAGATTCGAACATTTTATTTTTATGGAATTTGCATCATTTAAGAGAAAATTCCATGGCAGTCTATTTTCAAGTGCCAGCTATGACATTTTCTACGATGGCCTACGAGATGAGGCCTACGATGGACTCAATTTTTCGCAGCATCCACTTCTTTAGAATGCGTTTCCAAATTTTCATGATGAGAGCTACGAACCGTTTGTAAGATCAGAGTGCATTCATTTCACATATCACTCATCGCTTGATTTGATCTTTTCGGGTGATCTTCAAAACCAACAGCTGCTCAAGCATATTTTGGACAACTTAATGGAACTGTAGCTGCCCTGAATGCACAAGTCTAAATACATCCATCAGGTCCGTTGCAACGTTAGTTGAATATCAAAAATATGAGTAAATCCTACGGAACGTGGGGATGTCGAGCGTTTCAAATGACTCCAGTTGTGTTCAGAATTTCAGGTATCGAGCGACTGTGCAAAATGAATTTCAATGCATATATCCGACAACAATACTCACATTAATTTGAATTGTACTTGTTTCGTCTATGCATTAATTGAAAAAGAATTTGAAATGAAGTCGGTTATTATCCTTTAACAGAAGTACCGGCAACTTCTTAAACATAGCTTTGAAAGTTTCATACTCGGTTACAACATCCGCAGAAACTCAGTAGATGCTAAGAACTATGGTGCAATCCTTCTATTTTGCTGAACCTGTTACAAGATGTAGGACGCTGAGATTAATATAAAGCATTAATTAAATGGTCATAAAATGAATAATATGCTAATTAGTTGTCATCAGTTTGTCTTTTCCATACTGTAGACCAGTATCTATTCTATCGTTCATTTAAATGTATGAATTCTAAGATAACAATTTTTCGCAGGACAAACTCCTTTTTTTCGCAGCGAGTTCATTTTTTGAATATTTTCGCAGATTAATTTTCGCGGCTGGCCCGACCACTGTCCAACCTGTCCAGTGACTGATCCTGACGATCCTCAGCTTCTCCCGTACTTGCTTCACGCATGTCATACGATGTATTAATAAAAAACATTTCAATGTCCCCAATATGCAGACCATGAATATAGTAAAATGAAACTCAAGACAATATATTAACATTCTGCCCAGAAATAAAAAAGAGAGGATAAGCAAGCATCAAGACTTGAGGTTGGCAATCAAGAAAAATAGGTAGTTTGTTAGTTGGAGTCTTATTGTTGAACGTAACGCACACCTAGTGAAACCTAGAAAGAATTCTCGGCAATCACAACATATTCAGCACGACAGAGATGATACGGCACTAATCGCTAAGGCCACACACTGCGCAAGACACTTAAACTTCCTGAATTCTGTTGTAAAACAACATCAAAACGACAATGCATCTCTGTTAGAGCACAGTTTTGCAGTTGGTAGAAACATCACAAAACTTGTATAGATTAAAATATTGAAGAAGCTAACGCTGCATCATCAAATTGAATTATCGGCTAACTATAAGCGATTACAGCAATTGCTTAATTACAGCTAGCTGTTAGTGTGTGTATTTTTTCCAACTATAGTGACCGCTGTTTAAGAATTAATCATTACATTAAAATATTCACAGCGTGTTCTGTTCAGGCAATGTAGATATTATGTATCTGGAATTCTATTCTCCAATATTCTATCTCATTTATCAAAATACTCTGTCAAGCGAAGTTAGTCCTATCAGAAAGTATCCTATTCGAAAACGTTTGAACCACCCAATATTAATAAGAGCTTTCAACTTTGAGAACATCCATGCACATTGCATATTATTGACGCTTTCAACACGTATACCGGCATCGGTACCGGTTCAAGCCCAGAAGTGCCTATGGTGAAGTAACTTATGACATAGGCAAAATACTCAATCGGCATACAAACAATTGATCATTAAAGAGAAAGGACCTGGAATTCACAGCATCCAGAAACTATACATACTCCTCAAATATCTCTTCTTCCAAGATGAATTTAATGCTTGGACCAAAAGATGAAATGCATGCATGAGCAACATTCTGAATGTGTTTAATGTTAGACCGCAGTGAGTATCACGTTATCTTATTCGGGCTGTCAAGAGTAATGCTTTGACAGAAATATGAGGAGAAAGTGACATATCGAATGATAAACGAGACCTACGTATTACTTTATTAAAACGAAATATCGGGAAAATAATTTCTAGTGGTCATTGATTACTTATTGAAGAAATGTGTTGCCACTTATGATTTCAGCACCAGTAATATTAAATACAAGACGATTATTTTCCTGTTTATGTTAATTAGAATTTCCGTAGTGGTGTTTCTGTCATTCGTTCACCTAACAGTGTCATAAAATGTTGCCATAGGCATCTGCATGACACGCATGCATGGGAAAGTGTAATGCAATGGTAATAGAAAAATTTAACGAAGCCCTTTACATTTCTCAAATGATTTAAACAGTTGCGCTTGCTAGAGAAACAAGCCTATTTTTAGATTTTAAGCCAATCAATCACTTGCGCACATTTTTTGTAAAATATCTACGGCAGTAAAATTCATTAAGGTGGCAACCGTACTATCTTGTGCTCTCAACTGCTCTCACCCTCGATTTCAACGCAACGGAAACGGCAAAAATTCTCTTTTCTTTTGTCTTCATTTTGTATCCGACTGGCTCGACAAAATGATGCATGAAAAATTGATGAAATCTTTATGAAATATGATATTATTGTCTTTAATATTATGCTGAGAGAAAAGTCGCACCATTTTAAAAGAGCATTCTTTCTTAAAAAATATTGTCTTACAAATTATACACACAATCTGCATGAGCAGTAATTTCAATATGTCAATTTTTCGGCTACATACTTTTGTTAACCCATTAAATTTGACTTTTTGGATCAACTTTCTGCTGCCCTTCTTTGAATCGATCTTTAATAGCTAGATTCAATTAATTAAATGTACAATAAGCATTACCGTGCCAATATGGATTTAAAAAATACGGGATATCATCATCATAGACTTTCAAAGAACAGTTTTGATTTGAACATTTGTTGCATCCCTTTTAAAATGAGATGATACAATTGTCGATCATTGATTGTTAAACATAAATTCTTAGCTTACACAAGGATTTGCTTCTTTCTCCTAGAATATTGATCATCATCTGTTTTATGTAACATAAGTTTTTTGCTCATTCTATCCGACATTAATGAATACAGCCATCTCTAAATCAAGCAGTATCAAAAAGGGAGAAATGGAAGTTGATGGAAGATCTCTTCCACTTGTATCAAATCAACAGATAATCGGATTCCACCTCTATGTGCTATGTTATTCTATCCAAATCTAGACAGATTGGCCGATTAAATTCATATCAAGTTATCATTGATGATTGGCGATGTTTAGTTTCATCTTGCCGAAATAATGCATTTATTACAGATCATGACAACCACATTCTGCCAACGAACTTTTACGAATTGCGTCACCAACGGATGGGAATTCGACAAGTTAAAGGTTGCAAGATGACATAATCATAGCCATAAAAATAGTATTGATGAGATTTGGAGTATCATCAAATGAGGCGACAACAGAGAAAGATAATAAGAGTGAAGGAGTGTGTTCAATCCAACATTTTCCGTTTTCTCTGGCAAATTTAGGTATGCACATGTAAAAATGAGTCAATGAAAACGGGAAAAAGTTGGATAGAACAAACATTTTCAAGTATCCTTGCATAAGAAAACGCAGATTAGTATCTCTAAGCATACTTGAACATGGCCAATAAACCAAGTTTTAAATTGTACAAAAATGAAGTAAATAGAATAAATGAACCTGCTTCGATGTGCATGCAAACAAGCAGAATTTATTGATATTACGCACGGGCGCACTAACTCAGACGACATGCCAGAAGTGGAATTTTCTGTTGGAATTTCATCGAATCTAATTACATTAATTACTAAAAATTGACTATATTTTACACACTTACTATTATTCTTTACACATACATTTTATACTCATAAGTTTCAAATGTGGGTCAATACAAGTAATTTTGTTGATGAATAAGCTAGGAAATTCCATTGTGTCAGTGACAGTTGCGCAGTGGCAGTGAAATTAAAAGTGTCCACTTTACCTTGACAGGTGTCCACTTTGGCCGAGTTGAAAAATTTGTAAAAGACAGGAGCAGAGCACCTCAAAGTGTCCACTTTAGCCGAGTTTACCCTATTTAATTGGCTGATTATTTGAGTGTTTGAATTTTTGTATCATGTGTTTTACTGTGCATCACTGCATGACTTGTCTACTGGCCGAATTTCATTCATAAATAAATACGCTTTCTATAACATTCTATTCTAATGAATACCCGCCGAGATTTCACAAAAAAATGCTAATTGCGCATCACAAAAAAAAATAAAGATTTAAGATTCAGTAATTTGAGAACTTCAGTGACTGCGATGAAACAATAAACACAACAAAAAATGGATAACATGAATTTCATGCACAAAATATCCAGCCGTAATCAAGGCGATTAAGCTAAGGACGTTAGAATGAAAGTACTATAAGGCTAATCACTGAAATGAAGGAGATCCTAATTAATGTACGGAAGAAAAAACATTTTGCTTATGCGTGTGGAACGCATACTTCATGATTAATATTATTTTTCAGTCAAAAAGGATTTTTTTCCAGGCTGAAAAATAAACATTTATTCTGATGCAACAAATCAACTTACCTGTTTCTCTTTCATTCGTCGAAGAACTGGCATCATGAAGTCATCCACTTTCTTCTGAGACCATCCCAGCTTGTCCCTCGCAAATGTTGAATACACCACATTAAGGAATAATACGTTGAATACTCTATCAAACTTTTGAAGATCATCTCAAAATCTGAACATCAGCTGGATATCAGTTATTCTAAAGCCAGTTATTCTGGTATAAGCAGCAGGTCTATACAAGCTGTGTAGTTCGAGTCCTATCATGGCAATTTGATTTATCGTTTATTTCATTTCATTCATTACAAATTACCACACAGTTTTACTCGCAATGTTAGCATGAGTATATATAACTAACTGAAAATAACGGAATGCTATTTGAAAAGCTCCGATAATGCCAGGAGGAATGACATTAATATTATAAATCAATCTTCTAGAAAAAATTCTGAGATTGTGGTGGATCCATGTTTCAATCTGAAAATATATTATCTAATAAATATTTGCTTAATAATTCTAGTCATGATATCGACATTCCATTGTCTAGTCAAATGACATATTCCATCAGCTGTCAAATATACGACTAGAAAAAAAACACTGGTAAAATTCCTGAAAACTGCTTGATTAAATTTTCGGAATGTAATATTTATATGCGCATTCACAATGTGACTTTCGAAAGTAGTAAAACGCAATGCTAAATAACTGCAGAAGCTGTGTCCGAACCTTTTTACATCGACTGTGTGAAGATTGTATGACTCAACAGAAATCAATAGGTAGTCAATCATATGGTCAATTTATCGAGAAAAAGAATTTGCTTGAAGTAATAATTCATCGTGTTGATAGGCAAGAAACGCAATAAAAGTGTTCGGCATTAAGCTGCACACGTACTTCATATACGATGAACAGAATATTGAGCCATCAACTACGCTTATGGATCAGGGGTTCAGCTAGTCTTGAATATGCCATCACCGAGTGAATTCGGAATATATTGCCGATAGACGGAACAAAATTACCACTGGCTACCTGAAACCAAATGAGGTATACTGGTTTTCATAATCAGCATCTGTTTGACACATGAAAAAATGAAGTTTCAACGAAATATAATGCATGAATGAAGAATATGACCACTTGCATACCCGCATAGCCTGTTTAAATAAATATTAACTGCTAACAAATATCATTTACAAGTAGTTAACTCTTTTCATTCAGTAGTTCATTTCTTTCAGTTGATATTCGCATACTTCGTCTCAGACTTACAGTGTCAATCAAGATCAAGTACATTGATGGTGAAATACGCAGACGATATATTTCTAATGGGAACAATACATAAAGACGCTATCTCTTCGAATGTACACAGTGGTTATAACGACATCATCAAATGGACAACAGACAACAAGTTAACTGTTAAAAAAGAAAAATGTCAGCAAATGTTCCTATCACTCAATAACTCGTTCGATGGATTGTCGTTTAAATTCCTGATATTCCAATTAGAACGGAAATGAGCATTTTGGGAGTGAAGTTTTGCTCTAACATGCAATGGAAGCCTCATATTCGTAATGTCTGCAAGAGGTCATCTTCACGACTATTTGCACTGCGACAAATGAAAGAATTCGTAACCAGGGAAGAGTTGATTGCAGTATACCAGAACTGCATACGGAGCCTTCTGGAGTATTGTGCACCTCTCTTTACTGAGCTAGACAGAGCATCAGAATGTCTCATAGAACAGATTCAAAGAAGATCCCATGCTATCGTGTGTCAATCAAAACACTGTGAATGTGCGAATTTCGTCCCACTTCATTACCGCCGTAAGGTGCTTGGTTTTCGACTTTTTGAGAAAATTTATGGTGATAGTGATCATCCTCTCCATCATCTCATTCCGCCCATGATGACCCACTCACGAAATTTCATGCTTCCGGTAATACGATCAGCTCGCCGAGAAAAAACCTTTGTGATATCTATGTGTAAGCTTTTCAACAATGGCTTCACCATTTAAATTGACTATTTATGTTCGATATCACTTTATTCGCTTCATTGTGGTTTGTTAAGTTTAATTACTTCAAATGACTTTTTGAATACTTTGTAACGCTCCACGATTTTCAGTATTGGGGTTCTATTTCAAATAGACGAATATTATTATTATAATTTGATAAAGCAAGACTGATAAGGAGTTTAAAGAAACTCCTATTGTGTCTAATCATGCATGCCGGTGTGCCACCCAATTCCAAAATCCAAATCCCGGAAGGGTTCACGAATCCCGAAGGGGGTAGCAACCTGGGCAGTGGGCATGGTATCACGAAAACATTAATGGATTTTAATCGTTTTCATTACATCCAATAACAAGCATGCTGTCTATGATTCAGAATGAAATTGGAAATAATGATTTCGAGCTACTTGACGCATGCACGTCAATTACTATTTAAAAGATAATGTTTACATTAAATTAATTGATTGCCGGTACAACAAATTCAGGAAGTTTAGTCTTCCTTTTATAACCGCATCACGGGACAAAAACTTGTACATGTATCATTGCTAAACTAAGCTAAGAATAATCTGACATAGACAGAGTTTATTCATTATCGTTTTCAATAAGGGAATTAGTCTTACTATTAAAGCATTATACACAAATCACTGATCTAAACGATCTGCAATTGTTTGATTATTGATCACAGTCACTGAAAACTTTGGATGTGCGGGCGCATATATTAGCACAATGAAGCTCAACACGAGACAACATGAGCATATCAAATCCGCGCGATAAACAACACAAATCTCACATGTATCATGCGCGGCTCATGTTCAAAACATAAACAAGTCTTAACATTATAATAACGTTGATAATCAATTATGTTTTCGCTGACTTTAGATTAGAAAAATGATTTTACCGGATAGTAAAATGGAGCTGCCAACTTGAATCTCTACTGACTCTGATTAAATATGCATGTTTACTCCCGCATTAAATATGGATTAACGTTTACTTCATAAATGAATAAAAGGACGGAGGGTAGCATACACCGTTTATAACAATCACCGAAATATTCTCGAGAATCTTCTGTTGAAATGAAGTTCGCCTGAATACAGCAAATACGTACAGTGCTTGAGTCACGTTCTGTTCACTTGCTACCACTTTTCCATGTTTAACGCATTTCCTCTAATGTCTCAGGATCAGCATATGAACATCGTACTTTCAAAACGAAAAGCGTTTATAACATAATTAATGAATTTGTAACACAATAATCG
This sequence comes from Prostheceraeus crozeri, assembly GCA_907163375.1. Lineage (NCBI taxonomy): Eukaryota > Metazoa > Platyhelminthes > Polycladida > Euryleptidae > Prostheceraeus > Prostheceraeus crozeri. Next base: position 419,917 of record CAJQUW010005245.1, read on the forward strand.
CATACATACATAATCGCTTTCCCCACAGCATTAAAGAAGCAAGAGATTCAGATAAGTACTACAAAACTCAATTTCTAGTTTGCAAGTTACACCTTCTACAGCGCAATTATAAAAAACTCTGAGTTCCACTGATAACCGCTACATAACGATGAGAACCTCGCTACAGTTTCTCGCAAAATCAGTAAAATTACACCAACCTTCATATTGAGAATGCGAGTTTCTATTCTAACTTTTTCGGAAAATCATTATTTTTTAAATGAAAAATATTGCTTGGGCATCATTTTGATGATTTATAGCGAACTAATTTGCAATTGCGAGTGCAAAATTGAACATCGGTGTGGCTGTTAAATTGTTGAGGCAGCACATCCTACGAAAACATTGTGTCGTACAGAGTTTGGAGTATATTACAGAAGACATAGTCAGTAATCCTTACTTATCACAAAGTAAATTAATTCACTTCAAAGATCTGAGACACTGCGGAAGTTCAAGAGCATTACATTTCGCTTGTTATGAATCCCCATAGAATTGGTACTTATAGGTAAACATCCACCTCTCCTGCGTTTTAAAATTAGTACATATTGAACATGCAAATGTCAGCTGTCGCCAAAAACGTCACACACGCTTTGAGGAGCGCAGTTTTCATCAACTTACAAAATCTTGTCTAATTTGATCCAGTACTTTTTGAATTGTACACGCTAGTGCAAGCGATGTGCATAGATCAGAAGGATGTACATCGTTCAATCGCAATCAAACGTGTGACTGCATATTGTTTTGTCTTCTGTCATCACATTAGTTGTCAGTCGAATTAGCACCACGATTTATCATAGCAGTGTCCTTCATCATCACCAAAACAAACGTTGCTGAGATTTTTCTAGGTCATCGTTACCCAAGAAGTAGCCATGAATAGCACGTTGACGAGAATAGTCGTGCACCTCAGTCAGGCAGAATCTGACGATCAGAGACCGCCTACCCTTGGCTTCACACTAATGCCTCTCCATGTCATTCTAAAAGATCCAATCTGAATGAAATTTTGTAAGTAGTTTGAGTTTGCATACAACTGCCACATATGAAGTTTTCTGGGGAGGAAAATTGACCTGCAAGTACCATACAGTCTCAGACTCAACCCCTGAAAATCAAAGAACTTCTTTGATTTGGCCAAGAGATTTGCGATTTATGCAATGCTTCCTTTGCTCTGAAAAAACAAGCACACTGCTTCACTGACTCATTCCTATCTAGTTGAAATCAGAGACATGACATAAACAATGATTTAATAATCAACTACGTTTAATAGGGTATTCGTGGAACCTGAGCATTAACAATTACACCGAATTATCGAATTAAGCAGATTCGAAGTAGCCGGACTTAGCAACATTTTTGAATATCATCAGAAATCAAATTATTTTGCTAAAAATCATTGAAATGTGAAGATTATGAAGTAAATACGTGAATTTCTTCAATAAATCAACAAATTGTAAAAATTCACATAAAGGATATCCTCTGAGAAGATCAAGATCCGGAGTACTCCATTCAAACGACTCCTTGGATTCATCCACATCTGGATGCAGATACGCACGGCGAACAGTTTCGCTGGGAAAATCTGAAAATAGATGAATCAAACAAAATGAAATTTGAGAATGGAAGGTTCGAGTTGTGAATGAATGAGGGTGTGTATATTTAGCTCAAGAGGAAAATATGCGGGTGAGGAGGATCAGGGGAGATGATTAGAATTTACTACACCCACGCAGTCTCCCTACGGCGTTCGATAGTGCGCTCCATTCATAGATTGTCAACGCGTCACTTCTGTTGAACCTCTCTCTCTCTACATGAATGAGAAATACGTCACAGCGAGAGCGGCTGCAACATTCAGAATTATATTTGAAACTGTCAGGCATTAGAATATCGGCTCAGTGGTCTAGGGGTATGATACTCGCTTAGGGTGCGAGTGGTCCCGGGTTCGAATCCCGGCTGAGCCCCATTATTTTTTCCATCACTTACTCTTTCTAAATTCACGCACAAAGGGCTTAATAGCAAGGATTTGTCGATATTGAAGCGCTGAATACAAAAAAGCAAATTCTTAAGTGTCACAGCCAGTCGCATTCGCTTATAGGTAAGATTCCCATTGGAATCCAATCGTAAAATTGAAGAAATATCTATGGATTGTAAAACATTTGGCAATTTTCGTACATTTTCTTTTGTAGAAAAGAAACTATCTATCAGAATGCCATGAAATTTGAAACGTGATTGAGTTCAGAATATCAACTTCGATATAAAAGTTGAAGAGAGTTACACGATTGATGTTTGAGAGCCTCTACAAAATGAGTAAATTTCATGTTGACTTAATTTTGGCGATTTTACTCATTTTGTAGAGGCTCTCAAACATCAAATACTGAATCATGTGACTCACTTCAACTTTTACATCAAAGTTGATATTCTGAACTTAATCATGTTTCAAATTTCATGGTATTCCGATAAAAAGTATCTTTCTGCAAAAGATGTACGAAAATATACATATGTTTCACAATCCATTGATAGCTATTTCTTGAATTTTTTTATTTATTTATATTTTTCATTTTTTATACAAATCAATGCTATTAAGCCCTTTCTGCGCGAATTTAGGAAGAAAGTGTCGGTAGCTCCCGGATTATAATGGAAAATGCTGGTAGATAAGCATATTTTTTGAATGCATCTTATTGATTCAAGCTGAACGTGCACTTATCAATCTATGTCGCCGTCTAATTGCTGTATTGCTTAATATCAATATAATAATATCAATATAATTGTTTTCACGAAGATTGAAAAATCAACTTTTCAGTACGAGGAGCGATATCGTACTTTAATAAAGTATCATTTTAATGCTTTTCACTAAAATTATCATAACAGTAAAGTTGATAAATGTGCATACTGCATACTAATGAAATGCAAAGACATGCAGTACATTCTAAACCGAGCGAGTAAATTAAGCGAATATTCAAATCACAGGAAAGCTTGTCATGAAATATGTACTCATTCCTATCTTATACACATAATTTCGTTAAAGCACTGAGCGTAATTTATACCTTCGCTTGATCATCTGACTCGCACTTGTACTCTAATTGAGAGACCGATGATATCATGATCAAAATTAGAATAAGTAACTCGAATTATTTAATCTTTGACAATTGTAGAATAATCGACATCAATATACTTCTTTACAACATGCAGATCTTCAATAGAAAGGGAAAAGGGAAACATTTCAACAATTAATCATTCATCACACCAAGTCACCAAGTGACTTCCTTAAATTACTATTCATTTAACCACCTCATTGTTCACTCATGCGTATGTTGCTGATTAGCGATTGAATCAACAGCGAAACAATCACTCTGTGCGACACTCTGTTGTATTATCTCACAATTCCAAGAACATCGTCTATCTTTACTATTGGATATCCCACAATTCTATTAATAGCAGTGATACCTGAATTCGAACATGTTGTATTACAATTTCTATCATGAATTTTCAACATGCAAAAGTTCGAATTTCTTTCTTAAGAAAATCAGCAAAGTTGCAAAGTTACACCTTAATCTTGAATTGATAATTACAGGAAGCAAGCCAATCCATGTAATACCTCACATCAGTTAATAACAAACAAAATCAAAAAATCATTTACAGCTTGCTTTCAACTTCAAAATAAATTTTGAATTTCGCTGGAATTTTGGCAGCTTTGACATTAGATTTGGCACTCGCGGCACATTGGTTTAGTGCTTGATCGAGTGTTCTAAGTTGAAAGAAAAAATCGAGTCGATCCCCAATGTCTTCTGGTGTCGACAGGAAAAGCATCCGTGGCAGAAGGCATCACAATAGTCCTCCCAAAGTTAAATAACTACCGGTACATATGTCAGCATCGTCCTAGCCCCGGGAAAGGAGCAGGAAATAGCAACACTGAAGCTTCAACTGGCAAAAATATGTAACCAAAAGAAAGAGGAGAAGAACACGATTCTAATGGCACAAATACCAACAGCGTACTATGCCTAAAACGTCCGCAAATTGCTATTGAAAAAAGCGAAATGGGTTGGACATAAATTAGCTTGAGTCTGATAGTAATGATAGTCTGATGCTGATTTTCCATATTCGTCTTGCCCATTTATTGGCTACATAGGTGATAAATATTTAACTACATAATGTGATTTCATAATGTGACGAAAGATCATTCTCAGAGATCTGCAGTAATCAGAAATGCTTCTACTTCAGCGGGTGATTAGCATGATTTTAACATGTTGGACCTAGACTTCAAACTGTTTTCAGACATTAAAACATGCAAAGTTGAGCTACGAAATTGACGATTAGAGCATGGTACATTGGAGAGGCTGACCAGCAAGGAAGTGGATTAATGTGATCGAAGAGAATATGAAGAGAAGAAATGTCACCATGGAGCTGGCTACAAACAGAGATGAATGGAGAAGAAAAGCAATGAAAGGACTGGCCAACCCCAAATAGCGCGGAGCTTATTCCAGCAAAGTTGCTTAATTTGAAGTCATTTTATTAAGTAAACTGATTTTCTAGGTAATTTTCTTGTGAGTGGCTGTCTTCTCTGCTTCTATGCAGATGAATACAGACGGCGCTCTGGCTTGCTCACAGCAGTATACTGTGTGCAGTCGACGTCCTATGCTGTATAGGACGGACGCAGCAGTTGTGTGAGCAGTCGAACTTGCCTGCTACAGGGTTTCATCGCAAGCCTCAGGCAATGCATATAAAGTGATAGTGTCAATATCAAGGCGGAGCGCTGTTCCGTCTATATGGCACTATAGAAGACGTGTTGGTCGCAGGAAAGCATAGGACTTAAGGTCTTATGGAATTGCATCGGAAGCGCGCACATTCGGCGGCACTAGTACGTGTTTGTGGTTCTGCGCAGGCCGATTCTAAGAGCGTATCGAAAGGTACAACCGGTTGGCTTGTCCTATACGACCATCTCCCGTCATATCTGGTGAGTATTGGTCTGGCGAATGATGAAAACAGTGTGGAAAACGTGTTTGAACATGAACGCCTTGTGAGTGTCTATCCAAGGCTTGAGTATGCTATTTAGGCCCTTTGAAGAGGGCTCTAAATTAGCTACCTGGTTGATCCTGCCAGTAGTCATATACTTGTCTCAAAGACTAAAATTGACTAAGATTGAAATAAAAAGACAAACTTAACATTTCGACCACTTGAAGTGACCATAGTCAGAAATATATTTACTCTCGAATTCTTGCACGAGACTCAAATAACAAAAACATGAAGACGATAGCAGGCTATAAGACGCATAATCCTAAATGAACAAATACTGCAGTAAAGAATATCAGTAGATATATTAAAATTCAACTCAATAAACAAAAGAAATAGAAATTGCGACCTACGGACTAAGCAAGATGAGAAGAAGGAAAATTAATCACGAAGTTCCTGTCTCACTGAGTTATTCTGTCCTTTGATTGAAGTTTTTTTAGTTATATTTGCAGCATTTCCTGCAGCAGGAGATCATAGTAAAAAAAGTCCCTTTTCAGGCCGCATCTAGACCATCAAATAATGGGTATTGTGATTGTTATATCAAACGAAATAACATAGGGCATCCATGAAGTAATTATGAATTTTCTGGCAAAATTTAAAAGCGGTATAAAGCAGAATTGAAATATAACAGCAGCGGAATCAGCATTTAAGACCGGCGGAATTTCCATGTGTTTGGCTATTGTAAGATCTGTCTGTTTACGAGTTTTAACTTTACACATTATTACATCCACGACCTTAAATCACTTGGGGAGTTTTGCCACGATTTTTGTCTGGTTAATTGCGATTGCACAATGTGCAACTTGCACATTTTGACAACACCTGAGGCGAAGGTGAAATAGAAAGCATTCTATGCAATTTAATGAGGGGCAAAATACGTTTTATGTCGACATATCTTTCTTGCAAATTGTTGAATTAATTTGTTGCATTGACATTAATAAGATAATAACATCGATAATAACTACATAAATAGTGTAAGGATGATAATATTAACAAAGTTGATAGAAGGTCATCTTAAATTGGAATACTGTTCTACTGAGGTTGATCCTTGACAGTGCAGAGCATAAATATGACTTTGTCGCGGCCGTGAATACAATCGAACCTTCATTGTTGTCATAAAAATTGCATGCAGAACTGATAGCGCTCATCGTTGTCGGCCTTCATTGATGTCGGATGTTGTATCCGATAAAGAAAAGTCGATTGAAACTTCGGATGCTGGAGCATTGCATCGACTTTGAACACAAGGTCGTGGTTCTTCTGATTTGTTTGATACATTGTAGTCCAGATGTGCGCGAATGAAGTCAGCAAATCTTTCCAATGAAAATAAATCCCTCTAGTTAGGCGGCATACTATTTTTGTCATTTCTTTTAAAAATCGTTATGTAATACTTTATTCCCAAAATGATTTCGATTCATTCTGCGCTCTTTGTTACGGTATTCGCACAGCTCAGGGATCTGTCGACATCTCGTGAATTGCGCACTCACAGGTGATGTCTGAACAATTAAGAACTGATGCACACATGAAGGCCTATAGATCGCAGCGATTTTTTCGCAGTCATGCTTCTTGATTCATTTTATCAATTCTGTCGAAAAATATCATGACCAACTCTACCGGAATGCATCGAAATGCATTAAGAAGTTTATAGCACAAAATTCATCATCAGTCACTTATATCAACAGATGATGTGAGCTGACAGTGACATTTCGGTAATAGAACGAATGAAGCAAGCTTGATCAGGGGAAATCTATCGCCTGATGGAGTCAATGTCAATACGAATAGGTAATGTCATCAATCCTTAAAAGAAAGTTCAAATTTCTCTTCTTTATTCTTTAATCAAAGCTAGAGGGAAGGAGACGGGTCTATACACGAAACGTGCCAGTGATCGATTTGAACATTTGGACAAGCCGAAGTCGCTGTGATGCATGCAAAAGCCGACTGCTAGTTCTGCTTTCCCAACACTCCTCGTCTTTGGTTAGACTTGAACACTTTACCTCCCAAACGCTAACCAATGCCATTAACCATTAAACCAAGGAACCATTCAAATGTGAAAATTCAAGGATTATTATTTGATCACTTAAATGTTGCTACTTCAAGATGCAGTTCGTCCAAATTTCACATATTGTCTTCATTCGCTCAGTCAATGCTAGCCGCATCCTTGATCCCTTTTTCGCCACATGCTTTCATCTAATTCATTCAGGGTTGGCAATTTAGTGGGAAACGCTGGTTTTTCCAGGGTAGGTATTAAAAAGTGGTTAAAAATGGGAAAAACGGAAATACTGGAAAATTTCAAGTAAAGTGCTAAATGCCAGAGGAAATAAACGATAAAAGTAAGAAAATATCTCTACTTCTTACAAGATTCTTTCAAGCGACTGGTTATTTGTTAATTGCGACTTTCATAATAAGTTACTAATAATTACATGTGCAACCTACTGGGTTTCTTAACTACAAGCTACAAGCAAATTATATTTCTGATGTCTTCAATTTCAGTGACCGCATCATCATGTTTTGCTTCCGTGAATCCCTAAAAAGTACTATTGGATGTCAGCGTGCTTTTCACAATGAAATCACATGAGCGAATACACTAGCTAGTAATATGAGAAAGTGAAGGACAGTCTATTTATAGTTCTCTGGATTGGAGCTAGTGCAAACAAAACTCAGGAATAGAATGAATGTTGAAAAGGCTTCTAAAATAGTAGCATGCAACCGCTATTTGCGAGGTTCATTGTATGACTTTTCTATATAGGCAAACGAATCCACATATTGTTGTTATTGCTAACATTGTTGTTACGTAGTTATAGAGGAAATTATTGTTGGGTAGGTCTTTGTCTATAAACGTTTTTATCAATTTATCATAGTCCACACTAACAGTAATATTCAGTACCGATATGTTATCAATATACGCTAAATTAGAAGGAAACATTTATTTTCGTAATCTGGAGGTTGAAGTATTCCTACAGCCTATAACCTGGATTTACACCTATAAAATTATTTTGACATAAAAATTGAATTTTGCCTGACTTAAGCGTGTTCAATTTGAGGACTGAATAGATTCCTGGATACGATGCTACACGCCGGAGTTGTATTCATACACTTGCAATGAATTAGCTTAATTTACCGTAAGGTATACTAATCATTGCATGTAGCCTATATGTTTGTCACCTTTTGCTACCAACTATTTAGTGTAAAGTAGGCTAGAGTTTAGACCAAGGTATATTTTCCCAAATAGAATTAAGCCTATATCTAAAGAATAAATGGCTGGACGTTTTTTATCAAATCAATTTTGATAGGCCTAATGCAAAAAGCCCCCAAATTACGATTGATATAACTGGTAGCCCTCACATTTATTCCGCAATCTAAATATAAATCAAAACATTTCAATTCGGTTTGCCTAAATTCTAGCGTTTTTTTCAGTTTTGACCACTTTTTCCCATCTTGATAGTTTTCCCTGGAGTTTTTACCGGATTCTACCACCTCTGGAAATATCTTGGCAACCCTTAATTCATTAGCATTGAAGCGCAGGATTGATTGATTGAAGACGGAATGTATTATCAAAGACAAAGTGCTACAAAGCTTCAAGGTCTTTTCACAAAAGTTAAAAGTGAATCAAGAAGGATACAGAGTAAAATGACAAAGATACGAAAACACAAACAATGTCATCAAATGACAACAGAGAGTCATGTTAAAAAAGTCTTTGACAGCTAATTTAAAAGACCGCCGGGAGATTACGTAGATACAATCAGTTGGCAGCCTGTTTCGAATTTGAGTTCCATAAAATAAACAATGCTTCTTCGAGACTGACGATAAGCGGATCATGGTGGATGAAGCTGATTTGAGGCACTAGAACGAAGGTGAGATCGATGAGGCAAGTCCTTTATAAAGATGAGCCGTTCGATCAAATATGATGGAGCAAGATGGTGATAACACATGGATGAGAGTTGTGAGAGGGAAATCATTACGTGAGCAAGCAAGTAGCCATTTTAGCTCCACAAAAACAGGACTCACATGAGCTGAGCGACGAAGTTGACATGCGAAGCGTGATGAGGCTTTCAACAGCGCTTGAAGACATTATATCATGCTCTTCGACGAATTGCTTCACAGATGTGTAGTAACCGGTCATGAAAAGAAATGTGGCAGAACACGGCAGACGAACAAATTGGTGTGGTCATAGGTTGTCCTTGAATCTGAGTCTCATTGTCGGTCTCGTTCCTTGCAGAAGCTCGTCCTGGCTGCCGGACTAATATCTGCTACTATTGACAAACGACAATAAATGTTCTCATAGAAAATTCAGTTTCTATATATTTCTGCATACGTGTATTTGTCTAAGCATTCTTGAAGTATTTGTCTATGTATAAATGGTGGTGGTCAGTCTTTTCGTCGACAGGTGGATGATATTCGCTCAAGAGCATCATGCATCCACATTCCACATAAAAAGTTATAGAAAGACATAAATTAACGCAATAAATTCATAGACATCAAGCTATGGTATGTCTTTGAGCTCTATCAGGGACTCCAATGTCTTCTGACTCTGGACATAGACAATGATGAAGCGACCTGTTGATGGAATGACCCTGTCGACGAACAGACCTGTCGATGAAACGACTCAAATCCATCATATCCACGAGTACGTGTCGATGGGATGAATTGCATCTGTGAGAAGTCAACAGCAGTAGCGAGCAGAATCGAATAATCGTTTACCTCAAACATCTCGATCCAAATTCTGCACATGAGACTAATTTTAAGACTATTTGGAGCATACGAAGTCCGATGAATATGTATGCAAATATAAGCTACCTTCAATAATTCTGTGAACGACAATTCAAATTGTTGCTTATCATGAATTGCAGATTATAAAACCCATGAAATTCTGCATCTTTTGGTGTGCTATAATCTCTCATATCTTACATAGTTACAAAGTAAGAGAAGTCTATAAATTTGGATGACTTTATAACCAACCTGTACACATAATATGTTTTATTTTTTTCGTGTACAGCCCCGTCAATGATGCCATGATGGTTGCTCTGCTCGAAGCTTCTTCAGGTAATTCTTAACTCAATATGCAGCGTAGAAATATGATGCCAAATAGCCAAATAATCATAAAATTCGAATTAAAATCATTCACTTCAAATATTAATAGTCGAACATGCGCCTGTCACCTAGTCTTTCTTTTTCACCGTTATCAGATCTCATGAACAGCATACGTTTTTGCATCGTCAACGGCGCTACGACTGAGACTGATGTGTTAATAGTCACCTCAATTGATTCGAGGAGTTTGATGTTTTTGTTATTGCCATTAAGTGATTTTGATGTGTTTCTTGAAATACAGTTTCCATAACAATGGAGTGAAATCTGTGATTCAATGCTTCTTTTCATTCCTCTTATGACAGACATTTGTTAAGTACTGTATATCTATAGAAAACGTTTGTGCATTTATCGCTTTGACTTAGCATCATCAAGCAGGAAATTGAAGGAAATTTTGAAAATCATGCTCATTTATTGAACACAGCAGTAGCTGTCGGACAGTAGTAGCTAATCAATCGTTTCATCGAGTGTATGCACAATACATGATAAACAATCCAATGATCTGTAAAGGTGCAGTTCGGTCGAATTTTTGACTTTGTCTCACAATATTACCATCACAATGAATGAGACTTCTCTTAATTTCGACATTTACCTCAGTCACTAATTTCTGCTTTGCGTGAGGTTGAGGGAAAATTAAGTATTTGACGCAGGTCATTAGAACTCCTATACCAGACAAGACAGTGTCAGCGCGACCCCTGCATGCAAGTTGCGCCGATCTCTCTCAATTGTGAGCGTGTCTCCGATGACGTCATCACGAAACTTTACAGCGCGCGGAAAGTTTCACTCAAAATAATCAATTTTGAGAATACGCGTACGTGCTGTTCTTAAAGATATTTCACGATTCCGAGTTGTGTCTCCACTGCCAAGAGATCAGGAATTGCTCTTATATCAACTCAGTCCGTCCTCGATTACTGCGTCATCCTTCAGGATGTGATCGTCATACCCAAAATTTACACATGTGCATGTCTGTTCTCACAATGAGAAAATACAGCGAGCGTAAGTTGTAAGTTTATTAGCGAGAGAAATGAAAAACAGCGAGCGTACGTTGGAAGTTTATTAGCGATCTGAAGAATAATCCATTGACAATCAAGTTGCTTTACATTTGAAGGTCAAAACGTCACCTTCCCAATACGTCACACATCACATGATAACATTTTAACAAGCGGTTAGCCCACATACTACACTGACAAGAGATAAAATTCAGCGAGTGACGAAATACAAGTTGATTCACACCTTCGTCCTTGATACATGTGCATGCAGTCACGATGCAGCGAACGCGCAGATGGGATTTTCCGATAGTCAGTCATTGGGAATTGGCGAGTCGAGGAGAGAGAGAAGCGATAGACACACACACAAATAAAGAATCGTAGAATGTCATTAACAAATAAATTTCGGATTTTCCGACAATGTCTTTTGGTCTTCTGAGTATCCGTTCATTAAACAGTAGTGTGGACAATCTGCTCGACATGTATTATCAGTGAGAATAGCCTGGGTACCACGTTAATCGTCGAAACATGGCATGATAGTGACGTCTTCGCCCAGATGGTTTTCAAATTGTTGATGCTCGTGACCGTTTTCGGAATGACTCAGTGACTTAATAACGGTGGCATTGCTGTGGTCTCTAGAATTCCTCTTACTCGCGTGTTTCTTGGACACTATTTTGAGAAATAGTCCTTGCGCGCGTAGTTTCGAACTCATCTTTCTTGGTGATAGCTACTCTTGTACTGGAATAATCACAACTCCGCGTTCTTTATTGAACTTTCCATAATTTTCGAGTCTCAGGTTGAGTCCGTGGTGATTGCTGGCGACCTTAATACACATGTGGAGCTCCCTACTGACTCTCAAGGTAGAGCCTCAGTCGAGTTATTTGTTTCTTTTGGATTTTGCAACAACGCAGATCAGTCGACACACATCCAGGGTGTTTCCTTGGATACTGTCTTCACCAAATGTGATAACAGGATTCCCGCATTGAACCACTCCGATCCTGGTATTTCAGGTCACAAACTCTTGAGCTGGAATTCTCATCTTCAGGGTTGCCCCACCTATTTACAAATATATCACCTATTGCCTACAGAGATATCTTGATATCAGTTCTCATCACTGAATGTTGCTTACATCCATCCTATGTGATCCACACAGCGTGGAATAACCTGTCATGCGATCAGTTTGCACAGATTTTCGATTCAACAATTGAAGACGCTGTTGATGAGCTTGTACCGTTGTAAACCAAACCCAGAAGAACTGTTCCTTGGTTCGATCATGAGTGCAGGTTGGCAAAGTACCTACTTTGGCGAGTTGAGCGCTGGACATCAAGCATGATAAATTCGTTGAATGTCAGCGCTAATGAAATTTGGAGTAATAGTAGATCTGAACATTGACAAATCCTAAAAGCAAAGAGAGATCTTTTCTGGCGCTCCCAGATTAAATCAAAAAAATCCTGGAGATCGGTCGCGTTCTTTTAATTCCTTTCTCTGTTATGGAGATTCATCGGTTTTTGAGTTTTTCAACAGTTTTTCGCTGATTGTATTGTACATTTTTCGAATTGTTTCTGCAACAGCCTTTTTCTCTGCCGCTAGCAGTGGCAGTGAAGCTTTAACGCCACTATTCCCCACACCGGGGGCTTGGACGGTGCTGGCACAGTCAGACTTTTCTGAAGCGTTGCAGCACTTTTAGTCCGGATGGCCTTCCTGACGACTTGCAATGACACTTTCGGGGCTCGACCTCTGGACCAAAACGCCAAGCACTTAACCACTGCGCCACGGAGACCACCAGTGGCCGCTAATGATGAAATTTCTGTATTATCACTGTCTACTCATCATCTTCTCTGGTCTCGTCGCTGCGTTTACTTCCTAGCATGAGATACAACTCAGATCCTCTACCTGTGAGTGTTCTCAATGAGTGTCTCGACTTATTATTCCCTTTCTAGACACATCTGGGCACTCATTCATTCACGGTGGCTTGTTTCCATCTTCATTGGCAGTTTCATGCGTTAGGCCTCAGCCACACTGAAAGCAAAGCAAACGTATGTCCGCAAGCTATTAATGGCTCTGATTTGCTTTGCTCGCTGTGTGGCAGTCTACAACTGCTACAATGATGACTTTATATTTTCTGCAAAACGCTTTGCTCGGAAACGCTTGGAAAAGCTCACAGTGTGGCTGAGGCCTAACTCCTGTTCTCAAGAAAGGAAAGTCAAAGAGTGATCACTTGTCTTCATACCAACTTATCAGCAACTTGTCCATTATCTCCAAATTTTTAGAGCGACTCTTTCAAAGGCAGTTGCTATCATATTTTCATACAAATGACTTGATTCTTAGATATCAGTCTGTGTACAGAAAATTCCATTCGACAGAAGCGGTGCTTGTCAATGTGCTCAGTGACCTCTCTCTTCCATTGATAGAGGAGAAGTCAATTTAGTTGCTGCCCTTGATGTCTCGGCTTCGTTTGACTCAGTATCTCACGATACCCTGATCCGCCATCTTTCGACATCATTTGGTATACGTGTCTGGAGACGTAGTCCGCTGTTTGCTGTTTGCGGTTGTTAACACTGATCAATAACGCTGAAGCAAGAACATGATTGATTTAATTAAACAATTGCGTAATTCAATACCATTATGAGTGACTTGACAGTTATTTAGCACAAGACAAAGAAATTAATTAAATACCTTTAGCAAATACGACATTCCGTTATATTCAGCAGAGTGATTAATTTTTGGCTGATGCTCTTTTATCATTAATGCCTCTACAATACTATAGGCCCTACGGTTAGGACTTATGCTGTTGAATGTATAGTTGCAGCTCTTTTTCAAATGTTGGTGGAAAAATTTTAGTAACAGTCAAAAACAAGGTCTAGGCTTTTTGGCTTACATTATGTAGACCTAGTGTAAGTTTGTTGAACACAATTTCCTCAAGCGTAGGCTAGTTGTTGCATAGTAAGTCAACTTGTAGGCCTAAGTATAAACGTGTTTCATCTGGTATTAGGCCTAGGTTAATAACCTGCGTAACTAAAATGTTATATTGGCCTACATGCAGACCTAGCTAGGCCTATATGCAGTATAGCAACCCAGGTTGTACGTCAAATCATGTAAGTCTATGTAGGCCTAAACTACTCGTAAGCATATAATTTGCACTAATTTAGGCATTGACCCTGCAGAGGCACTATGAGAAGACGGCCATAAATTTCGAAAATTCTGCGATTTCGGCATTTTCCAAAATAACTACTTCGACTTCGAATAATAAAGCATATAGACAAATGAAAATGATTCAAGCCTTGAAATATCTGAGTCTCAGTAAATTCATCAACTGTTATATAATAGAAATTCGAGAAAGAACTTCCCTAATTTCAACGCCTAATTTCAAAGATGCAGAGCGTTTCCAGATCAGTTCAACTTCATAGTTCCGAATGAGTACGGAGCTACTAAGTATATTAACAAAAACATTCTACTTCGTATTGAAATTTCTGCAAGCCTGTCTTATCAGTCTCAAGACAGTCACGTCTTGTCCGCATGATTATTTGTCAATCAACAATGATATGATTTCTAACTTGAGTCGTAAGTCAACATTAAGCATCAATATCATTGAGAATGTAATGAAATATTAGACGTCATGTCTGAAAATGAGGTTTCACGTGCGTGTACTTAGGAGCAGCATACGAAGGTTTGAGTACAAGTCAAACTTAATGTAATATGTAAAAGAAATATTTCAAAGAAGTAGCAAAATGTTGAGACATAACATTTTTCCTTGCCTCAATGTTTTTACCTGTCATTACAATAACGATATCATAGTATTTTCGACAATTTATTAACCATTAGTTTTCGTTTTAATGTGACACCAATGATGACGCCATGACGGATATCGATCTTGCGAAAGTGCACTGAGAAAAATCTTCTAACGCTCGCAATAAAAGAAAGATCTCAATAAATCTGGTTTAATGGACGAATGATGATAACAATACAAATTTCGGCCAAATTGATAGAAATCTTTGATGTCCCTAAGTCTGAATGATTGTGATTCATTTCATCGACAGGTAGATGTCATGGATCAAAACCATTTCATGGTCTTTTCGTCAACAAGGTCATTTCATCGACAGGTCGTTTCGCCAATGTCTATGTCCAGAATCAGAAGACTTTGGAGTCCCTGATAAAGCTCTAAGACATAGCTTGATGTCTATGAATTACTGACTTAATTCATGTCTTTAACTATCTATGGATGAATGATACTCTTGAACGAACATCATCCATCTGTCGATGAAATTGACCAATATAGTGTTGATGAAGCGAACCATCACCGTCTGAACATGTTAAAGTCTTGATTTTCAACAAGTCTTGTCTGGTGCATGTGTCTGATAATATTAAGGTTGTGTCGAGCAACACATCTTGCATGATATCATGATTTATATTTGGCCATCATGCGCACACAGGTACGATGATAAGATCTCAGACTGTTTACGATACTTTGCATGATATCTAAATACATTAAATCGACGCTACATTTTCGGCGTCATTCTATGGCATAATTAATTGATACTTGTGAATTTATCTGATAAATTAAACATTCGTTTAATTATGCCCATAAATCTTTAATTTTCAAATTCCGCTAACTCAGTGCATTGATTTTGCATTTCCGCGACAGAATTGGACACAGATGAGAAATACTGTGCATACCTTATGGAATAGAAAATACTTTATTGAAAAATTCTGCATCTGGAAACACTGATTGATGATAAAATTCTTATAAAACTGGTTGATGTCTGAAAATTTTACAGTAATTAAATAGATCTTTACGTTGTAATTTACATTTGAAACAATTTAAAGATTAACTAGAAATTATGTTTTGAAGCAAAGAGCTCCATAAAAGTATAACAATATTATTGAAGTACTTTTTTTTACGGATTTTACGTCACTTTTTACCCCTACTGGGGCCTTGGACGGTGCTGACTGAAGTCAGACTTTGTTTGGAGCGTTGTGGTGCTTTGTAGTCCGGATGCCCTTCCTGCCGACTTCCAGTGACACTTTCCGGGTTCGACCTCTGGACCATGAGATCGCTAGTCCAAGTACGCAACCACTGTGCCACGGACACCACAAATTACTTGCGACAATTAAATGAATGCGATTAATGGACTTCAACTTACAACAATGAGCATGTGAATTTAAGTCAAAACGGATGAAAAATCTGTCAAAAGGCAAGTCAACACGTTGATGTACAATTTTTTGTAAGTCAAAATCAAATCAAGTAAATTTCTACGATACTCGAACGATTGCAGATTAAGTAGCAATTAATCTTTAGCATTAACAAGCAAATCTATTTTCCACTCGTTGTCAAGCCTGTTTAGTAACATACTTCTGAACCCTTTCAGTGTTTCGGACACAATTATCAACCATTGCAAGTTGAGCAAGGTTGCTTAAATATGATTCAATCCAATGACATATTTCAAAATGCAGAAATATTTGAAGTAGTTTGGGATGTGCGCTCTCGGAAAATCAATATGCATGCCGTCAACGGGGTGACCATCGTTCAAAGCAGCAGATCAAAGAGCAAAGCAGAGAATGAAAAAGTCAAGCATTAGCTCATCAACCTTCAACAAATCCATATTGTGATCAGTTAACAACATAGTATTTTTTCAATAAGAAAAGACATGCATGATAAGAAGGGCATGATAATACTTCCCCGAAGAGGGAAGCATTCCAAAAGACAACGACCATTCAAACAGAATTTGTAGCGGATCGACGATCGCATCAGCAACACAATGCAGAAATCCTGTTCAGAAACTGTTTTCTATTCATAGAGAAACACACATAGAATATGATTCAATTTAAGAGTCGTTTGAGTCAATTGTGATAGCCTTGTGGGAATCTAATGCAGCATACTTTCCTGAAATTGAAGGCTTCATTGTCTGTTCGTGTAGTTGGAATTAGTGCACATATTTTGGGCGAGTAGCACATGTCCGTGACGGCCAAAGAGTAAAGATACTCCACATACTGAGTAAAGGTGAAGACATTTTCCCAGACATTTCAGAGATAGAGTACTTTTCATTTCTCACAGTAAACAAACGAATGATTGATTGATAACTTGATTGAAAACATGAGCTATGATGATTTTTTTTAAAAATATTGGAGAATATCAGCATTAGCAACACCATTTTAGCGGGAAAAATTGTAATAATAGTTTTTATTGAGGCAAAAGTTAATATTTGGTGACACTTCATTTTTGCCTCTAGGGTCAACTGAAAGCATTTTGGAAGATAATGGGCAAGATGAGAACAGCACTGCGAGGCGATTTCTTTGCGCCAGACTGTCTTAAGTGTCTGCATCACAGAATTAAATATTTTGTTTATCTGCTTCGGTTTGCTAGAAGTGTTATTAATACGAAATTGACGGCACATCGAGGAACCTATTAAGTGGGCAAAAAGGAATTCCTACTACCTTACAGAAATAGTAAAAAAAGTCGTGCGTCGCTTGCGGATTAATGTGAGTTCCAGCAAAGTGCTTCGATTGCCAAAATTCCTTCAGATTCGAAGAATTCAGATCATTGCGCACAAGTTTTCTCTATGTTGTTGTCCCTTCCGATCATTATTAAAGAAAGTAGCAGGCGTACGAAAATTAGTTCACTTGATGATTTCACATCCTCTCCTCGGCATTTCTCACTGAATCGAATGTTAGCCAAGATATGTGTTTTGGTGTATGCGAAGTGATATCATAGCACGCAGGCATCTCTCACTGGCTCTGGTGTCCCCTGCTGACAGCTTATTATTTGCCATTTCCAATAGCAAGCGATACACGAATTATCCATTCGAGAAAGAGCAAGTTGTCTCTAGTTCTGTGATGTGCCATTTCGATATTAAGGTTAGGCATGATTCTTACTTTCTAGGAAACCAAAGCGCACGCAGATGAATCCAATTCTGTGGTCTGCATGGTATGGGAATGAGGTTAGTCTGCATGTGGCAACCTTCTTCAGAATGACCCAACAGATTCTCTATTGGATCAAAATCTGAAGAATTACAAGGCCACGGATTAGCAGTTAATGCCTTGATAACTGAACCGAGTCTTGCGTCAAATCTTGTGAATCTAATAAAATCTAAATCTGGAAGAATGAATTTCATTGTCTTCAGCAAATGGCGTCATAGAAATTAATCATTTTTCGAGGGATTTAGCCGTGCTAACAAAAAAGACTTAGGCATCTTAATGTAGATTATTTTCAGGATAATCTATCTTTATGGTCAACATGGTAGATAAAATAGTAGATAACATTCTCACGAAAAAACCTCTCAAAAGGACAATTAGCGGTGATACATAATGAAAGAAATGAATGAAAGCCAAATAGCCTATGATTTTGAATGACACAGATCTCCATTGATAAATTGCCCAATTTTGTATTTGCAAAACGGTTGCGTTTATCATAGTAGTTGTTTGGAATTATTAGGCTACTTATCAGCCACCTAGTACCAAAAATAGTGTCGAAGAAGAGATTGATGGCCAGTGATAATCCTATCTTTAAGTACATCAGACATGTTTACGAATAAAGTGATGTCTCTTCATTCTAGTCTGTAACTTTCTTAACTCCTAGATTAGTTTTCATTCAAAGCATTTGTATGTTCAACAATGATAGGGCAAAGAAAGTCAATTACAAATTTATTTTTCATGTAAACAAAAGTTTAATCTATACGAACATGAATGAACCAAACAGTCAAAGATAAACTTAAACAGCTGATATTGAATGCCTAGCCTCCATGATATGAATCAATCCTTGTTGCTACATGCGTGTACCCCAGACGGTTGATGTTATCCACGAGCGCTTTGGATGATTTATGAACAGATTTCTTTTGAAATAAAAGGAAAGTGGTTTTCAATATTTGTAAACAGAAGTTCCCAACTTTCGAGCAATTGCATTTATGCTGACAAAGTCTTAGCACAATCAACACATACAACTTGAAAAGGAAGGTGACGACTAGAAAACATGCGAGTGAAGAGATTATTGAGATTTCTAAATAAACAAGACGGATGGGATTCATGAATACAGACTCTCTAGAATGAATTTCATCAATACCATACAATTTCACGTCACATGAAATATTTTCCTTCCAATAATGTAGATTTCTTGTATCTTAGACAAACTAATTCATTGAAGCAAATGTCTTGCACATACAATCAATAAAGCTAGACAATGCTTCCATTTGATGGATTTCCCACCTTGCCACTTCACTTTTCAAAGCAACAAAGCTTTTGAATTTGAAGTCTTCCTATGAAAATATTTCCCACTTTAGTGAGCATTTTAAAATTTCTTAAAGCATATTTCAGACAATGTGTTTCCTTATCCTATCCTTGTCCCCTTTCAAAACTGTGACTTCCTTTATTATTAAGTTTTCAAGAAATATTTTGAGCATTGACATTTTAACATTTATACATATAACATATATGTAATTTGAAATTTTACACCCTTTTACGTGAGCATGTCGCCTTAGCGGCGAAAACCTGACAGCATTTTGAAATACAGCAGTTTGACTAATTACAATCATTCTTTATAATAAGGACCGCTGGCAGATTCAGGATCATATCGACACAAGAACAGTTAAAAAGCGATCAATAGAGCGGATTATATCATACTTGCTCACCGTTTGGAACATCAAGATGAACTAATTTCCTCCGCGTTGGATGCAGCTTCGTCTTGGGATTTTCCTTCACTCCAAACCACCACTTTCTGAAGAGAAAAAATATTTCAACACCAGTTGGCTAGGTACACTTAGATTATGTGCATTTTGTACAACAAATTGAATGTGTCAGTTTTTTTACGATTGCGTACATGATTGTGATTCAGTAATTAATTAGGTAGTAATAGTGGATGAGATACGGGCAGCAATAAAGAAATTAAAAGGTCGCAAAGCTGCAGGTCTTGATGGAGTGATAGCATAAATGTTGAAGGGAAGCGGTGACAATATGACGTTTGGAACGCTGGAATATGGCCGGAGGATTGGACATTGTCCGAGCTAGTGACAGCACCAAAGGTGCATGGTAGGCAAGATTGTGCCAAACGCAGACCCATTAGTTTGATTTCACACGGAAGAAAGATCATGATGGAAATTGAGCACAGCCGCTTGGCCCATTATTGCGCCCTATTATGACTGAAAACCAGTTCAGCTTCATTTCACAGCTACGTTGAGGAACGCAACTGAGAAACCACTGAAAAGACAACAGAAAGAACTGTGAGTTATATTTATAGATCATACCAAGGCATTTGATTCGGTGGACCGTCGCACCCCTGGAAAAAATCGAAGCTTGAATTTGGCTCTCGGCGCATTTCGTTTGGCACCTCAAATCCCTCTACGACAGCGCACACAGAATGATCAGAGTGGGTCAAGACCACGTGGAGAGATTCATATTCGAGCGAGGAGTAGGACATAACTGTCGCCGCTCTTTACCCTCACTAGCGTAGAAGACATCTCGCGAAGAGTGAAGTCGAACTAATTGAACGCACAGATATAATCGTTGGAGTCTGTGCGCTGTGAAACCTCCGATACGCTGATGACACAGCTTTACTGACAAGCAGTCGGATCCAGTTGGGGCTTGAGGCACAACTGCTAAAGAAGCACAGCGAGAGATTAGAGCTGCAACTCAACCTCAAAGACATTCACTGGCCATCTCGGAACAGCAAGAACAGCAATAGCCTACAGTCGTGAGCATAACAATTAACTAAATCCAGCAGTTCAGTAAAGAGTTTGATCTGAAACATCGCATCGTACGAGGCAGAGAATTGGACGTTGCGAAAGGTAGACGAAAGGAGAATTCGCGTTCGAGATAAGGACCTGGCGGAGACTGCTAAGAATCAGTTAAAACACATGTATACATCAGTGGCGTCTTCTCCGTACCTGCGAGGCCTTCGGCGTATCCTCAAAAATAATTTTCCAACAGTTATAAAAATGAAGTGTCATCATTCATTTAAATTCGATAGCTTCTCGTGATAGCTGTGCACAGCTTTCTGTCTCAAAGTCAGACGCTCAACCTCATTGAACAGTTTTGCAGCAAGTGCTCGAATCACAGCTGTTTTCTTCGAACAATTAGACACACAAGTTGGTCGTGTGTTCAGACAGAGAATTGATGTTCAGACAGAGCGAAAGAGAGTTGTGTGCGTGTGAGGCAGTAAGCGCACGCGCCCGCGCCCGCGCCAATATTGGCTTTTCCGATAGACAATGATGCTTTGCCTTCTCCAATTTTTGCAATGAAATTCTACGCGATTCTTGATCGAGGCGTGGTATCTAAATATATTAAGGGAAGCGCAACCCAATTGTTCCTGGATTCGCTTTATGTCAGAGAGGCTTTACGTCAACAGTAGCAGATGACTGAAGTTCAGACAAGACTGCGATCAGATGATGAGCGTTCTCCAATGAATGCAGAGTAATGCATCTGACTCGAACACCCAGATTCGGTAGAATTCCATAATTTGTTTATACGTGATTGATGTGACGCTATGTTTAGTGCTGCAGATGAGATCATCCGAAGGGAATATACTGAAAGGATGACAGTCGTCAAGCAAGGCAGGCCAACACCTGATATAAAAATTGAAAGTACTCACAGAGAAAGAAGTAAGAGATACACAAGACATTTTAATGCATCATAATTTCAAACATGTGAGCGGCTGACCGGTCATGAGAAACGCAAGAAACTGTTGACCTTGCCTCTTTTTTCTCGAGAAAATGTAGTCTGGACAGAGAGGGGATATAGTGAACTCAGCTCCTTGAGTAAGGCGGTTAAGCGACATGCACATCACTTCTCATGTGCACTTTCACTTGACCTTGAAAAATGTTCGGGAAATTGTTATTAAAAATTCAACTTTTATGAAAATTAATGTTGTAACATAAAAAATGTCTGGTATAGAAATAGTATTCCAATGCAGAGTGAAGGCCTATGGTCTGGGCGCACGCGACGCCACTGGTATACATAGTAAAATAGCTCCAGTCCTTTTTAAAATCACATCGAAAACCATCCCCACCCCTGAATGCAATTTTTCATCGTCACAAATTATATTTGTCGTCAAATATTTTAATTTAATCGTAAGATAGTAAGTAGTTCATTGTGCAAAAGTAGCAAATAAATGGACCACTCACAGTATTCAGTAAGATCCCGTCAATATGTATTCGATGAATAAGAAATGTAGCTATACGAGTATAATGCTTATCTTCTATTCATGCTAAAATCTTTATTTTTCATAAGTTTGTTATCTATATATATAAACGCGACAGTTGACGTTATTTTCCACACCTCAATTACTCAATGAACATTGAGTAAATGTTTGCCTGATACAAAGTAAAAAAAATGAAGTTACATAATGCTTCTTTTTCATATTCTTTTCACTGCACCTCCAACACGCTTCGCAGAAGTTTTTATCTCAATCTCAACCCACCTGCCTGTGTTGCGGCTAGCAAACATGGCTTAATAGTAGGAAGTATCAGTTGCGGAGGTGGATATGCAAATTTTCAGTAATCTAAATGATTGATGTTGTCTTACAAATTACAGGTGTGTCAGTTCGCTAGGCTGAATTCAAGAAGACAATCGCTTCCACTTGAGTAAGACGACGCTTTTAAAATATCAGCAACAATAATAACAAAATCGATTATAATCAAAATTTACAAATGTTCCACGCGCGCTTCGTCGAACCAATAGTATCAACGGAAGATGAAGGGTATCCCCTGCCTGATACGGTCATTTAGACGAAATGCATCAATAAACTTCGCATTTTATAAGTGCCGTAACTCAAATGGGAGCGATTTCTGACCTCAGAATTACAGCGATACTGATCTATTGAATATTGCACCTGTTTTCGTTATCAATTTACGTCTGTCCATCAAATATGAAAATAAATTGACCGATAATCTATGAATTCAACAATAAATAATTATTTATTGATATTTAAAAGATGAATCCCCTTTTCATATTTTATAAATGAAAAGAGACACAAAAATAATCATATGAATTGGCACGAGGCCTTTCGTCCTATCTCAACAGTTGTTAACCTTGGACAGAAACAATTCTTAGATGCAAAATCAGATTTGCATACAATTTGAATAATTAAGAAGATACGAGCCGTATAAAGATTTTGGGGCATTGGGCGCGCCTACTGAATTTACCATTTCAATGGACAATTAAAAGAAGTGCAATAATGCTTAATGAATTGCTAGCTCTTAACAAATCGGCAAAATAAATTTTATGAAATATTTAAATCTGTATTTTGTCTACAGATTTGATTACTGGGATGAAAACAAAATACTTCCTAGAGTATAAGGGAGTGTTTTCAGCATATTCCAACTGAAAGAGATCGTTGAAATGCGGTTCAGGAGAAGGATTATTGTCTGCATGTTGAAGGCGATTGCTGACTTCAAACATGCCTGAGTCAAAATTCAGAAATTCAAATCTTCTGAGTTGATAATAATTCTTAAAGCAATCTACAAGCTGAATTACATCGGCAATATGCCGATCAAACACCTTTGCTTTTCTGCATCAGGTGTCATCTTGATGAATTAAAGGTAATCTCTGGGATGGGACAAGAGCTAAATTTCAGTTTGTCCAAAAAACTTGTATTGTATCAGCTAGTAAAATAAATTAAACATGTATTTGCTGAAAATATAAAAAATCGACGCTAGTGTATTTGTGACTAAAGTTGCTAAATCTGCATTGGCCAGAATGTGTCAATGCATCAAAACTAATCCACTAACAATTTCGGAGTTCTCTGTCTGATCCGCTTTGAGCCATGAATCTCGGCAGGGGAATTAAAATGTTCACCAGTGAGACAATTGTTACCTGGAGCAAGTTATTCATCTAAAATTAATTCAAATGAGAAAGACTGTAGACTTTGTAATTGGCACTATTGCTACTTAAAAACGCTCTTTACAAATATCGGAAGTGGATTGCTGACAAAAAATTGTAGGATCTGTTTGATAGATAATGACATGAAACGATGCCGACAGCAAGCTATTGTTCCCATGTAACTAATATGTGTAATACTGAAACCCGTGGATTTCAACTACTCTAAAATGTCCTCTTATCTCAACCGCACAATGTAAAAGTTCATTTATCCAACTAAAGGAAATAATCAAATTACTTATATCTTTACTTTATAAGATTATTTTATGATGCATGAATTTTGTCTCAAAAATGGACATCAATGCCCAAATGCCTGTTCATTGATAAACATCATCAAAATTCTCGAGGCACGCTTGTTATAACTGGTTATGCATTTTGTAAAAATCTAATCTGAAATGTGCGTACACACGAGTATGCACGGATACAAATTCGTAAACTGCCCCCTACTGATTTGACAAAGTCGCTTTTAATATAATGGATAAGTACAATGAACAGTTTTAATGAGAATATGAAGGTTCCATGGTACTCGCAGCAAGAAACGTTAGGTGTGTATACTGTGCAGTACATGTATGCCTTTATTCAACAAATGCATGTACAGTGATAATATGGGAGTACTCCTGCCTTTTAATTTTTCACATGGTATGTGCAATTAAGATATCATGTAATTTTATATTCTGACGATATTCTGACGATATATCATGATATATTCTGACGATGCAGTTATACAGTAGACTTCGAAGTTAAATGAATTTACTAACCGACTAATTTTTTCAAACGAATTTAGTATAATTAGTGATAGAAATCGGTCCTCTTCTCACGATTACAGTTGATTCTATACAGCGCGAAAAAAGGGAGTCTATTGTAAATGTAAAACAAAACAAGACAACAAATAGTAACGCTTTTCCTGTTTTATTCCGTGTCATTTGCTAATAAAGATGAATGAAGAATGAAGACATAAGGTACTTCAATGAAGTATAGAACCAGCGATGATTCAGGGGGAAGTAAGCCTAACATGATAAGATTTATAATATTATGTTGAAAACACTTCCTTTCTTTAACAGAATTCAAAGGCACGTAAGAACCATATAACACACGCTACTAAATACATGTTCATTCTCATATCTCTAGAAAAACTAACAATGATAACGATTGATCGTTGAGAAGGGATCTCACTTTAGTGCACAATTTTGCTACTCCTGACAATACGCGTTGGAGAAAAATTTCTCTGTATAGTGCAGTCCCTAAAGCTAGACGACTTAGTTGCTGAAACTTAGTTACTAGGGCTCGACGTCAACCTTAATTACCGTCGGGTTCGACGGTGATGGAATATTCTCGCATATGTTACACGACCGAGCACTCACTTGTGTTGAGTTATGGTGGAAAGTAATGTTGCTAATTAGTGCTTTTATTAAGTACAAGATACGCGCAGCGAGATGGATGCTGATCGTAGTAGAGAAGATTACATTAACTGGAAAAATACGAATGGAAATATTGCATCCGTAGTTGCCAGAAGTAAATGAAATATGCACGTACAAAAAAATATCATTCATGGAAATAAGAATAGTAGTCTATGATAATTCATAGAAATGCAGTATCATAGCAATCAGTTTGGATGGCAGATCACATCTCCACAACTTGCCCATTGGCAATAAAGTTATTTGACACCAGGGACATCAATGATATAAGATATATTAGTCATAGATGTCCCTGTTAAAGCTTGTAGTACATGTCACTTACATTCTCAACAACGAATGAAGTAGATCAGGGGTGCGAAACCTGCGGCCGTGACAATGAGAAGTAGGCCTGAATGAAAAATAATATTGTACATGTATATTGCAAATATTATTGGAGTTCAAGGCAATCGAAAAATAATCGGCCGCTTTTTTCTACCCGGGTCCACATTAACTCCACAATATCAGGCCCGGACACCGGCCCGAAAGAATTCTTTACTTGGGTCGACTGACATAATTTATTGATTAGTGCACTTCACCATCCTTGATGAAAATATCGATTACGATAGTTGAGTGAAATCGCTTTAAAATCATTCTACAAAACTGATTATTGATTACATGATTATATGCTGTAGGGCCTATATGTAACATCTATAAGCAAATTAATTACTTTTTAGCAGCAAGGTGAATTTCTAAACATTTAATACGAAGTAAATTTTCACTTGTTTTAAAAAAATATAGTGCATGTAAAACGCGCTTCTTTGTCACATCTAATTTGAATCTCATTCAATGCACCGATGGCTGCTTATTATTGTAAGCTATATTCAGGTTTGTTAAAGCATGGAAAACGAAAACACTGAAGACGTATATTTGAAAAAATTAAGTCATGTAGGTAACTGAAAAAGTGACGGTAGATTATCTTTCTGAGAAAGTTAGACACAATAAATCAAGGCCCTCTTTTTAGATTACAGGCCGATATAATAAAGTAAAAGTTAAACGTATCACAGACAGGCCCTCGGCGTCCAGCGACTTCAACGGTCGATGTTCGGATAGCGTCCCCATCCGAACATCGACCCTTTGAAGCTTTAACGTCACTACTCCCCAATACTTGATGGTGCTGACATAGTCAGACTTTTCTGGAACGTTGTACTGCTTCTAGTCAGGATGCCCTTCCTGCCGACTTCCAATGACACTTTAGGGGCTCGAATTCTGGACCAAAAGATCGGTAGGCCAAGCACTTAACCACTGTGACACGGAGCCTCCCTCCCTGATACGTTTAACTTTTACTTTATTATATCGGCCTGTAAACTGAAAAGGGAATTTTTGATTACTTTTGTCTAACTTTCTCAAAATTAAGTCACTAGGTCAAAAGTTAAACTAAATATTTAATCCACTCGTGTGACCAAAATTCCAGTGAAATGTCACTTGCTAATCGCCAATCGATTATTTGTTTTTTCATATTTGTTGACAAGACATCACATGAATTAATAAAGAGAATTCAAATGATCAAATGAGGAAGATGTTATGAATTTTAGACACAATAAACATCGGCCCGGGTGCTATATATTTCAGACCCGGCCCCGACCGGCTTCCAACTCTGTTCCAAAGTGCTGCTCCAGATTTCATGAAATTCTCAGCTGTACATATTTGAAGTGCGAACTTTCTAATAGTGGTGTTCATTTGATCTAACTGGCTCATCCTCGTGCTATAAATAGCATCTCAAAATCTAAAATCACCAATTTTGACTGACTTTTGAAAATTCTGACATTATGAAGAATTTTGGCTATAGATCACTTGCTGATTGCTACCTGCGACGTGCAGTTACTTGAATGTGCTAAGAAGCTACTTAAGTACATAAAGATATCGATAAGATTTATTTGTGCAAGGAATACGACTGAAATATACGTATATAAAATGTGGGGGATCTTCCACCGAAAGCAACATTTCCAATGTATCTGTGAAGTTGCATTCCTCAGTTCTCAATAACTTCAAATGTGACTATAAAGAAGTAGACGACGTTGTGGTCTCCATGGCACAGTGTTTAAGTGTTTGGCCCAGAGGTCTGTCGTTCCAGATGTCGAGCCCCGAAAGTGTCATTGGAAGTCGTCAGGAAGTGCATCCGAACCAAAAGATCACAGCGTTCCAGGTTAAAGTCTGACTGTGTCAAGCCCCCAGCAAGGGGGAGCAGTGACGTTAAACCATCACGACTTGTAATAACAATAATTGCTTTATTCGAACTTCATATCATTAATTCAGAAGCAGTGGAACAATGTTAAGGGCAGGATAAAATCATAATAAACTGAAAATCATGCATACTTTATAAAAGAATTTTTAAAAAGAATAGTCTTGGCTTTAATACGGCGATGTGAATTCCTGAGTCCGCTCTGGACTGACGTGTCAAAGATGAAGTTGAGTGGATGGTCTTTGGATTTTACTTTCTTGGCCAGCTTGGTTGCTGACAAATTACAGAAATCACCAAGGTCGCTAGAACAACTGAAGCAGAAAATCCTACTCAATCGCCTTTCAAGCCTCGTTAATGTTGAAAACGTGTTTGGCCAATATTACACCAAGTTGGATAAGCATGTGACAGTGCCGAGAGTGCGGTCAGGGAATCAAGGGAGTTGGTGTCGCTTATTGTCTTTTATTCTCCTTAGATATTCAATTTACATACTTCGACAGACCTTTGTTGTCAAAAAAGTGACTACTTATAAGTGCCATTATTACTTGAAATCTTACTAAGTAGTGTCTATATAACATTTGAATTTCCAACACTATACGATGTTCATGATATGATTCACAGTCTTATAATTATGAAAGACTGCAAATACTCATGTTGAAAAGCGATGCATTTCGTTGAATGCTGTCACACAAAACGTTTGAAAAACGTGCCAATTTTCAGACATTAAAAAAAAAGTACTTTCAAAATAGGTCATAAATTTGAAAGCGGGCCAAATGTGATGATTTTTTTGTTGAAAGCTTGAAAACACGCCAAAGTTCCTAAGGTCCTAAAAGCGTTAATAGGTCGTCTTGGATTTACAAGAACCACTGCAAAAACGATTAGCCCCCCCCGTGTCGATCGGGTTGAGACGTGGGCCTTACGCTTACATACCATAAGAAGACAACTTTCCACAATGCTTGATAAATATCCCAGGAATTCGGTACTCAAAAATAACCCCCACAAAAACAAGTCATTTTTACACTAATCGCACAATCGTATTTATTTGCTTTCAATGACGGATAACTCAATTGTCTGTAGCATTAAACGTTCCACATGAACCCTAGGAAATCCATTTTAACAAAGACACAATTTTTAATGATTTAGCAGACGGAATATAGCTGCGCGTCTTGGTGGATTTGAACCGCCGACCACTGGCATTCTAGACCAACGCTCTACCAACTGAGCTAACGACGGGCGACAGTAAGACACAAGTCCTCAATTGAAGAATCTGCGTAATCCAATCAGATGCCTTCATCCCCAAGACAACATATCATTAACCGTCAATTCAAACTACTGAAGCAAGATGTCAGTAATTCAAAGCTACCATTCTTTGACAATACTCGAACTTTCACCATTCATCAAGAATGGCATGGAAAGTGATGCTTCTTGGAAATTCATCTATCCTCCCTAGTCAGGCCGCCTCCGTCACTTCACTGGCATCCAGGATGTCTTCGAAGCAGCTTGAACAGGATACAACATCAAATTTGCCTTGATTCCCTCAAAATGTCGATTTACTCCTTCTAAATGTCAGGACCAATAGCTGCCTTTCCAAACGCCTAATATATTTTCGTCTTTCGACTTAATGTAGAGTGAAACGGTGTAACTCCTGCACAAGGTGACTTCTGTAGCGGAACAATAAAGTGTGATATTGAAGTGGGAAGTCAAGAAAATTTAAGAAGAAATGTTTCATTCAATTTCCCTTAAATTCCCGGTTTTCACGCATATATCGAATTCCCTGGCACTACCCCGACAATTTTCACCCCAAAGCTATCCAAATAAGTAAGAAATGGAATTCTTCATGTTGCTTACGTACGTGATCCAAAAATTAAAGAAATTCTGTTCGAGAGAGAAATCAAAATGAGAAGAATTTGTTTTGGCTGATATCATTGTTTTCCCCTATCATGATATTCAGAGCTGACACTTACGAAATCCAATCACACCAATGCGCAATAATTCATTGATCGAATTCTCTATCTTGAAGGAGGCTCAATTGTATAGGATTATCTAATTATGTCTCAGACACAATTAACAAAGCTTGAAGCAATAGCAACATTTTTGATTCCTTATAAAGACGAATAAGTTAGATTATTAGACTCCATCGACTTTTACCGCAGAAATCCAAGCGGACAAACAGGTTTCTCTTCCCCATTACTAAAAGTGCATATAAGAGAACTGCTTTTTTTGCTTATTGTGTATCTTTTTACCATAGTAATGCTATATGTTGATGACTTGTTCCGAATGATTACTTGTGACTTGCAATTCTGGTTTCTACTTGGAAAATATGAACATTAATTATCATTATTAGATGAAATAAGAGACAGTCGGAAATCGTGTTCATATAGTATCGAATGAAGATGCTCGAATCAAGACTATTTTCCAAAATGATGATTTCTGATATTGGATGAAATGACAGCTATTCAGGCCTACTCCCATTTTTCAACGGAGGAAGCAACTCAATTTCTAGTCATTCTATTTACCTCAGGTTTGGGAAATCAATATTTGTTAATTATTACAAGCGCACTACTTTGGGCGACAGGTCAGTAGTGCATTAAACGTGGTATTTAATATATACCCGTCGAAATTCCACTTAGTATGCTAAAAAATCTCAAATTTACCCGAGCTTGACTGCAACTTTAAATAGGGAGTTGTGTCGATGTTGAGAGATGTGAACTAGGCCTACTGATAATTCCTGATATTGGATGAAATGGCAGCTATTTAGGTCTGTTCCCATTTTTCAACTAATGATGCAACTCATTATTTAATCATTCTATTTACATTATTTTCCTGAATGATATAATATTTATTGGACCGGGGGCGATTCCAAACCCAATGATTCAGTTTCGCACGAAAATTGTAATGCTTAATCCTTCGATATAATGCTATTGGTTCAGCAAACAGTTGTTGCCCGGTTTGTGATGATTTACATTGATATGAAGCAAATTATGTCCAAATAGACGCTAATACTTCTCCCGACCGAAACCGGTTTGACCAGGATTCGAACACAAGTTAGCTATAAAGTTAAGCAAGTGCTCTATCCACACGGCCAGTCAGGCGGTACTAAGGAAGCCTTGATGTTAGACAATGTCAACAGTAAGGTATATACTATGTCAAAAATGAATAAATGTGACGTATGATATGTCAAGTATGTTACAGTAAGGTTATGTCATCATGAACGCTTCTTTTGCACTTGACTAGCCGTGTGGATAGAGAACTTGTTTGACATTCTGATCGCTTCGTTTTCGAATCCTGGTAAGACAAATTGCAGTCAGGTGTCTGCATCCATTTTGGACATAATTTGTGCCATATCTACGTCAATGGTATTGATTTTACTCAAACATTGATTAAACAATGTCACAAAACGCTCCACATGCAATCGGCAAATTTCGATTAATTGTGGAATTTCAGCTTACAAGGACACATATATTGTGTTGAATAATTTGTTCGTGTTACCTTGATAAACTGACACTTGAGTGAATTTCAATGCTAAGATAAGAATGCAATATGCCACCAGGATAATGAAAGGATTCAACTTGTCTGAATTCATGGCATCGTAACTCTTTCTAAGTTAATATACCCAATCTACATGTAAATTGCGACATTAGCTATCAATGCACATGCATGGACATCTAGAACACTATCCATGGCTGTCCATGGCACATGTAAGTCAAAATGAAAATTTCAGGTGTACATAAACAAACTAAATCTCACTCTGAAGCGAAAGATTCAAATTTTCAAATCAGTTGCCACTCATCTACAAGAATAAAGCGGAAAATAATAAATCAAGCTAGTAAGTCAAGAGCACGCATTAAATTAGCTTTCAGGTGCATTGGTACAACATACGTTCGTCATTGAGAGATGACTCCGTGCATGTGCGGTGGTGGCATCAACCACATCCAGCTGCCACAGTGGGGTCCAGAAACCGTCAGCATATCAGAGGGCGATCGCCTGCTCACAGAGTGAATAAATTCGGTAAACCTGACAGGAACAACCCAAGGGACGTGGCGTTCAGCGCCGTAAGGCTACGCGCGGGTCGGGTTCCATCTCTGATGCTGTGAGGGCTTTGCATGTGGATGCAAAAGAGAAGCCAATTCCAATTTTCAGACAGAGAATTTCTTTACAGAATTGATTGACCCTGAGTAATAAAAACACATTATTTCGGATACTATGCATTTGGAACATAAGAAAATAGAAATGCTCGAATGATATATGGCACTAAGAAAAGCTGCATGCCTGCATGCCTTGTAATCAATTGAAATTTAACATGTAGGTGCTTCGGATTTTAATAACTGGATTTGTCACAATCAATGTTTTGTGAGGAACAATGATTGTGTGTTCAAAATCACTTCAGTTGACAGTTCTTATATGTGATATAAAGTTTCATGGTTCGTTCTAGTCATGGTCAGTCATATTCGCGGGAAAAAGAATCATTCCTTTTTTTCGACGTAAATATCTACGAGGGGCGTTCAAAAAAATTCGTAGAATTGCATACAAATATATATTTCATAAAAACAAAAGTATCACTACTTTTCAATATAGTCTCCCCTAACTTCAATGCACTTAGACCATCGGTGCTCAAGTGCCCCAATTCCAGCATGGAAGAAGTCTTGTGGCTTGAGGTTGAACCACTCATCCACGGCGAATTTCAGTTCCTCATCGTCTCCAAAGCGCCTTCCCCGAAGGTCGGTCTTCAAGGCGCGAAACAGGTGGAAGTCGCTTGGGGCCAGATCGGGACTGTAGGCTGGGTGAGCCAACTGTTCGAAGCCCATTTGATTGATTGTGGCTTGTGCCACGCGGCTCTTGTGCACCGGCGCATTGTCATGGAGGAGGAGCACACCACGAGTCAGCAATCCGCGCCTCTTCTCCTTGATTGCTTGACGAAGCTTGACCATCAGATCCGAGTAGTACGCACCAGTGATGGTAGACCTTCTGGGCAAGTAATCGATAAGCAGAAGACCCTTCGAGTCCCAGAAGACTGATGCCATCAACTTGCTTGCGGAAGACTGAGTCCGAAACTTCCTTGGAGGTGGCGAGTCTCTGTGCTTCCACTGCATTGAGGCGATCTTGCTCTCAGGGTCCCAGTGGTGCACCCAGGTTTCATCTCCAGTCACCAGTCGCAGGTGGAAGTCTTCTGGATCCCTCCTGTAAAGCTCCAGAAGTTGTGAGCTGAGTTGCATCCGCTGCTGTCGATCTTGCACTTGAAGATTTCGAGGCACCCATCTGGCAGACACCTTGGAGAGATGAAGATGATCGTGAAGAATCGTAAAAACGCTCCCTTCTAAAATGCCAACTTCTACTGCAACTTCTTTGACTTTCAAACGACGATCAGTCATCACAAGGTCCTCCACACGGCGGATGACTTCCGGTGTCGTCACCTCCAATGGTCGACCCGACCTTGGATCGTCTTCCAAGGATTGATGGCCTCGCTTGAACTCTGCGGCCCACTTGGCGACCGTGGAATATTTGGGAGCATCTTGCTGGTACACCTTAGCCATCCGTTCCGTGATTTCTGTGGCCGAAGAACCTTCTTTGACAAGGAATTTGATGACGGCTCTGTGTTCAATCAGTGACGATTCCATTTTCTACATTGATTCAATGAGTTTGCAGTCTTCTTATAGCTGAACGGACAAAGCAAAGTGAACAGTGTTATGACTGTGAACGTAATTAACATAGATCAACTAACACACGAAATTAGAACTTAATTCATCATCTCTAAGCATTTCATTCTACGACCTTATTGAACGTCCCTCGTATTTTTTAAAAAATTACCAAAGCACCCTAGTTTCGGTCGAGTTTTGGCAATTTTCAAAAAAACTAGATATTCACGTCGAACAAAAAGAGTCATTCTGTTTTCTTCCCACGAATGTGATATAAAGGCCGATAAAATGAGTCAACACTGTTCATAGAATAACTGCAGACATTTCATCTCAGAGGTTTGTCAGTTATCCGGTTATCATCGCATAGAGCAGTTTATCACAATGTCATTCGATCCTAATCACAGCGTGTCATGGATCAAGTTTTCACAGATTACTGCACCTGTCGAATCGACTACGGAATGTGTCGGCATGGAAGGAACCTATCTTGGTGACGTTATCGACAGCTCTGGAAATGTTGAGTAAACAGAAGTGTCATTGATACTGTACCTACACAATTATTTTCCTTGTTGGAGTGTCTACCTGACGACGCAGTAAATTTAGGATAATAAACACATTGTTTAAATAGTTAAAATATTTCAGCACATTTATTGACGTCTAATGCTCATCGAAAGTGGAAAATAGCTTGGTTTTGCAGAACGAGATTAGAAGATCGAAAGACTCAAGGGAAATGCAAATGAGCGAGTTGGAAAAATATCGACTTATTTCAAAGAGATCAGTCAGACAATTATTATAAGGAGTTATAGATCGAATAATGAGTCGATAATTCTACTTACAGTCAGCTTGACATTTACTTTTTTAATCAAATTCTTTGATAGATGGCTATTTGAATTAATTAGTCAACATGATAGAGATAAAAATCTCACACCAGACCACTTGACATCTTCATAATCTACAAATGCGTCGTGGAAATGAGTTTTCCCGAATATAAAGTACTGGCAGTTAATATCATAGAGCGCATCGACATCAAATATTTTTAAATCGCTTCAATCATTTGAAAATTGTAATAAGCAAGATCTAAAAATGCTTGAAACTCTGTCCGCAACCATCTGTTGGTAGTAATGCCAGGTCGCAGGTGTGCTTCATATACACAGACCAACTATCAACAGCGATACACTTAGAACGGGAGCTACTGACACTTTCTTCCTAAATTCGCACACTGAGGAGCATGGATTTGTCGATCTTGAAAAGCTGAATGCAAAAATTAAATTCTTGAGTGTCACAGCCAGTCGCTTTCGGCTATAGGTAAGGTTAAAGGATTCCCATTGGAATCTGATGGTAAAATTCAAGAAATATCTATGGATTGTGAAACACTTGGCAATTTTCGTACATTTTCTTTTGCAGAATAGAAACTATTTATCAGAATGCCATGAAATTTGAAGCATGATTGAGTTCAGAACATCAATTTCGATATAAAAATTGAAGTGAGTCACATGATTCAGTATTTGATGTCTGACAGCCGCTACAAAATCAGTAAATTTCATGCTGACTTAATTTTGGCGATTTTACTGACTCACTTCAACTTTTATATCGAAGTTGATGTTCTGAACTCAATCATGTTTCAAATTTCATGACATTCTGAGAAATAGTTTCTTTTCTACCAAAGAAAATGTACGAAAATTGCCAAGTGTTTCACAATCCATAGATATTTCTTGAATTTTACCATCAGATTCCAATGGGAATCCTTTAACCTTACCTATAACCGAGGACGACTGACTGTGTCACTCAAGAATTAAATTTTTGCATTCAGCGCTTCAAAATCTACAAATCCATGCTATTAAGCCCTTTGTGTGCGAATTTAGAAAGAAAGTGTCAGTAGCTCCAGGACTAAGTCATACCCATCCGAAATCTCATGCATCATTTCACTGCATGTATGTCATCGCTGGCTACTCATGTGGCTATGCAGGTGTATGTCCGCATACCTCTCTTTTGTAGGTATCTGCGGTCATTGTCGAATATGCCGTTTTGACAAACAGACCTCGTTCTCATCTACTGTACCTCAACAATTTAGCAGATAGATCCAAAAATGAAAGAGTTTCAAATATAAAGTTCATTTACTTTTGTTCTCTGATACATAACAGTAAGGTGAACATTTCGAAGATTAGAAGATCCGTCTGAACAGCTGATATCCAAACAGAAAAGTTCTTGAATTGCGATGTCAAAAGAGGAAACATTTAAAGACGTGCTCTAGTTGATCATTTTATGTCATAGAAGTCCACTCTCTCCATCACAGCAACAGCAACTGAAAATTATTCATGAAGTTAGATACAAAAAAGAATAGAAAACACAACACAGGAAAGAGAACATTCGGGTAAGTTGACAAAGAATGTTTCCTACATAAGTCAAGGATTTTTGTCTAAATGTAACAATCTTGGATAAAAATTGAGCGTTGTGTCTATGACAAGCCAACAAACTGATTAGATAGACAGTGAAATTCTGCCCGTCGGTAGTTAAGAAACGGTTTCAGAGGTCATTGGTCACGCGGACCGATATCTATGATTCATGCAGTTCATAACTCGAGGAATCAATGTCGGTTGGGTAGAAAACTGTGTTGCGACCACTCTCGATTAAACTCGCGCTCGTGTAATCGCTCGTTGTGCAACCTTATATAAAAATGAAGTCATAAAAGTTACATGTAGACGGAAAGTATCCCATTTGACCATATCAGAATTGTCCAGCATTGAAGAAGAACCAGCACTGTCCTTAGTAAGGTAGAATTCCAATCCAAAGACTGACTGTAATATATGAGTTTACAAGTGACCAGTTAGCATACAGATGACGACTTTCATTTCATATTCTATCAGCTGTTCTGTCTAGACACATTATCTACGACGACAATTAGTGGAATTCACATTCATTGAGATCGCTAAGAGGAAGCATGATGGCTTGAATGGAGAATAAAAATCAATGAAAATTCTTCTTGTGATGACAGGCGCTTTCAGATCGGTCTTACATTGTAACTGGAAACAAACTTTTATGACAATAAGAATCAAATTTAGAATGGAACCACGTTCTAAATTGACGTCGACCTATGACGTCAAAGATCACAAGAAATACTCAAGTTTCATATACAAATGCCAAAGTATTGAATTAGCTCATCAGATCTCGATAGCATTAGGGAACTACTGTGGTTGACATACATAAGTCTAAGAGACTCCAAGAATAATCGTGCTTCTACTTTCATGCTATCAAAATAAGATTAATAGTTCTCTGCAGCTTCCTGTCATTGTCTGAACACTGCTTGAATATTCCTGTGTTGAATTTTCAATGAGTTAACTGACTTCGAAACATTAAAGGTTCAAGTCGACTTTTGATTTAAAGACATTTACACACAGAATTAGACAGGTCATCTCTTCTTCCGTTTGACTAGAAAGGAAGCATTGGAACATGTAACGTCACAGAATTAGACAGGTCGTCTCTTCTTCCGTTTGACTAGAAGAGAAGCATTGGAATATGTAACTTGAATGAAATGGCAGAATCTCCTGACTAAATGCCATAGCAATCGAACAATGAGCAGCCAGTTCAACATTTAACACGCCAAATTGTGCGTGCTTCAGTGACTGTTATCAACCACAGTGACTGTTATCACACAGCAAAGAGACACAGACGATGTCACGTTCTACAGAGAAGTTTGTGAACGTTTTTTCATGCGCCTGCCAACTTTTTTTAAAAATGATCGGAGGACCCAACATTATCGAGAAAACTTTTGAGCAATGATCTGAATTCTTCGAATCTGAAGGAATCGTGGCGATCGGAGCATTTTGAAGGAATTCAGAGCAATCCGCAAGCGACGCACGACTAGTTTTCCTATCTCTGTAAGGTATTAGGAATTTCTTTTTGCCCACTTATTAAGTTCCTGCATGTGCCATCTGTTTGAATCAGTCTGCACTTCTAGCAAAGTGATACGATTAAACAATCTAATTCTGTATGTAACGTTAATGAAATGGCACAATCTGCTGACATAATACCACAGCAATCGAACAATGAGCAGCCAGTTCAACATTTAACACGCCAAATTGTGCGAAGTTTCAGTGACTTATCAACCGGATCACATTGCAAAGAGACACAGTCGATGTCAAGTTCTACAGAGAAGTTTGTGCACGTTTTTTCGTGCGTCTGCTTACAGTTTTAATAATGATCGGAGGACCCAACGTTATCGAGAAAACTTTTGCGTAATGATCTGAATTCTTCGAATGTGAATGAATCGTGGCGATCGGAGCATTTTAAAGGAATTCACAGCAATCCGCGAGCAACGCACGATCATTTTCCCTATCTCTGCAAGGTATTAAAAATTTCTTTTTGTTCACTTAGTAAGATCCTGCATGTGCCATCGCTTTGAATCAGTTTGATGCGGTTAGACAATCTAATTCTGCGCATTTACATGAAGACATTCTATCAGAATAATGCCGAAATGCATCTGAAATATCTTCACCTTACATCTCTTTGCTGTATTTTATTCAATTTTTCAACTTCAAATATTCAAAATGAAATGTCAGTCCACAGAAGGATTTAAAAAGCCCATTTTGGTGCATCAAGCAAAACAATTTTATGATTTGTTGCATTTTGGCTTATATACCAGCTCTTTGCTTCGTTTTTTAATTGATCCATCTACTAATTAACTAGACAACATCAAAATCTGCTCTGATAAATGAAATTAAGTACCTGTTAAATCAATCACATGACATGTTTATTTGCTTATTGTGTTTGATAATGCAGAATCACTAAGCCGTTCAAATCCATCTCAGCAGCAGTGAATGCGTAATATGTCATCAAAGCAAATTCCTTACTTTGCGTTAGTGAATCTTATATCGCATGTAATTATGCTAATAAGCAAAATTTAAAAAAATAATTTTTAATGAAAGAACGAGCCATGTTTTTACGAAAATTCGTCCAAATTAAAGCATTTTATGATCAAATTGTAATATGTGAAGCTCAACTTGAATTAGTTTAAGCTCAAATACAAATGACATGTTAAAAAATGACTTGAAATGTTCAAATTCAGCGTTGTCATTGCGTCTCGGGACCCCATCAGCACAGACTGCATACCAAACATTGGTAGGGCCATGGTTCTGGAATGAATACACGCATGCATAGGGCCTATAAGATCACAGAATCTAACTGCCGATGAGAGGCTGATTCTCAAATCTAAGCACCCAGTAAAACATCTTGTTTGTCATACATCGCGCACATGTAAATGCTCGTATAGTTCTGTCAAATTCTAGTGTATCGTTGATGTATTTGTTGTTCCAACATTGATAAAGGCTAGCCTATGTCAATCTTGAAAATGGAAATTAGTAAAAAGCAACCTTAATACACAGTGTCTAATTGCATCATCGTTGTGTGATTTCGTTGACAAATCGCATTCCTCCTTTCTCGAACAGATCTTACTGAACAAAATCAAAGCATTTCTGCCCAATAGGTATAGAATTGTGATCGATGTCACCATTGACTAGTCTGTCTTAAACACATGTCTGTCGGGGCTGACGCGATGTCAATAGATAGGCAATATACAGATCGGCGAGAAAAGTGACACGGGACGGATTTGACTTCAGGCTGCCCGCCCTTGATCTAGAGCAGGGGTGCGCAACCTGCGGCCGTAGTAGAAGCAAAGTGCGGCCGTGACAATGAGAAGTAGGCCTGAATGAAAAATAATATTGTACATGTATATTGTAAATATTTCTGGAGTTCAAGGCAATCGAAAAATAATCGGAACTATAGTAG
Source organism: Prostheceraeus crozeri (assembly GCA_907163375.1). Lineage (NCBI taxonomy): Eukaryota > Metazoa > Platyhelminthes > Polycladida > Euryleptidae > Prostheceraeus > Prostheceraeus crozeri. Next base: position 458,897 of record CAJQUW010005245.1, read on the forward strand.
CATGCTAGTCACCTTGTAACTGTCGAACACCCTTATGCCTATACTGCTTGGATAAATGCGGGCCCGTAGTCGCGGTGAAGGCGTTGAAGCAGTTCGATAGCTCATGAATAGAATATTTAGTGAAGTTACATTCATATGTATTCACGGCTACGGTCATCAGCTAAAAGAAACGAAAGTGACAATTGTAGTTTGCTCGAATTGTTCGCGCACGCAAGCTTTAAGTCCATGAATTTTGCATGGCTCGTGATTCCTTTATGAATTATTACAGTAGCTTAGTGAAGTGTTTTCTCCATCGGTTGCCCTTACAAAAACATGCTTTTCAAGAGCTAAAATCATCAGTAGCTAAAATCTTTTCAGGTCAAAAATGACCATCGGTCGTATGTGGGTTAATTTGTTAACTTATTCTTTGCGAAGTCGGCCTTTATGCGATTTTCACTGTGTCATTCATCAAGGAAAGCTAATTTGAGTGTTGGAATATGAAAGGAATTGGCTATTGACCTAGTTGTTTGCACACATATTAAGTGCGCCCGTGACTCTTTCGACCTTCGAAATGGCGGCCGAAAAATGTAAAAGGTTGCGCATCCCTGATCTAGAGGATCACAGTTTTAGATCTATTTACTTTGTCACCGATTTAGGTCACTGTCAGAAATTATGTTTTTGCCCTGAGCCAACGAAATAATGTCAAAGAGCACAACTATTCTTTATCCCAACTTGGCATGCATAGGGTATTTGCTCTAGCTTGTAGTCAACAGGTAATGACATCTTAACGGTCCAACGCAGATTCGCATCAAATATCGCAAAATTCATTTAAAATCGAATTCTAAAAAAATCACAATCAGTTGAGAGTTGACCTTTACCGGATTATGAAACATCTGTGAAATATTTCATTGAGTTGACGCAAATCGTGTAACGTAAAGCACACCAACACATGGCAACTGAACGCAAATCAAAGATCATGAATGAACTGTAGATGATAAGAAATAATTTCCATTGGAACTTGAAATATTTAATATGTTAACTTCCCACGATTGTTGTATCTACGCAATTATGAAGCAAAAAGACCGCCATTGTATGCAGCCTTGGAAAGTTACTTAATAGACACTATTCATTGACCTTCACAGGTTATCATGTTTTCTGATTGTGCGGAGAGAGCAAGAAATAAAATGTCGCAACCCTCCTGTAGGCCTATTAAATAGCCTATCATTGGCCTATAGCCCTTTTAAACCTATCTCCTGTCTACTTTAATCAGTTTTATCAGTTACAATTTCAGCAGAATTTACTTAACCGAACTGTTATCAACATTAGCTTATTTTGTTTCTCCATTTTAGCCGATTTGTTGTTAATTTTAACATGGAAGTGCTGATTTATGGAGATATTCTTAGACGACAAAATTCCTTTACTGCGAATACTTTTTGAAAGCCGACTCGCTATCGTGCAATTTTTTGTTGGGCCATATTTCTCATCTATTTCTTTTAATGTTATTAAGGGCGATTGGAGGGTGAGATCGGGTTCTTCATTTCACTTAAAGAGACACTATTTTTCAGTTGCAAAAACTGTACTAACAAATGCAACTAAAAACTCAAATTCCCTTAAAAGATTGTGAGTTGCCGCTGAAATCTGTTGATGATACTTTTCTTGCTTATATTGCAAGTTTATAATAATTTTATACAAAATAGAATAAAAGAAAGAAATATAGAGAGATGTCTACAGACAGCAATTTAAGCACAAAAATTCCTTGGCAGTCGTAGACGCTGCGTTTCGGCCTACAATGGCTCGTGAGCACGGCTCGCGATGACACAAGCTACTAATGTGAGCACGGAAGAGCCGCACGGACGAGTCCCTATAGGGCGAAACGCAGCACCTACGACTGCCAAGGAATTTCGATGTCCAGGTGAACTAGTAGCACTCTGCAATCTATATGAAGGAAGTCGCTTAGAATTGCTTCAATATAGCAGCAAATATTTCTTCGCGTTAACAAGTATGACATCATTATCTTTCGAAAGAATTTTTCCAAGTGCAGAGGAACTGAACAAGTGATCAGAATATAATGATGGGTCTCTTTGTCTGGAATTGGACAACCCAATCTCAAGAAATACAATGTTTTGCAGCAATGGACCCCTGCGAAAGACTAAATGTGAGCAGTGACTCTTCAAGGAATTTGACCCTCTTCTAATTAGTTGCCATTGTTGCAAAGTGCATAAATGATCAAGCTCCGACTTATCTTCAAGATTTTGTGACTCCAGTTTCCGATCTTCCAAACCGATCGCGTCTCCGTTCTGAAAACTCACAGCTCCTCATCATCCCACGCACGAAGCTAGTGTCGATCGGTATAGAAAAGCTTTCTTTTCAAGTTCTCCTCGTGCCTGGAGCAACCTGCCTACCGAGCTAAGATTGCCGCACCCTCTCCGTCATTTCAACTGTACAGACAAAACCTTGTATCATAAAAGATCATTGTGAAAATGCTTCTTTATTGCTTCCTTTCATCATCTGTTCATGCATTTTTGTAAATGGTCTTGAAGTGACTTACTCACACAACGACATTTTAATAAATTCGTGATTACTTGCATACTAAAATAGAAATAGCAAAAATTGCATGATCTTTCCAAACATTGCAGTGAATACACTGTGATGAAAAGAATAGATTCAGATGAAGTAGTGCAGCAATACTTCTATTATATTTCATGTGATGTAGTAATGGAAGTGTCAATATAGCTCCATGTTCCTTGTGCACAATTCATTTTCCACTGCCAGTGAAGCCTTGTGGTTGAGCGTTCGACCTGCGTTCAACCCTTGGTCGGATCAAACTAAAGATTTTTTAAAAAAGGTACACTCTGCCTTCTTGCTAATACTCAGCACAGGAAGAATGAGAGTGTGATCAATAATGGCTCAACCACATGGAAGAAATTCTCCGCGCCTAATGTGTATCTGAGTATAAGAAGGTTTTATATTTCCGTTACTAGAATGCATACAGTATGTGAGGCGTCTGTTGAGCGTATATGTGGGGTCAACTTACACTTTTATATTTTTATTTTTATCATTTGATGGGCCAAGGCTGTTCACTTTTAATTGACTGCCGTGAAAGAGTTATATTATCGAGTTCCTTTAAGAACTGGCTGATCCAAAGATCACAACAAAATTGCATTAGTAAACCTACGGATTGGGGAACATTTTCAGTTCTCATCAGGACTACTTACTTACTTCCTCGTTCTACGCCTCTCCTTCCCGGTTCCGGCGCTGGACGAAGTTGCGATAACCCCTGCCATCTTGAATATCTATGATGGAATCCTCCAAGTCACGCATAACAATATGACTGTACACCGGAAATATGTGAAATGAGATAGATATCTTGGATGTTTTGGACTAAAAAGACTCATAGTTATTCTTAGCAGCAAAAATCTGCAAAATCGTTATCAAAATATTCGCCACAGTCAAATCACTCAGAGACGAAGACCACATCAGATAGACTTATGAAGAAGATGGGAAAATAATTCAGAGATGATTACTTCTGGTTTACACATTTGACTAAAGACATCCAACGTGAATGATATCCATTAAATGAACGAATGCCTTAAACCTGAAATTATTTGATTAAATTATTGATGTGACTATTCCTGTTTCATGGGATATTCCAATCTCACACATTGAGGAATTTGATGATGAGGACGTAGATGTGTGACTTCATTAGTGCCTTTTCGCATGCATTTATCTTCCTGTATGATGATCAGCCACAGCTGTTTATATTTTAATATGTCTATTATTACTATTATTATAACCCGTTTCCCTTCGAGTCTGAACCACTCCATCTGCATCTGACTCCACTACATCTTCGAGGTAACAAAATTCTTGGATCTCTTGCAGGGTGATCCCATTCACTTTGAGTGAATCATCATCAGGCGAGCGGGAAGCATCGGAGTATTTCAGACAGCAAAAGTTCGTTACTGCTTGAGATTATCGCAATCAGGAGCACTTTTTATGACACCACAATTTGCAGGAAACACAGAATATAGAGTCTGCGCTAACTCCTTAACCTCAACAACTACACGGCCAATCCTTTACTTCACAGTATAATTCAAATTATTAAGAACTAGATATTTTCAATTATGAATGCTGGGATCATTTCATTATCATTTGAGAATGATCTATTTGAGTTCCTTGCCAGCAGATGAATTCTTTGCTTCCATGTAACAGATAGGGAAAGAAATAGTTTCAAAGACGCTTCATTTCTTTTGCCAATAATTGCCCTTCAAACAGTACGTTCGTTTCATTATCATTAAGTTGCAGAGTGTCCCATGAGAGCATGTGATATTGCAATATTGAGAACATCCTCTGGAATTCAACTGATATCCACAAAACAAGAGTTCTCTAAGGGTTGAAGAAAAGATTGATTGACAGCCATTCATTTTGAAAGATCAAAAGAGTAAAAGATAACTGCGACGTAAGATGGTCTCATAGAGTAGGTATATAGGGTAGAGTGGTAACTCCGCATTTATTAAATCCCCAATGTGTATACACTTTCGACTTTATTAAATGAACTCGAGGGGGATATAGTTGGTAATTGTTACCAAATGTGGAATATGCAAATTTTTGCGGTTTTGGAGAGATTACCACGGAATTGACTGACCATGATAGCAATACAAAAGGAATGATGGCATCTAACAGATTCTCAGTGTCATGACAGCCTTGGAGATTTAATGCCTGTTAAATTAACAATTCAATAGGTTCCTATTGCTTTCACGCTCAACCTCAAGAGTATTTTCTTAAGCATGATCATCACAGGCAACCTGCCACTGGCGCTGCAAAATCACATAATCAAAGACAATGATTTCAATTAACTTTGAAAGATGTAAATGGGTCTACATCAATATTCAGATTCAAGAAATCAAACATGAATTTAGTGAATCATAAAATCATGCCGGTGAAAATTTAATTAAAAACTTGAAATTTCAGTCAAGAAGGCAAAATAAGATCTCGACTTTTTCATAAAGACTTCCAATATAATACGGATCATGAAATTCCCTTGATAATCAGGTTGATTTCCGCTTAGTTAGGATGATTATTAGCAAATATTCATACCTTTTGATATCCAACTTGTCCTCCGCAAAAAACGGAATCTTTTGATACAAAAATTTTCACTGTATACAGATACTTTTTTGAGTCGACACTCTACCCATATATCCCTACTCTATGTACGGTCTATAGTAACCAGCACCGACTATCTTGAACACTATCATCCTGTAAAGGTCGAATTGCTTCATATAAATTATATGATCTGCTACCTAAATGTTACATTTGACTTCCTGCTATCTTACTGCGAAAGAAGCATAGCGGGAAATGTATTTTGTGCATTGATGACCATCTTATTAAAAAACTTTCAATATCTATTTGACCGCTGTTGAATTGAACACTCTTTCTCGCTCATAAATTTGTATAAAGTCGAGCCGATGGCACGAAAGTGACATATTATCCTTAATATAAAATATTCTTCCCCAAATCCACTATTCAATTGCAATCTCATCCATTACGAGGATAAGTAGAATTTTGAGATTATTGTACGAGTATCAACAGCAACGTTCCTACGTATAGTCTTCAATCCTTTGAGCATTATATACTGCTTCTTCATACTACTATTGAAAATGAATTAAATAATATTAATATAATAATTAAAGGAAAATTGACTAATGACGTATTTCTTAATTATGTCACTGATTAAGGCAACGAACGGCACATCAGTGGCGGCATGCGAAAGTCAGGCAACTTCACTTGCACAAAAATTCGTAAATCGTGTATTTTCATTACAAAATAACTCATCATATTCTTCTGCCGATCAATTGAACTCAGTTGATGTTGAGAGATGTGAACTAGGACTGCTGATGAATCTTGATATTGGATGAAATGGCCGTTATTCAGGTCTGTTTCATTTTACAACTGGGAATGCATATGATGGTTCAAAGTCACTACTGGGGGAGGGGAAGGGCTTGGATTGTGCTGACCTAGCAAGACTTTAATCTGGAGCATTGCGATCATTTAGTCTGGATTCCCTTCCAGACTACTTCCAATGACACTTTCGGGGCTCGACCTCTCGACCTCCAGCACTGAGCCACTGTGTCAAGATGTGTCAAGAAGGAGAGTAGACCTACCTTTCCTTAGGAATGAAACTCTATATCCAATATTTCTATTTCTTTTTCTGTGTTTAAATTATGACAAACTCGCTCTGTTATTATGGTAATATCGATTTGATTGTAAACTCAGTTTGTCTGATAAATGACTAACTGCCATACATTGATCTAATACATTGACCACTGCCATAGAAATCAATAGAATGAAATATGCCAGAATATCGGCTACCAAATCTGCTTGTGTTAATCAAATCAAACTTTGCAGTTCTAATTCGCACTTTAGTCGAATCCCTTTTATAATAATGTCTTCAGCGGCATTTGAAATGCACAGCTGAAACCGATCTTCCTCGTTTACAAAGGAACCAGCTGAAAAACGTGCACATGCGGTCAGCAAGTGAGCCCGAGAAAAGGAAAATGCATGTGGAGTAGACATTGATTTTTTATATTAATTGCCTCTTTATATCCTCTCATGCAATCTGCGTATATTCCGGGATAGCCTGAAAAACATGATTTCACGATGATGCTAATCTTAGAATAATTAAATATTGAGTTGCATCTACAGTTGAAAAATGGGAACATACCTGAATAGCTGTCATTTCATCCAATATCAGGAATCATCAGCAGGCCTAGCTCACATCTCTCAACATCGACACAGCTCCCTATTTAAAGTTGAAGTCATTCCCGGACAAATTTGAGACACGCAATTAGCATGTCAAATGATTTCATCCACTAAGCTTTTACTAAAGATCCACTCAGTGCAAGCTTCACCAGTTTTTCTCGATCAGAATCACCAGCATGTCGATCATCCATTTGTCACTCCATCGATAGATTTACATAAAAAATGCTACCCATCGCATTGACAGACACTTACAGCTATGCTTTCCACATGAATCAATTCATTATTTAACTTTCAGCGAGCATCTTCAATTTGACATTTGAGATTGATTCGAATTTCCAACATCTTTGGTGCGCTTAATTTAGAAAAAATACAGCTTTAGTACGGTGCCAGTCATGGTTCAAATGAAAACTTGAAATTCTGATGCCTCCATTTTTATTTCATAGCTCTTTTGAGCGAATCGCGAGACCAAATGAAATGTTCAGTCAATTAACGCAAATTACGGAATATATTCGGGGGATATTCGGAGATATTCACTGAAAATTGAATATTTTGGAGCGACTAGCGGATTCGCAAGCCCTGCCTACGCAGCTAAATGAGCAAAATCGAAATTCTAGACTCCAAGATTTCCAGGAAAATCTCCTAACCTCTGATTTAGCCGATGTATATTGCTTTCCAATTGTCCAGTTCACTTGAATGCACTCAAACATCGTTGGTAAACGCATGCTTTTAATCGTTACACAACATTAAGAAGGTGAAATACCTCGCCGGCAAGCCAAATTCAATGACCTGGTAGGTTCTTTTATAATGCCATGCTGTGATGATTGTTGGTCGCATCATACGAACGACTTTCTGTCCGCGGGTGTCAGCACAAGGGGCATCTACTGCATTGTGATTGATTTGAAATATCACTGGGAAGTTCACAACAATATAAAACTAGAAGAGATTAAAAGTCAGATCACTGAGATGACTACAAATTGCTGGCGGAAAATCGAATAGAATCCTGTATGCTTTAGTCAAAAGAAGAAGTCAATCACTCATTGCTGTGCACTAAAAGATTATTTTATTTGTTTCCGTGCATGTATTGTAGGCATCCTATTGCTTTATTTGACCTGTAAGGCAGATTATTGCCCGCGCGGGAAATAAAATTTACTCTAATGTACTAATGTAATGGAAGGAGCGTAATCTATGCCAATTGTGAGTGTCTTGTCCTGCCTTATAGATTAGATCTATGAATAGGTATTTTCACTACTGATCATCATAGCACGTCGCCAAATAAAATTCTCTAAGCAACTCGTGCATGAGATTGCTTCATCACAGTATTTGAACTCTTAGATTTAAATAACCCTCACCTTTCGGATTCGGGCATTTAAGATATCGAACTCGTGGAATGATATAAAGAAGCAATCATGCACCAGTTGCGTAAATAACTATTGATAAAAATTACTAATTTAATCATGTGACGATCCTCACCATGCACAGTCTTACATGATTAATGTCGAATAATTCCGACCATCAATGCAATCGCCACGATCTAATAGTCATCTCATTCAATGGTTTCTACCTTTATCGTCATTTCTCCCCACTAGAACTTCAAACGGCGCTTACAATGCAAGACTTTACTGAAGCGCTCCAATACTTTCAGTCCTGATCCTCTTCCTGTAGAATTCGAATGTCAAATTCGGGGCTCGACCTCTACACCAGAAGATCACTAGGCAGAGCATTTAATTAGTCTGCTACGGAAGTCACTTGATTCAATGATGTATTTGATTATAATGTAACCGTGTTATGGCTTTGATCTTGTGATAAAGTTTGGTGCTTACTTGAATTCACGTAGAGGTTCAATTCCCTCTCCATGAAATTCCGCAAGAATTTCCAATGCACCCACTGGTCCGACTCCATCAATGCCGGTTGTGTAATCGCTGCCACATAACATGGCAAGATTGATAAGACGATCACGTTGTAAGCCAAGAGCGTCCTCAAGTTTCTCTGCTCTATATTCTTCAGGTATTAAGTTTTGTTTGAACATGTTCTTCAGCACACGTCTTCCGCCAAACACCCAGATATCTGAATCCTCGGTGATGCATCCATCCACCAATCCCAACCTCTCCAATGTGGCACACTGTGCCTCCGCTTCGGATGGACTGATGAGATATGGAATGCCGAAAATGCGAAGTAGCTCCTGGAAATGAACAAGGAGTACAAAGAAATTATTATTTCAACATTTTTACTCCACACCATAAAGTAAGTATATTAGGTAAGTACAGGGTGAGTTTTAATTGACGCAAGATTTAAAGTAGTTTTTATTTTTACTTGGTCAACATGAAAAATGAAGTATTATACATTTCTGAACACCTGAAATTGGGGAATTTGTGAATATCAAAGCGTTAGGAGTATATCTATAGTCTCCAATTTTTAATAAATTTTTGTATTCCATAACATCAAATCACCAGAAACTTTACAATGAATGTTCAATCACGTCACCTCCGTTTTCTACAACGAGGTGCAGTCGTGGGAGAAGGTTCGAAATGGCACTTTTGATTTCACTTGTGGAGAAATTGTTACATTCTTCTGATATTCTCATCATTAGTTCATTCACTGTGTGAAGGACGACACTAGTGGAAGACTCGACCCTTTACCGTCCCCCAAAAACAAAAAATCGAGAGGTGACAAATCAGGAGATCTTAATGGCCATCTAATTCAATAACCTCTTACACGATCATTAGGAAAATGTGCCTTTAGGAATTGAGTCACTTCACGATGGAAATGGGGCGGTCCTCCATCCTGCTGGAAGGTAGTGGATCCCTTTGATCCCTTCACATCCAGTTGTGGCATCATGTGCTGCTCCAACACTCCCCCCGGTAATTGATTCCAGTGACTGTGGAATCAAAGAAATAAGGTTGCAGAATGAATGTCGACGATGTGCCATGCCAGACAGTCACTTTTTCAGGATGAAACCCTTTAGAAACTAAACCATTGACTGGGCTAGGGCTCCATATGACACAGTTGTGACGATTGATACTGCTATCAAGCGCAAAATTTGCCTCGTCTCTCCATAGAATGCGTGGGATAAGGTCTTCATTTGCAAGCAACCCGTTAGCGAATTCAAGTCGATGGACCTTATCCCCTTCCGTTTTTTCTTGATGGACACTTGTGCGATAAGGAAACCATTTCAACTGCTTGCGAAGAACTTTCCACACATTAGATTGGGAAATCCCATCGCTTCGGAAATCTCATGCGTGGAACAGCAAAAGACGTGCACAAGGTAAGCTGCAGTCATAGCTAGCAGCCTGAATCTTAGAAAAACATTCAATCTTGCATTCAATCGTATGCATGTATGAAATCACTTTATCTGATATAGTTGCAAGAGTATTGCCCACCACTCGGCCATGTGGCAAATATTCAATTGTGAGTTATAGTTAGACAACACTACTGCTCTTCTAATACTTCTGTTTCCTTTCATTTCATAAACTTTAGCACGAGTCTTAAAATAAGATAGCAAGAAAATGCGTGTTTTTAAGATAGTTGATCAGCCGATTCGGGATATCCATCTGCAAAAGAAAGCACGCGCACACACACTTCTGTGTATCTTCATTGGTCAGTGCTTTTTTAAAAACTATTAAGTGATAAAATCGCACATTTTCGTCCACTAGGGCTATCTTAACCCTTCTATTATGTGGCTAGTGACGAAATGTCACACACCTGCCCATTGTTCATCTAGCGCCGCCTCTCAATCTCGAGGGTTTACAAAATCTGCTGACTTTGAATGAATTGTAATCATGTATTGATTGAAAGAGAAAAGATTTCAACAGCATTTCTCTTTCATTCGTAATATCGCATTCTTCATGACTGGTCGTCCACGACGCTCTGCTGCTCCCGAATTCAATCAGCTGCTTGATAGGCACATCGAGCCTGTCAATGACGATGTTGCACCAGATAGTGAAAGTGAGACTGATGACATTGTGGAGCTTGATCCTGATGCAGATTCTAACTCCGATGACGATGACGTAATCGTTCAGAGTGGAAGATCGACACCTTCTGAAGGCAGCTATTTTGGTCGAAACAAATACGAATGGAGCAAAGAAATGCCTACAAATAGAGGAAGACGAGGAAGAGAAAATATTCTACGACAGAGAGAAGGACCACTGAACGTTGCAAGGAATGTGAGTTATTGTGGACTCTTTTTCGATGTTTTCCACTGAGGAAATGCTCGCTCTCATCATCGGTCATACCGATAATTTCGCTGAACATTATCTCGAAAATGGTGGATGGATGTCTGATCGATGGAGTCCAATTGACAAAATTGAATTGCGGGCATTTATGTCGTGCTTACTTTTTGCCGGTGTTTCCAGATCAAACAATGAAAGCCTTCAGCAAATGTGGTCCTTGGAATTTGAAAGACTTTTCTTTCGTGCCGTCATGGGCTTTCAACGGTTTACCATGATAATGAAGTTTATGCGATTTGACAACAAGCAAGATCGTTCACAAAGAATAGGAAGAGACAAAATGGCACATATTAGAGAATTGTGGGAATTATTTATTCAGAAGTGTCGCACGAGCTATAATCCCAGTGGCAATTGTACAATCGACGAACAACTGGTCGGATTTCGAGGACGATGCCCCTTTCGCGTGTACATGCCGCAGAAACCGGATAGATACGGCATAAAGATCTGGTGGATCTGTGACAGTACAAACGGTTATGCCTTCAATGGACAAGTGCACCTTGGGCACGAGGGCAATCTACCAGAAGTTGGACTGGGTAGTCAAGTTGTGGAGGATTTATGTCGACCAATTGAACATACGGGACGAAATCTAACAATGGACAACTTTTTCACGTCAATACCATTGGCACGAAATTTGCTTGCCAAAGGTTTGACTCTTTTGGGAACCTTGAAGGCGAACAAACCCGAAATTCCTCCTGAGTTTCAAAAGGATCGACGCAGAGAAATTCATTCGTCATTGCATGGTTTCAACAACAAAATGACTCTTTGTTCATATGTTCCCAAGAGAGGGAAATCAGTTATTTTGCTATCCACGATGCACAACGAGATCCATTTGTCAGAAGATTGCAAGCCAAATCTCATATTGGATTACAACTCAAACGAAGGGGGCAGTGGACACCTTGGACCAGTGTGTTCATGCGTATAGCTCTTCACGTGGAACCAACCGATGGCCAAATAAAATTCTGTTCAACATTCTGGACATTGCTGCATTCAATGGATCAATCATTTTCTTCCAAAATCAACCCGATTGGAATTCCCGAAAATTGTCCAAAAGAAGATTGTACCTTCTTGAATTGTCTAAGGAATTGGCATTTGAACACATGGATCGTCGAGCACAAAGCATGAATTTGCCAGTTGCTCTTCGCCGCTTGCTTAGTGATCAAGGATTTACCAACCGTCAAATCTCCGCACACAATGATGCAGCGGCATTAAATTCTTCTCAAGCACGGGGTCGCTGCCATTTGTGCGACAATCGTACTTTGGTTCGAGTTCGTTGCTCTGAATGCCTTATGTTTAGCTGTAAAGATCATTCTTCCAAAGTAATCCGCTGTGACAAATGTCAAGAACAACAGTGATCTGTGTGAATTCTCATTTTACTTGTGCATACTTGAGTGTACAAATGAATCCAAAAGAAAACATGTTTGCTTTTGTTGATAATAATTAAAATTCTGTAACAAAACATGATTTTTGCTGATGAAAATCAAAATGAAAACATAAATGAAATGAACATCGCTAGCAATAAAAAAATGACTAATAAAAATTGTAAAATCCAAAAAGTAGAATGTTTAGATAGATAATTAATCAGCAGCGCAATTATTATTAACTGATGACATTTTGTCACTAGCTGCATAGCGAACGTGATTCCTTTCGCAGCATAATAGAAGGGTTAACATACGATGCACCCATTTTATTATCATAAAGCCAATTGATAAGCAATCCAAAAAATACTATCTTATCATGCTATCTCAAATAATTCCACTATTTAGATATGGTGTTTATGGACATTGTTTTGACATAATGATAAAAAAAGTAGCATCATTTCATTGATAAGATGGAGATAACTTATGAGGTTCTCTAAGGGATAAATTCAAAGGAAATGATAAGTGAGCGAAAATAAAAGGAACTGAAATTCATAAATCATCTGATGACCGATTACACTTTTGGATCAAATATGCAACATACTTTACAACCCTCACTTACATTTTACCTGAAATCTTCAATTTGTGACCAGCATGGCTGATAATAAACACAACGATTCAATGTTATTGCTGATACAGTACGCTCACACTCCGGATAAGCGGGACGGTTTGGCGGAGTGGGGTGGGGGTTTCAGAGTTCACTTAGTCGGTGTTATTAGCACCATGTACGCTCAATTTTCTATTGATAGCAACGCTTGCATATAGGCATGCGGGTTCCCAATACCACTCCCATTCTCATTTAAGGTTTAGAATAGAAAAGCATCTGTGCATATTGTATTTATTCTGAATATGAAAACCAATTTATTACATGAATTTGTTAGAAAGAGCTGTAAAAGCACGGAACAGTAGTTAAAGTCTATTGGTTAACAGAAGAAGGAAATCAAACATCTATTTAAAGAAGAAAGGAATCTAGTGTCAACTTTTTATTGTCTTTTGATACTTGGGGAATTTCAGAAACCCTGATTAGTTTGTCCTTCTCCTCAAGAGAGAGAGATAGAGAAAGCGCGCGGTGGCTCGTGGGCACACTGCGCTGTGAGCTGGCACATAAATGAATTCTTAGGAATTCTGTATAATATGAGGGTCGACAAAAAATGGAGGTTTTAGTAAACGCAGTTTATTGTCGACCCCTCTAGATGAACAGCAATTACTGGCAAAAAAGATTTGAAAAACATGTGACTGTTTCCCAGTGGTCAAAAGAAAAACGAAAGCACAAATAATCCTTTTCCATCTCATCCAATTCGGATGAGTCTTGGAGAAGAGAATGACTTTTTTGCAACGCTGCAACGCCGCAGTGCATATCAACAAGTTTTGAGAACACAAAGACGGCTTTGGTTGAAACAGATACGGAAATCACTTAATTGCACAAGTTCAAATCCAGTCATCCACAAAAAATAGATAAATGATAGCGGGAGTGACTTCCGAAAAGTCTCCCTCTTACCCGGAGGGTTTTGCGTGTGCTGGAAATCTTTTTGATTCTTCTCCTGCTTATCCGGAGTGCACTGTATTAATTGGCCATTAAAAAAATATGATTTACCTATTAAAATTGCCAACAATTATGGCAAATTGTGATTGTAACATCTGCTCGCAATTCATTAAATACTCTTGTAGTGATAAATTCGTAGTTTATAAGTACACATGTCAACGCTGTAACAAATTTTACATCGGTAAAACTGCTCGCAAGTTTATTACTAGACACAATGAGCACAAAAGGGTGATTAATAACAAATTGATAAGTAGTGCCTTGTACGATCATACTAGAAGCAAGCACAGCGACATAGCGACATCGGGGATTTTCAGGTCGGTTTCATTGCTAAACTCGACAACAATCGAGACACAACATTTACTGAATCAAAAGCAATCACACAGCTTCAGCCTAAAATCAATAGAAAACATGAACGACCGCAATACAGCCTGTCTTCACATTTCAATCACCTCACATTCGACGTACAACACACTTCTTCAGATCGCTCACCTCTTTATAAACCTTCACAAAGGCTGCCGTTTAGCACCACCGACCGATAGAAGGCGCTGGACGCCGAAGGCCCTGTCTTTCTTTTAATCATAACTTAAAGTGATAGACCAATAAACGTTTTACCGAGAGAGTCCTGATACTTTTGTTCAGTCTTGAACTTTTTGGAAAATCACTGTATTACTATCAAATCTACGAAATTTCTCTACACTTGTATAAAAAAAAATTTACATAGTTTTGTGCATCTTTATGCTCCTAGATATTAAGATTGGTTGTTCCACTCTCGAAAACGGAAGAATATACTTTTCAAATTATTAGCTTGATTAATTACGGCGCTCAAAAGGAACACTACGTCATTAATCAAAAATTATGGCACTTCACATTGAAGTGGATCTTTCTTTTCAAAGCAACCATTTCTACTCTAAAACTAAACAGGGTGTCCAAGTGTACGCGAGTGCGGTGGATGAAATCTTTATTGTGTAAAGTTCCAGACCAAATAAATGCATGTACAAAATTGCACATTTTTTCAGATTGATGCGAATAATATCATTGCAAAACTAATGAATATACGAACATGAAAATGCCTACTGCGTCTTCGATAATACATTAAGAGTATCATTTTCAATTATTTCAGTCTGCAGAATTTCATGCTAATTTTACGGAAATTGACACTCATGAGCTGTTTTCTTTAATGGGAATTATAGAGCAATAGAAGTCATGAGCTTTTAACCCGAAACCAGTCTATTCATCAACTCGAATGAGCCTCAAATATCACGTGAAGGTCGTCAGTAATGACAAAAGCTGACATGAGCACATCGTCTCTATCCGAAGCATCCCGTGACCGGGTTGATGAAAGTCATAATAAGTCACCTGATTTTTTCTTTTCGCTGACATTTTCTGAACTAGGATAATCCGCGCTGTGTCGAAGCCGTAATGGGAAGCAAGCAGTGTCCAGTTGTCATTTAGGTACAAAATACAAGCACACGTTTAACTTAAAGATTGAAAATAGTAAATTGAACGGAACCATGCGCTGTTTTTTAACACTTTATCGCTTTCAGCAATGTTTTTCGCTCCACTTTATACATTGTCTTCTTTTTGAATTGGCTAAGATTTCGTTTTGGTCCAGTTTCCGCTTTCAATGGTTTGAACATGCACATATTATAATCATAGTGAAAATCTTTAAGGTATTAATGACTTCTTCTAATGGCTAGCTAGTAGACGGAGTATTAGTTGTATTCATCATATGTTTATTATTTCGGAATTCAAAATCTAGCTCAGTGTTCACGTGTTAATGAAAAGTCGTTGTTATGTATATTTTAAGTATGCAGTACCTGTAATCTTTCGCAAATCGAATATCGAGGTTTTCATGTGCAATATATATTCAACGCAGGCATCTATTCATTACGAAATCTCTATCGTGGATGCATCGCAGTTCAACTTTAAGTAGAAGAAATAATTCTATTGCGCAAAAAAATGTATTAAATGATGAAGTAATACAGAACCAGTACAAAACATATGCGTGTGATATAGACACGGACACATACGCAGCATATTAGCACATCTTAGCACAGATGCTTGATGTATCATGTTTACTAAAATGATGATTATTGCAGTTCTTGCACGGGTGTTGGCGCCAGAATGACTGTGAAATTCAAAGCTTTTCAATTTCATAGTTCGTCAGAACTCAAGAAATTCAAGGTCGACTTTATCCAGAATTCAAGGGTTGACACGTCTTTTCCGCTTAAAATTCACGATTTTCAAGGTCAAGCTTCCTCCAAATTCCAGGTTTTTGGAGTCAATTGTTCAGTCCATTGTTTCGAGTCTTGAATTTACTGAAAAACCACGTCGAATTTCCTATAGGCTCTAAATTTATAGCTTACATTCCCATACAAAGTTGTCTGTTTTAGAGTTTTGAATTTAATTGAAAAAAATGAGAACATGTACAATATACAGGATTCATAACAGCAAAAAAATGAATCAATATTTTTATAACAGAATTCATCCTTCTAGAATGTAATCATGCACGGAATCATTCATCATTGTCGTAGTTGTGAGAGTGCTGCCCATCAATCCTATGTAACAAATATTCAATTGCGAATTGCAATTATCTGCATGTCATACTATCTTATGATTCCATTTCTACTGAGTTCCACTGCTTAGTTCCTTATTAATGAGTGCATGATGGCAATGCGGACCAATGAAAACAAATGAAATAATACAATCATCAATGTAATCCATTACACGTATTCATCTACAAGCATGCGGTCTCTGTGGCACAGTGGCTAAGTGCTTGGCCTGGCCGTCTTCTAGTCCAGAGGTCGAGCCCCAAAAATGTCATTGGAAGTCGGCAGGAAGGTCATCCGGACTAAAAGAACCACAACGCTCCAGAAACGTCTGCATTTGTCAGCGCCGTCCAATCCCCAGTATGGGGAAATTGACGCCGAAGCTGACGTCATAGCTGACCACACATGTACCAAAACTCATAGCAAGTAAAATCAAATCATTGATCAAAAAGGATGCTGCCAATGCAGTTATATGAACTATCATGATTATGACTCATTGATTTATTGTCCATCATTCAAAGTTTGATACCGAAATTCAAGGATAATCAATGTTTTCCAAACTGTTTATCAAATTCAATGTTATTAAAGGTCGGAGACACTCTGACTTAAAATATGTAGGACAAAAATTGAGATGTTAAGGTAGACAAAATCATGTACATTACTGTCTGAAGTTGGGTTACTTGTAAATATTGGTAGATTTCAGAAATCAGTGGTTGATACAACTTTGAAGTTCGTCGATGTCGCGTCATGAACACTTTACTTGACTAAGATTTAACTGAATTATTTTCATGAATATACCAAGCAATATTTTTATGTTTAAATAATGAACTCCTTTATATTCAACTCAAATATTTGAATCAGACAAATTTTGTTTTCCTGCATATGTATAAGGGTTACAATTGACAATTGAGTCTTGGAAAATCGTTTCATGTATTCATTGTGTCCATTTCTTTAGATCCTCTGGTCTCTACAATGGTAGTTCTCGAAATAAATGCAATAAATGCATGAACAGTGTTTTTAAATTGAAATGACTTTTATCTATTAGAAGCAACAGGATGTTATTGTGAATTTTGACTGAATCTTCAATTATATTATCCTTTCTAATATCTTGACGTAAAAAAATAAACAAAGAAATTCTGCACATACAATACATGTACATTAACAGTTATTCAAGGAATCTTCAAAGGTAACTGTTCGCGCTCCCGAGGGTGGCTCATTGAGTTAAACAAGGGTGGGACAGCAGAATATACATGTATTTTTCACTAAATTGTTATCATTCATTTTCTCAAAAAGAGGTTTTCGATGCGGTCACTTTCCTATCTAGCGCGTCAATCACAAAGAAGGCAATTAAGGAAAAAACATAAAAAGTTTTACCTGAGCATCTTTGTAAATATCATCGTGCATAGTTCGAGACAGCGCTTGATTCCTGTTTATTTGACGACGGAGGTCTTTTCTCTCGTCTGTCATCTCTTCATACCAATTCTGAGAGCTTTCTCCAATTTGTCGAATTTCCTCGGTAGAGAAACCAGGAGTATCCGCTCCCTCAACCTCTCCTTCTAACTCGGCTTCCTCTTCAAAATCAGAGACATCAATGAAATCACTGTCATTGTCAGAATCTTCACTGGAAGAAATTGCAATGGGAACTTCTGACGGATGCAGTTTTCTTTTTTCTGCTTCCACTTTCACTGTGGTTGTCTCATCTTTGTCATCGCCAACTGAAATTACGTCAGCGTTGTCTTCATGACTAGGCGTTAATTGAGCGTGATCAGTAATTGACCTTTTCGTCATTACAACGTCATCAACTTTTGATATCTTCGTCATTACAACATCATCAGCGCTTGATGATGTCATTACAACGTCATCAGCATTCGTTATCTTCGTCATTACAACATCATCAGCGCTTAATGCTGTCATTAAAACGTCTTCAGCTTTCGATATCTTCGTCATTACAACGTCATCAGCTTTTGATATCTTCGTCATCACAACATCATCAGCGCTTGATGATGTCATTACAGCATCATCAGCTTTAGATATCTTCATCATTACAACATCGTCAGCACTTGATGATGTCAATAGAACGTCATCAGCTTTTGATATCTTCGTCATCACAACATCATCAGCGTCTAAAGATGTTATGGTAGGTGTTTTTGTCACAGTTATGTCTGTAGTCACACTTGCAGTTGCCATTACGTTTTTGTCGGATTTCTTTTCTTTTGCCACATCTTCAGCCTGACACGCCCTTCTAGGGACATCTTGGATTCCGGATGTTTTAGATAGTAAAATGTCTTCAGACATAGACATCGTCATTGGATCTTCGTCCTTGGATCTCTCTGCTACGAGATCTTCTTTGTCTTTTAAAGCATTTGTCACCTCTAATTCATCAACTACATGTAATTTTGATGCGGAAAGTTCTTTGACTTCCGAAGATTTTGATAACAAAGTGCATTCGTCTTCTGATATCTGGATCTCACTTGCGGCATCGTCTTTATAAATTGAGAGCAATTTCGATCTGACTTCCTCCAGATTTGACCAATCAATATCACGCACATCTTTTACCTCTTCATTGGGCTCATGCTGTTCAATCCAGTCATCAGGAATTCCTTGTCCGCTTTCGACGCCACTTAATACTCGTTGATCCTTTAATTCTCTCACTTCTTGGTCAGCAGAGTCTGTAGCAGTTTTCGAAGCAATCTCCGAGCCTTCTTTACTTTCTGCTCCTTCATTGGATATTGGCTTCAGCAAAATTGTGTGTCCTTCATCCTGTGGAAAGAAAATCACACAATCATGAGAATTTAATATAATGTTTCGATACCTAATAAATGAATTGATAGAATTGCTACAGATCGACACAGTCGAACTTCTATAAATTAAGTGTTCCCGATATAGGACCGTAAAATATGCATTATCCTGTCCCATACTTGCCATGGTGAAATATCAAATATCAATACTTAATCGGTCTATGTCGGAAGTAAGCAGCTCATTTAAGTTGTCCAATGCATTATGAATTCCGTAAAAAAGTTACCCGGATTCTATGACGTAGAGTGCCTAATAAGTCTTCCTCCATTGTCACCAAATTGTACTGTTTAGTAAGTAGTCTATTAACATATTCAAGAATCAATATTTAACATAATGAAAATATTATTTGGATGTCGATCTTAGCATTACTACTCAGGGGTGTGATTGACCTAATTAAATAAATCAGGAAACCAATTTTTGCAGGGGCCCACAATGAGCATTCATTACTACATTAACAGTAGAACCATTAGTTTGGGACATTCACAGATTGCCTTGAATACTTCGATTATAAGCAAGAAATCAAGCGGTATAAGAAAATCAGGAAGAAGTACATCCCTGATTACTACTACTCAATATGTGAGTTGATCGAAAGCAGCCCTGGCAAAATGTTCTTTCCAATTGTTCATAAAATCGATGACAAACATCGAGGTGTTCTTTGTCCCACAAAGCTGCTATTCAGATGAATGAACACATAGAAATCGCTGCGAGTGAGTTCAGGAGAAAATGATGTGCGATTGAGAATCTTGAGACCAGCACAACTAAATACAACCTGGACTTAGTTGCTGGTGTGCACGAATGCATTTCCTTGTAGGAAAACAAATCTCGAACTTTCTTTGCCACTTGAATTACCGCTTCGTCACTTGTCACGTTTGGACGGCGAGGCTTCTCCTAATGAACAAACGTGTGACAATATTTGAATGCAGGAATGCGGTCACGCAAGAGCTTTTCATAGCAAGATCAACAATGAGACAACAGGACGCCATTAAGCATGCCATTCCTAGACATGCCTAAGAAGTAGAATAAAGAGTCTAAGATCTTGATAAGGACACCTCACAGGTTGACGGGATCGTCACTGAAAGTTGTGAAGGTAACAATGATGCAGTAGGGCGCTTTTGAGGTATTAAGGCACTAATGAGAAAGTAGCCGCCAATATACGAGTGGATAAGCATAAGCAGTAAAGGTCAAAGTGTTTAAATATATACTTTGGTAAAGGCAAGCATGTTTTTTTCGCTTGCAGTCCTCTTCAGCTGATTTATTAAAGCAGAAATTATCGAAGTGGGCACAAGGTCGATGGCTGCCTGGTTACCCCAATCACCATAAATTTCAAAAGTATAAGTTACAACTTATATAATGATAAAAAATGAAAAAATGGTCCACAGGGAAACCCTTGAATTGAGAATACCACATTACTGATTTACATCACGCATATTCAAAATTCAATTGAAAAATTCATATTCAAATTATTATGACCAATTTATAGCAAAGAGATTTCTCACTTAAATGTAATTTTGAGTTGCATAGACTGCCTTTTGACGACATAGACTGCTCAATAGATATGAGTGATGCAACGTCGATTATTGTCTTACATGCGCGGTCATAAAGCCTGAATGAAATGAGAAAACTTGTTTATCGCATGAACAGGCCTGCACATAGTAACAGCTGAAAATGCCATCTCAATGTTTGAAGAAACATAGGACGCTGTCATCCATGACATTTAGTTGATGAATATAAGGTGGAGATTACTATCAATATCAAACAAGCCAACTCATTTTCAATCATTCAATAACATAATTAAATCCATTGACAACTCTTGTCGCATCAATCCGGAAAATTTATATTTAGATATCATTCTTCTAATTTTAGTACAAGTAATTGAATGCTTTTATGTAATTCACAAAAAGATTCAAAGACAAATATTGAAAATGCAAATTTGACGTCATAGTTTCAACTTGATGGTATTTGCGAGAAAAACAATCGCAAGTCACAAATACTGAATGAACGCAGGAATAATCTTCGTTCAAATTTTCAATGAAATGATGGATCTAAGACTGCTCTTACCGTAAACAGTTGAAGACACACCTACAAACGATCATTTTCATAAAAATGAGTCCAAACATATACGGGGCCACGATTGTCTGACTGAGCTTTGTCTTAGTTAGACCGAGTTTTTGATATTAGTTCAGTCGCCTGAACGAATTTTTGAAGGGAGCAAGAACGAGCAATGAGACTTTCACAGAGTGATGTACCTCCCTGCTGCTACAGCAAATCCGCGCATCTGCGAGTTCCACCTGGTTTATCTTCTTGTTAAATAGAATCAAAGAAAACACATGTGAATCCTATGAGAAGCAGACGGAAGTCAACGTTAAAAATGAGAGTCTCTACGCATTCTTTCATTAAGTGAAAAGTGCTATGTCTAAAGCTTTAACTTTGGCATGGAATGTCCTGAAGCCATGAACTCATGCGTCTTCCTCTATGAGGCTAAACAAATCCGGACTCGGCGAGCCTTCTACTGTTGGCAAACACAACATTTTCGCCAATTTTTGCCACGAACAGCACATGCACATGATCGAAAATCATCTAAAGACATTCTATGTCAAAAATCATGACTCTAGACTTATTATTTCTCATTTAATTGGAGAAAACAGAGAAAATCTAATTTTTATCTTAAACTTCAACCTGCTTCCCATTGGATTAACATGTGCCTTTCTCAAGCTGGTGGTCGAACTTAAGCAGTCTGATATTCCAATGCAAACCTAATCTTACATTTATATGAGAAAGATTATTAATTCTCGACAACAGGAAATTTAATAATGTTCATTCATTTTTATTCCTAATGAATTTCCACATTCCCCGATGCGCGGATAATTACATAATCGAAGAGTGTAGGCGAAATTACACCGCAACATGTTACGAAAACAATTTGATCCACGACGTTGAGCTTATCCTGTTTATTAGAAAGCCTAAAGAACCAATTTTTTCGCATGAACGACGATGCACTTCCATGTTTTCAGGGTAACATGTCCGTGAGGCTGATGTTGTAAGCAACTGATCTTTTCTCATAAAGTTTCATGTCTTACAATGTGTTGACCATCAAGCCTAGAAGCACTGATGTGATACTCGGCATAATTTTTAAAGCGATACTAAAAATTGCTTCTCAACCATAAACTTAACTTACTAGAACAATTATGTTCGCCTTCTAGATGCGGAATCTGTATACAAACTGACTTAAACATCAAACTAACAGACCACATACGGTACCTCCATTGTAAATCTTGTAGACTTACTGAATTCAGATTGATCAGTTGCTTGGAATCAGATGCATATGTTCCAACGAAACTGATCTTCGAAATTTAGACATTCTCACTCTCTTGCTTCGATTTATTGGTATACTTGTGATCCTGTTAATCTGTGGTAATGATGGAAAGCCGGTTTTTGAGGAAAAGTGTTTCTTCCAGCAACAGCTTCTGGCAAACAGAATGAATCTAGTTAACTTGGACGCTGCCAAGATAGGGACTGTTCATTGAATAAACTCCTGCCGGCAGAAAATTAAGCCGATTTAATATTCAACCGGCAGAATTTTAGTTAATGAACAGCTTCATTGTTTTAAAGTTACACGCGATTTTGTGGATGTTGAGTGTGGACGGTTTGTTTGTGCTGCTCACGCAGTTCTAAAAAGTTATGTTCGTGATAAGACTGTTGATAAATAAGAAGAATGTCAACAATAATTCATAAATTGTATGAATAATCCTGAGTTGCAATCCTATACTCACAAGGATTTTGTATTAATATACTTGCATGCAATTTGCAACACAATGTTGCAGCTTGAGCTGATAAGGGTTGATAGTTTTTCATTCGTCCTTTTCTCAGCATTTTCTGAGCATATTAATTGCACTCGTACTGGAGCGCAACAATGGTATGCTTGTACGCTAGAAACTTTCTACTTCGCACAAACCTGTGACACTATCCGTCGGGCGAACATAGCTTCCATCTCTTTATCCTTCACTAGCTCAGCGTAATCTTCTTTCGTATCTCTATGAATCATCTCACGCCGAACCTCATCCAAGCGATGATTAATGTCCCCACGACGCCGCAAGCGACGGAATTGGAATTCAGAGAAATTTTTGGTGGCGATATCATTGACATCATCCTCAGTGAAGCGCTTCCTTCGAAATCGCTCCAACATCTCCAATAATATTTCATGTTGGATCTCTAACGGCAGAGATCTGAAATTTTCACTATTGAAATCCACGTCTTCCAAATTCTGAAATGAAATTTCGGTGAAATTTTGAAGCATTAGAAATTGAAGAAATCTTCTATTAGATTTTACACATTGATGCATGTAAGAGAATCAGGGAATGAAGAGATAAGTCGCTATCTTTGATTGACAGGTTAACCTTGATTAAATTTAGCTACGGAAATATGTGTGATGTATTTCTAGCGAGTTCCTGCATATCGGGAAGAAAAGTAAGGTGAAAGATACGTCAGTTGGTTTATGGGCCGGAGATGTTTGTTCTTCAGGAGAGGTACCACCACCCCGCTGGAGGCTACCAACACTTGTTGAAAGTAACAAGTAAGAAAAGGAGGTCCCCCCTAGATTGCTAGAATGGCTTCGGCGCTTGTTTCATAAAGTGATAGATAAAAAATGACAATCAAGAAAGACTTATCATTCAATTAAAAAGTCAAGAAATGAAAACAAAATTGGATCAATGGCACTCAAGCATAATCATAAATAATCAGTTAGCTCAGTGGTTCCCAACCTTTTCATGCTGCGTACCCCAAAATAGAAAATCGTAGGATTTTTCATTATTCCGCGTACCCTCACGTATAAATATAAAAAATAGCAAGAATTCAATCACACTAAAGTTTAATTACGCGTAGAGATTTGTGAAATTCGTAATTTCATAAAATAACACAAAAATTTAACTAGGCTCAACTGATGCGCGCTTGTGTAACAACACAAGCGCCGCGAAAGTCATGCTCCAACATCAAACGAGCTCTTTGTTTGCTTATAGTCATACTATGGTGGAGAATCCGGACTCGCGTAAGTATATGGCTGAAGTCTAGTTGGTGGTCGCTAATTAACAACGGTTATTTCAAGGCCAGATGATGACAATCCAATACGGAATGCGCACAAAGTTAACAATTCAACTGACCCATGAACAGGAAAGTTATCAAAGTAAAAATGAATTATAATAGATCTCCCATTCTGTACGTACACCTCTAAAGTCCTTAGGTTGGGAACCCTTGAGTTAGCTCATCAAAGATCTGATTAATTATTTTATAGCTTGACAAAGACTTCGCTGATAAATATATTAAAAAATATCAAATTCTGTCTCAAACTTTAGGAAGAAAACAAAAAATCTCGCATTTCTGTGTCCAGGCTAGCTGGTCGTTATGAGCGACTATCAAAACGGCGCCTATAGTATCTTTTTAAGTTAAGACTTCTAAACTGAAATATCAGCTTTATGAAATTGAGCTTTTGAATATGAAAGTGCGTGTCAATTCAACAGATATCTTTATAAAAATGTGCTAAAACTGGTGCTGACAAATCGTCAGCAAGATGAAACATTTCTAACCAACGTTTCAAGTTATTTTAAGTGAGTTGAAGTAAGACCTCTCAGTTGGCATGCAATAATGACAATAAATTCACAAACACTTTGCTTTTTTCTTTTCTAAAATAATACTTAGGCGAACCGCTCTCTCAGTCAGATTTACTCGTTTCAATTGTTTCGTCTAACAAGGCTTCATGATTTTAAAATCAAATCTGGAAATGTCGTGCATCAAAAATGTCATGGAAGATTGAGGAAAGATATTGAAGTCAACATGGCACATTCATGCGCAAACTCGCAAAAATACTGCCCATCTTCAAGCATCCTCACAGTGTTGTGGTGCTAAAGTTGGCAATTTTTCCTGGCTCCATTCTGTTTTGTTATTTGTCATTTTTATGCTTTGTTCATTACACGAGGTTTGTCAGAAAAGTTCTAGGACTGAGCCTGCTGTGCTAGCTATGATTGTTTGATCGAAAATCTGATTGCGTCACCATCTGACATGATGTCTTGTGTGCATGTAACTTTCATATCAGCTCTCTGTAGCCATTACACGATTCTTCACAACCGTTTGAACACAGTTCAACAAATCGTTCTCGTTCTTAAATAATAGATCCGCGGTAAACAAGGTAGCTTTCATTTCGAAGGATGGCAACAGAGAACAAACCTAAAGTTTTTGGTACGCCTCGGAAAATCTCCATCTGAAGCATTCGAAATGCTTTAACAGGTTTATGGAGATGAGACGCTGTCCAGCATATGTTTTCGACTGGCACAGGAGGTTCAGAGAGGGACGAGAGGAGGTGGAAGACGACCATCGGAGTGGAAGACCTTCGACAAGCAGGACTGAGGAGAACACTGAGCTCGAGAGGCAGGTGGTGCGAGGCGATCGTCGTCTAACCGTTCGGATGATAGCAAGTGAGCTTGGTATCAATCGCGATTGCGTCTGGAGGGTGATCACTGAAGACATGGGCATGCGGACGGTCTGTGCAAAGTTGGTGCCGAAGGTGCTGAACGAGGAATAAAAGTCGAATCATGCAAGTGTGTCGAGACATCCTCGAGCGTCTCGAAACAGATCCAGGCTTGCTGTCGAAAGTCATCACAGGCGATGAATCCTAGATCTTCGAGTACCACCCGGAGACCAAGCTCTATAGCCTTCGGAAGACTCCTGGATCACCGAGACCAAAGAAGGCAAGGCAGACAAAGTCCAAGATGAAATTATGTTGATTGTGTTCTTCGACATTAGAGGCATCGTCCACTTGGAGTTCTTGCCACGGGGTCAGACCATCAACCAACGTCTACAGAGAGATCCTGCAACGTCTGTTTCGTTCAGTACGCGAGAAGAGGAGGGGTTTGTGGCAGAGCAATTCGTGGTTGCTTCACCACGACAATGTGCCTGCTCACAACGCTACCAGCATCCGGGAGTTCCTCGCAAAGAAGAACATCGTTGTGTTGGAGCAACCTCCGTACTTACCAGATCTCGTACCTTGCGATTTTTTCCTGTTTCTAAGCTGAAAGGTGTCCTCAAAGGAGCCCGATTTTCGGATGAGGGAGCCATCAAGAAGGCCGTGACGACGGAACTGCGCCATATCCCGGAAAAACCTCCATCAGTGCGTAGATGCATGGCTCCGAAGGATGGAGAAGTGCGTCAGACTCTCGGGGGACTGCTTTGAAGGGGACAACATATAATTTCTGTATTGTTTATTAAGTAAATTATTTGTGACCGCAGTCCTGGAACTTTTCTGACACACCGTATTCTCGCATTTTCGATTAATTAAGTCTCTGCGATCTGTCTTTATTATAACATTATTATGATGCACTCCCCGCGACGATAATGCTCAGTTCCTTGATGTTGGCTTTCATAATATCTACAAACTACAATGACTCTTGGTTTTCATTTGCAGTAATTGCTTGGTGTGAACATATATCGCTTTACAAAATTTATATAGATTAATCATTTTTGTTTTCACTATCCGTTACCAACTAAAAAGTTATCTATTTCTTCGTAATTCTGCTGCCATTACGACAAATTGAAACAAGGCATTTTGCGGAAAATAAATAGACGTCATTTAAGTGCCACTAGACAACATTACAGAAATGATAGAGCGCAAAATATTCTATTTTGAGATTGGCAGTTAACTGGTCAACCGGGCGCTTTAAGCGTAGCTGACGAGTGCACATCAGAAGTGGTACAACCTTTGCCATTTTCACAACTGACAACAGCTCAGAGAAAAAATATTCATCAATAGCAGTTCAATTCACTTACTGCATCATCTAAATTCAATCCTGACGTGATCTGGTCATTCCAATTATCCTCCTCCTCCTCCTGTACATATGTTGAATCAATGTCAGGTCTGAAATAGAAGTTCTAATTTTGTTCATATGATAAAGTACATCAATTTCAGTTCATTAAGCGCTTGAAAACAGCCGATTTTTTTAAAAAATCAATCAATAATCCAATTCAATTATCAAAGTAACAAGTTCGTTCTATGAAGCAAATTCATTCTACAAAAACATTTCTAAACAGGGTCAATTGTTTTCCGCATGTCATAAGAGTATTTTCATGCGACTTTCGTTATAAGAATCAATGCCGAAGCAGTCATCCGACACATTAGTAGGAAATACTAAACTTACACCTTTACACTAGCACTATCTTACTATTCATCGATTAGAATTGACAATGTAGACTCATATGCGGCAAAATGTCATCAGATAATGAGTAACATTGACCTATAGTGAATGATTTAATCAAAACGTCAGGGGATAGTTCGCTTGAAAACATTGCGAATAAAGAAAATATAGATAGCGACTTAGTTTGGATAGAACTAGTCTTCATGGCTTCGACATAAACCAACCTTGCCTATAGAAAAACTTGTTGCCTCTCGTTACAAGAATCAAAACTAAATTTCCCGAACTGATTCTTACATAGAAAGCAATTACTTTTACTCAAGATTCATGCCAGTAAATTGACAATGAAACAACAATTGCACCAGTAACTACCTTTATGGTCATGAAGGAATATGCAGTCCCTAATTTATAAAGATACACCGATTGTCTGAAAGTCTAGGAAATAATACATGAAATGGGAGAGAAGTATAGAAGAATAAGTTTATGGCTAACTAGAATAAGTCATAGCTATAGAGAAAGATAAGAGAGCTACAAGCCAGGTAATATCGGGCTAAACATAAGTGGCATCGAATCCATGACCCCTTACTAATAGATGAAGAGCATAACAGCGGACTCAGAAACAGCAAACTGGGATTGATAAAAACAGTACAACTGAGTGTAGAACGGTAAAAAAAACTGTTCATGGGTGTACAATTTTGGCAATAGATTTGCTACCAGCACTGTGTAACCCGCATCTAATCCTCATATCCTGCTACTCTCTAATCATCATTTCCCCTTATTCTTCTCATATCAACTGTTTCATGTTTCTATCTCAGAGACTTTCATAAAGCTCGATGTTGATTCCCAATTTTATGATTGCAAACTTCTTCACTTGCCTGATGATGGCTACTGTGTACAATCTAAGTTCAGATTGCTCTTCCTATAGCGATAGAAAACTCAAAAAGCTTCATAGATAGCATCAAAGAATTTCTACATATTCCATGGCATTTAAATGAGACTGTCTCATCCACAATAATCTGATTACATTAATGCTATTAAGAGTTCGATTACAATTTTTTCAAAGAAAAATCCAAACAAGGATACACGCATAACTGCAATCTGAAATCGTAATTTTTATAAATACCTACTACTGACAACCTTTGAATAGTATGTTCCAAAATACATTCATTTTTTGGCGCAGGCAAAAACATAATTTTCAGTTACCTAAGCGCTCTGAAAATGTTTAGTTTTCGACTACTATAATCTAGTGAAATACTACAATTCTAATAGTATCTCCTCCATTGAGATACATGTTATTACATAATTGCAAGGTTCATCTGACATAATCGTTAATTCTATCTTGCTTGGCTAAGTTAAGCAAAACAAAGACATGGCAATTCCTTTGAACTTTCCTTGACTGGTAATTACCATTATTCGTGGCAATGCCCTCAGCATCTCCTCGGCTGGAGGATTTAAAGAATCGTCTGCCTCCTGATTTGAACATTCTGCATCATGAATGCTTCGTTGTCTCATAAAAGAATACTTTGTAATTTTATGCAATGAAAAATATTTTTATCCAAGGCAAGGTTATATTGGAGAGCTTTCGAGTGAATGCAAAAATCTAAATTCTGCAGAACTTGGCAGACCGCTCTGCTTGGCATTTCATACGTACATATAGAGACAGTTAAGTTTTGAATCTTCTGAATTATGGTTCTCCCGCCGCTGACACATCTTATAATTTTGACAACCACTGGTTGCGAGTGGGTGAAGGTTCCTTGTTTTGTGTGAAAATCTTGTGTTCTGTGAATCTACGCATGAACAGGCAGAAATCAAATCGGAAATAGTGGATGCCTTCCAAAACCAAAAATCTTAGAGGTCAAGCATGTCTTATTTTCTTAAAAACTCGTTAAATCAGACTTTAAATTGAACAGAAAACAATTATGCGCAAACGTCAATCTATCTTCGACTTTTCCTTTCTGAAGTGGACTCATATGGATTTTTAAAGATGCAAACACACATGAATGATGGTTTAATGTCACTATTCCCTATACTTGGGGCTAAAACGGTGCCGAGAGAGTCAGATTTTAATTTGGAGCGTTGTGATCATTTAGTCCGGATGCCTTTCCTGCCGACTTCCAATGCCACTATCGGAGATCGACTTCAGGACCGAAAGATCGCTAGGCCAAGCACTTAGCCACAGTGCCACGGAGAACACAAACTGGACACTTAGTCCATACATTCTAATTACATAATTTATTTCATGCATTACATACACATAGCCTACATCATAATCATACACCACATCATAATCACACATCATAATTACGAGGGGTGATTGATAAGTTCGCGGCCTGACATAGAAAGCTTAAAGCCAGGCCATTATACACATGTGGATTGATACAATGGAATGTGCTGACGGCGCATGACGAGTGATCAGTCGATCCGGTGAACTGTTGGTAAACCACAGCTACTTAACTTCAGTTACTAACTTATCAGTCAGTTAGTCAGATAAGTGTTGCGTAAGATGGATCACGTTTCAAATCGAGCTGTCATTCGTTATCTCGGCTTGAAAGGACTCACACCAAAAGAGATTCATGATGATATGGTTGGAACACTTGGTGAGAAAGCTCCGTCCTACACCACAGTCAAGAAGTGGGCTTCAGAATTCAAGCAAGGAAGAGAGAGCTTGGAAGATGATCCCCGTTGTGGAAGACCAGTGAGAGTGAGCAGAGAAGATGTGATCGATCATGTTCAAAAGATTATTCTTGATGATCGCCGTACAACCGAGCGAAAGATTGCCTTCGAACTGAAGATTTCACAAGAGCGTGTCATTAACATCATCCATCATGAACTTGGCATGAACAAAGTTTCCGCTCGATGGGTGCCACGACTGCTCACACCAGAGAACAAACGAGCCCGCTTTCTCATCTCAAGGGACAACCTGGCGCTGTTCGTAAGAGATCCTGAAAATTTCATGGAACGGTTCATTACTATGGATGAGACTTGGGTTCACCACTATCAGCCAGAGTCGAAAGAACAATCGAAACAATGGAAGCACCCAGGATCACCAACTCCGCGGAAAGCCAAGGTCACCAGGTCCGCGGGAAAGGTCATGGCCTCCATTTTTTGGGATTCGAAGGGAGTTTTGTTGTTGGACTTCCTAGAGACTGGTCGGACAATTACTGGCGAGTACTACGCTCATTTGTTGCAGCAGTTACGAGTGCAGATCAAAATCAAGCGGAGAGGGAAGCTCACGAAAGGCGTGCTCTTCCATCAAGACAATGCGCCTGCTCACACCTCCACTACCGCCATGTCTGACATCCAAGGTTGTGGGTTTGACATCATTTCCCATCCACCCTATTCTCCTGATCTGGCACCATCGGACTTTCATCTCCTCCCAAAAATGAAATTGGAGCTCAGTGGTCAGCACTTCGCATCCAACAGTGACGTCATGGAGGCCGTTGAGGAGTATCTGGACTCCAAAGGCTCACACTTCTATGAGCAAGGGATCCGCGCAGTGCAGCACCGTTGGGCTAAGTGCGTTGATTGTAGGGGCGATTATGTCGAAAAATAAATATGTATCGTATGCGAAATATGCTTTTTTCGATATGGGGCCGCGAACTTTTCAATCACCCATCGTACATGCATTCTAATTACATAATGGCATCTTCCATGTGTAGTCTTATGTATGGTGTGTATAGTTCGATTGTTTTCGGTGTGAAGTGTCGTTGCAGCTCTATTTTTTACCTCCATTATCCACTTTCCATTTCCAAATTCCATTTGTCCACTATTAGAGTATTACCATTATCCATTTTCCATTAATCCACCATGTGTAGTCTCAGTCATAGTGTGTAGCATTTTTACTTGTAATCGGTGTAGTAGTATCATTGCAGTTCTATGGTTTACCTCAACTTTTCCATTTTTATCCATCGGTTCCCTGTTGTTTTATAATGTCCATTTAACTTCCTTAAAAGTGACCATTCCACTCTTCTGTTTCCACTACTTGCATCTGTAGTCGGTACAATATATTAGACGTCTGTGTTGAACGTGTTGAACATTGTTTGGAATCTATGTTAGAAGTATATCGAAAGTAAGAATGAGTCGTGCTACAAGTTCCATTTTTACCAGTTATTGGGCCAAAGCTGATCAATTTAAATTCGTTGCTACGAGAAAGCTACATTGAGTTCTTTTAAGAACTGCTTAATCAAATGGTTACAACAGCATTGCATCTGTACACTTGCGGATTGGAGAACGCCAGCAGTCCTCATCAGGACTACTTCAATTAATTATTCAAACTAGTAAGAATGATATTCTATTGTAGATGACTTTGGATGATTTTCATCATCATATGAGAACAAAATATTGCAGAGTGCCAGTTCACCTGGACATTGATTCAACTGGTTTCTAATTTCCGTGTGGATTCTACGGAGTTGATCATAAAAACAGACCACCTAAATAATGTCGAAATTCAATCGATCCTCATGCTTTTCAATTATGTCGCGCACCAACGTACCGTACATTATTCGGGAGCTTGCATTCGAAGCTTTCAATAAAGCTATGATAAGCCTACATACAGAGGTGGCACGACAATCAATGGAAAGATCAATGCTGAACATCATCAGAATGGAGAAATTAAGTGATTCGAGAACACACGAAAGTGCAGGATGTCGTCCACAAAGCAAACGAATTGAAATGGCGGTGGGCAGGACACATTGCGAGGATGAACAATAGCCGATGGGCAAAGAAAACAGCGGAGTGGACCTCAAGAGGAAGAAGCAGAAGAATGGAAAGGCAAAAGAAGAGATGAAGAGAGAGCATCGAGAGCGTGATAGGTGGATTGTGGATACGAGAGGCAGAAGACCGAAGACGATGGAGACATTTGCGGCTATCTGCCTGCAGTGGCATGAGCGGCTGACGAAGAGGAAGCCTACATGCGCCATTGTGTTTGCTGGATAGTGGACAATGATCAAAATAGGAAAATCGCTCAATGTACAAATCGTAATTTGTCAATAAGAAAACCTGTGAGTGTGATAATTAATCGAGCACAAGGCGAACGAGGATTTTCTGAGCTCTCTTTTG
The DNA here is from genome assembly GCA_907163375.1 of Prostheceraeus crozeri. Taxonomy (NCBI): domain Eukaryota; kingdom Metazoa; phylum Platyhelminthes; order Polycladida; family Euryleptidae; genus Prostheceraeus; species Prostheceraeus crozeri. The sequence continues at coordinate 491,387 of CAJQUW010005245.1, forward strand.
ATATATTACCCATCGAAATCGGTGAACTAGGAAGGAAATAATGATATCGTCAATTTATCACAAAATTGCAACTACAAGGACTGAGAATGTCTTATTCTCGCCGTACGGTGACGCACAAACAATAAGAGGCGTGTCTTTGTTCTCACCACACAGACTGTGCCAGATGCTCACCATTCATCAATTGTAAATTCATTGAACTGAATTTTGAGGCCTTGAAGAAAGTGCTGAAAGAAGCTTGAAAAAGAATTATTGAACTTGTTTTAATAAAACACATACTGTTTCTTACGTCGCAAGAATTCTGACGACACCATACACTAACATATTTGATGATGAAATGAGAATAAGATATTTTCAGCCATTGTCTTTCGTTCTTTAAAAAGTCTTTGATGGTTTATCTCAAATTCACTAGTCGCAATAAATCTCAAATTTCTAATTAATTTTCCGAACCTGATATAACCAAAACATAATGAACTCATCACAGCTCTATGATGAAATATTGTCATGGTGCTGGAGCATTAAAGCGATGATGATATTAGATTGGTAAAAAATTGCACTGATATTAAATCACAGCTAACATAAGGATGTCGTATGCTCGGATTATATGTACATACGATTGGGATTTATATGTTGAACATCATATACGATTACAATTCGTACATTCAGTCAAATGGTATTGATTGAAGTTGGTCTAAACTAATTAGGCATATACTTATATTCATGCAGTCTGCATGCAATGAGTAGTATTTTTGCAATTAAAAATTGCCACAATTTTACTGGTTTTCAAGAATTGACACAGGTTTTTTGAGGAGTTCCAACAATTGGCGGAAGGCCGAAAGATAAAAACTCTGCATATGATACGAGATCTGTTGACAAGCAAACATGTGCTTACTGGATGGATTCGTTTATCTTGAAAAGAGATATCTCATCCTCTTGTGATTGGTCTTTTTCTTTCTTGTAGACTGTTCGAACGGCCTTTCGCTTGATGTAGTTACGCAGCAGTTGCTCTCTAGCTTTCTCAGCTGATAGGTGTGCCTTTGATCTGTGCTGACGACGTTTGATCTACAAAGATAGGACAGTAATAAATTCAATTCTTATAAACGACCTGTCGAATTCTTCATCGAAATAAATCTAAATCTTAGTGAACGCTTCTCACGTACGTTCGATAATCACTATCTATTTAAAAAATGTTCAATACGTTCTATGCCAATTCTTCTCATAGAAATCCGACACTCAACAATGGTAAAGGACTATAGCGGACATGGACACTGGAAATAATAGAGCGTCGTGGACATGCGCTGTCATGACAACGGTACTTAAATGATGGCGGCTTCTAGTGGATGACAATGTGAAGGTACCGGCAGCTCATCAAGATACCTTGTGAAAATTCACGGTTAGCTATAATGTCATTTTGATATAATAATTTAAAAAATTTGCCTTGCGACAAGGATCTACAACTATTGCAAGTCTCATTAATTCGATTCTTCTTAAGATCTTAAGAAGAGACAATGATGTGCATGGAGATCTGAGCCTTAACGAACAGTTGAAATGGCCATCAAGAAACAGCTGTTGTCCATTCTATTCTCACTAACTAAAACAAAGTGAAATGTCTAATTTATCGATCTTCATTAAAAATTGCTTTCTCGCAAATTACATTGATGTTCAATATGCTTTATATGTAGGAGGGAGTAACAGAATTCGCATGTAGATTAAATTCCTAAATACGAAATGCAAATGCACTATTTATACGACAAATGCGTAAAAAGAAAATAGGCCTTCAGATCATAATAGGAGTTTTAAAAACTGCAAAACTTCCGTCAGTTCATGAAATTTAGTTCAAGATCCTAAAAGCCGAGTAGCCTACTGTACAGCAAAGCTGTTATCAATTTCTATGACCATTTATTGCCAGCTGATGGGTAAATTGCATCAGTGCTGCATCGTGTCCCATTCGCAATTTCGTCTCGTCAGAAGCACATTTTTCGTCCAAACCAAGAAACTTAAAATGTAATGAAGGGGTGTTCAATGTCTCTCGGAATGATAATCAAAACACTAATTGATTAATGATCAAATTGACTCAATGCGACAGCGCAACAACTAACAGATGTTAAGTGAATTATGAGCTTGCTAAAGACATGTTCAGACGACAATACTTGGAAGTTGGAGGAGCTGCCAAAAATTCTGTAGCGAAACGCTTCGCTTCGCAGGCTAGGTCAATGAATATAAATTTATTCAATGTATATAAAATTAAGTCATAATTATGCATTATAAATTATGCAGATCAACTGAAAATTAAAAAACAGTTGTTTAAGATATTTCCGATATTCAAAGGTCCATCTTCAGTGTTAATAAATAAACTGCTTCAACAAAATACTTTCTCTTCAAAAACTACGATATATGCTTCCCCAATCATTGAATGTCCATGAACGCATCATTAGCATAGTAACTAACACTGCTTGGACGGGTATTTAACAGAGATGTAGCGAAAATTTTCGCCCCACAAGCTGGTCAATTCTATAAACATGAATATTTGTGTTTGGTTTACAAAAGTCATTTTTATGCTGACTCGTACGCAAATTGAGAATTCTTGTTTGTTACTGAAATTCGCTTTTTTTGGACGAACTTTAGGCTCACTCACGCAAATTTCCGGATTTTCGAATATAATCAACGTTCCGGAATTTCGCTCCTTCATTTTTTTTAAATGGTATACAAGCAACAATCAGTTACTCAAAATAGCTTTGAGTATTTCTGTGAAAATCACACAAAAATATTCAATTCGTGCTGAATAGAGGTTCAATGAGCATTATATCAAGTTATTGAAAGATTTTGCGACCTGAAAATGACAGGGTGTTTAGAGTTTCTACTACAGACAGGGAGACAGGCTGTCAAACTGTGGAAATCCAAATTTGTATAGACAATCGTGTTTGCAAATCCTATCGATCGTTAATTGAAATCGGTTAAGGAATATTTTTACAAAACACAAACTGCAGCTACTTAAATAACATTTTAGTAAACCTCTTATCTCACCAAAGTGGCCGATTTCAGAGCTGGTGGCTTCCCGTCAAATACGAATACTGGCTTGATTCGAAACAGGATCAGTTTACATAGTCGATGAAATAGTACTGCTAAGTGTGCGTTGGGTACTTCGTTACCAGTCTTTAGTGCTTGATGGAGCCATACGCTAGTGTCTGAAAGGTGAATGACATTTAGTCAGTGTGCAGCAATTCATAAAGATTATCGAAAGATGTGAAGATGTAAAGATCAAGCATGCAATCTAACGCAATGGGAAAATATTAGGGACGGAGAATCAGTGTAAACGGCCCTCCAATGCAATTATAAGCTTTTATAATGGGTAATTACTTTTACGCTCACATAAACGCAGCAATTCAGAAAGAATGGTAAGCAGCGTAGAGGAACAAGATAAGATGAAACATTCTATCATCGACGCCAGTCAATAATATCCATCGAGGAGCTCATGGGAGAAAGTTCGGCAACAAGATTTTGGATGAGCGGCGAAATCGCGCTGATGGCTTGTAGTTGGCAGGCAGGTAGGCAATACAGGTCTGCAATCGTCGGAAATCTGCCCTCAACATGTCACGAACACAGACCTATAGTAGGCAGTACGTATTTTGAGCCCAGAGATTGCTCGTCTCATAACTGGAGTCGCTTGGCACTGTCTATTTCCATCTGTTGCCTTGCCATATCCATGGAGTGGCTATGCCGCTTCTATGACTTCATGATGACTCCATGTAGATAGCTATGAACACTCCTGCTGTTTTAACTCTTCGCATTAATCAAGTTTGCAATGCGCTCTGAAATTAATGAACTTTACACAGCCGAGGTTCAACTCTTATCGAACATTTCTCTCTCCACCTAATTTTTAATAATTATTTCTAATGATCTATATCTTTTAGTCTATTTCTTATTATGCCTATTGATAGTGCATTGATAGTGGATAATACTAGATTATTGTATTATAGTTATTATCATTATCATATGCCCAGGCATATTTGAACTTAATTATATCTCTATCTACTCGGATTTACAGTATGAGGTACATTCTTTGTTAGAGGTATACCCCTAATACTTTGGATTACAAACAAGTACAGTCAATAAATATCTACAATGATTTCATCTTACATAATTTGATACCGATACTTACCGACAGCGAATTTTTGTCCTTCTAGGGATTCCAATGTAATAGGGCGAGCAGTTGGATGTAAAAGTGCCCAAAGTCCGACGATTCCCATTCAATAGATTCACCTGAAACTATAAAGCAAACAGTTTGGAGGGGTGCAAATATCAATCGGAAGCGCTGTATGGTAAGAAATAGAGCTGTGCGGTTGGGTTCGGATTTGACAAAAAATCAGGATATTTTGAATGCGCTATATCTAGCAGAAACTAAATCGTGGATTTAGCGGAATAGAGTCAAGGAGGTTTTTGGGTCACATGGACTCGCAGACTTTTACAAACACAAGCTTCAAAATTGACTGTGGCACTTCAAAATACAGAATTCAACTCTTAGACACTGAGGCTGTCTCTGCGAAGCTTTTTCATCAAAGACATCAAAGCTCTTCACTTAACTACATGTATTAATTTGAACACCAGATTTATGTGATTACTATGTCCTTTATCAGCATATTAGAACTTGTCACTCGTGAATTTAATATTAAATGCGAAACTTGGTAGTCTTGTGTAGCTTCTGTACTCTCTCCTCTTTTTGCACAAAACTTCATGTGCGGCAGTTTGACATAAAATGTCATACTTTGTAAGGCTATAATACACATATTCATGCACATTCAGTTCCGACACATATTCATACATGTAGACAGTCTTTGAGCAATTGTAACCAGGGTCGTCAATCAGCAGGTTCCATGGTGGTACTGTACTACATCCAGTTTCTCGAATATCTGGGGTAAAAGGTGTAAGCCTGAGCCTCCGACTGAAAAGTTACAGGAAAAGGGAGCTGTCAACATCCAGAAGGCTTTGGCCTCAGTTCTCATCAGTAGGCCTACTGGTCTCCAGGAAGCCAAAGCGCGTAATGCTCTTCGAACATCAGAAATTATACGCTTAAGAAAACTGATGAAGTGCTGACATCGTCATTAAGTTTGAAATGTGTTGAAGATGAAGAAGGAAGTAATATTCGTAGGAAGAAAATGAAATCCAACGATAAATAAAAGTGAAATCCATTGGTTTTGAAAAGCAGAAATTCAGCGATTAACTGTGTTCGAGCCGCTGCCAAAGCGATTGAAAAAAACATAGATGCAACAGTGAGCGATAATGAGAACCTTTCAGATGAAGACAAGAATGAAAAGGAAGATGCAGGCTTCCCAACAATCGAAGATTTGAAACCAGACGACAGGGTTGTTATAAAATTTGAATAAAAGCTGACGGTACATCGGTCCAGTAGAGGTAGACTACTATGTACGTCGCAGTTTTCCTGCTACATTTAAAGAAGCGAAGGTGGTCCAGGGCAGTGTGAGAACTCTTGTTGATTTACAAATCGACATGCACTTCATTTAAAAGACATCATGGGGCAATTTGAAACCGCCAATGCTAAAGACAAAAATTCGGGGTCAAAATGTGAAGGTCAATGCCGGTTCGAGCAAGTGACACCTCTTTTTTGCTTTTTTAATTTCTCTGGAAATAAATTTTTCTTTAGACCCATTCTTTATGTTGTCATGAAATCATAAATATTTCACGAAGTTGCAATTTCGTGATGAACGGTTCTAAAAATACAGCGTCTTTTAAATCGATAATTCAGAGAAGTCAAATTTTCGACCGAATTACGACAATTCAGATTAGCCATTTCATTATGTATTATCATTTCACCTATTAATGAAAACAAATATTGTAGCAGCTGACCTTTATAGCATACAGGGAGTAGACCGTTTCCGCGGATTCGTGGATTCGGTGATGGAAATGGCCATTCCTGCATTTCGTGAAAATATGGAATAAGAAAATACAGAGGCAGAGGTGCCCGAAAATTATTGGGTGTCTATAAAAAAACTTTTTTCCGTTTAGCAAGTATATGCTCGTAATTCATATAGTATATAACTTGCGTCATGTGACTATGAATCAGTTAAAAATTAGCTACAAATATGTTAAAGAGGTTGTCCATCTCAATGTATTCAGCACTGATTCAAACGTCTTCTGTAATATTCTTTTACAAGCGGAACGTTGCCTTCAATTGATTTGATGTTTTAATCACACGCAAATGACATCTCCTTTCACAAAAGACTAATACCATCCTTTTTATAAACAAACTCGTTTATGCATTCCATTAGCTTGTTTTGGTAAAATAATATTGGGTCCTAATCTTAAATTAGAAATATAGATTTTTCTATGATCTACCGTTTTGCTCTTTCACCATGTAGTTATTGCTTTGAAGTGAATTTTTATTGACATCTCATTAGTGAGATTTGTTGGCTTGATTGAAATGCAGGGAAGGCTAGATAATTTTTATGATTGATAGATGCGATGCGAGTCTTCGATGCACATATATCAAGAATGTGATTCTTCCAGTTTCGCCCACATCAGCCTATGCAGCAGGAAAATGTGTGGTAGGCCTATATAACATCCATCTAACTATATTATGAAAGTTTAAACCTGTAACTGCAATCAGAAGTACACCAATAGCATCTACTCACCCTCCTTTGATTTAAGTTGCCGTTTACTTAGCATCTCGAAAAAAGCGATTACGCTATTCTTGAACGACCCCCTGCCTTCAGTCAGTCACCCTTTCCTACAGCTGGCGCCCATTTCGATTTTCGCAATCTATAACCTGATATATTGCATGCTAAGAATCCAAATGGTGCATTGATGTACTAGTATAAGTATTTATTTGATGATATTGTTGGTAGAGTCATGTCGTCCTGAGGGTTTATTTGAGTAGCTGCTTGGATTATTGATTACCTAAATGAGACAAAACTCTTACCATGACATGATTGGAAAATGCATTGCTTGATTATGCAGACTGATGGTGAGTGTTTTCCAGTGATATCACTATGGAAGGACACGTGCCGACTGATCCTGATGAAATTTCGGAAAACGTCAAATTATGTGAAAAAATAAAATCCGAGCGCAAATTAGAAAATACATGTACATGTTAATGAACGATTCAAACTGCTTCTCTTCTACATGTATCTGAAATGTTATCACTGATTTGCATGTGTAGAAACTTCCGCATTATTCTCAACTGTCTGTGAATGTGTTTTTTAAGTTTAGAAATTGATAATCGCATTTGACTTTTGATTTTTTTTTCTATTGATTAACTCGTACTTTAGTAAATTGTTTAGCCAAAATTAGATCATAAAATATCGATGAATACAAGTAGGCCCAGTATGAAAAAGTGGGCATTTTTGGATTTCCGAGGATTTTGAAGTCAGGCGTTCTACTTCTTGAGCATACCATGATAGTGATGCTTAACAAGTTTCTGATAGCATTTTTTGATAATCTTTTCATTTACTGCTGTCAATTTCAAAAACTTTGTTAATACCCATTTCATCCCACGGTTGGGGTGAAATTGGTATACACAACATGCTTTCAAAAAAATGTAGTTTCCACAATGACCAAAAATACTTTTTTGAGCAATGAAGGTATTTATGTATAGCCGATACACAAAATGCGATGATCAGCTATCAAAGTTTCAGGTGGCACATGAAGAACATTGAGAAAATCACATGAACTCTTTGAAATCTACCCTTTCCACCTCACCCAACCATACTCAACGAAAATTCCACATTATCAAACACACAACTAACCGCAACTCCTGCACATCTCTACGGAAATCGCATTAGAGTAAAACTTCAGCTCTACAGTACCTCATTCACCATCACACACAAGTTTCCATCAAAATCCGTTCAATACTCTGTCCTACAGAGCCTTTACAAGTCTTTTCTACACGTTTCCATAATCTTGTATTGTACATTTTTCTAAAACCTTGTTTCAAAGATCTTTTAAACCACACTCCAAACATGAGTTTCATGCCGCTTTATACATAACATTGCACAGTCACGCTAGTAAAAATGCATTTCAATCCATGCTTTGAAATAAGGCGCTTTGGATCAATTGAAATTTCAGCATATCTTTATGATACCCTGTGTTATTTATAAACCCTACAGAGATACCATTTTCCTTTTTATGAGATATTCCCCGAAAGTATCTCTCCAAAGTCATATCTACTCAGATATCCCTTTCCCTCGACTGCTCATGTAATTCCTACAAATCAAAAAGCGAGACACATTTTGTGAAACATTCAATCTTTTTTATGCTGTCTCTCTATACATGAAAAATTTACCTGCTCAACAGAAACATGACTGTTCTAATTATTTGAACTAGCTAATAGCAAGAGCATTTCTCCATAGAATGGATTTTGATTAAACTTTGCGTGAAGCTGAATGAGGTATTACAGAGCTTAAGTTTTACTCTATTGCACTTTTCCGCAAAGATGCGAAGGAGTTGTGGCTAGTTGTGTTTTAAAGATTGAAATCTTTTGAATTTTGTATTCTGAGGGCTCTGTAGGACAGAGTACTGCATGAATTTTCTTGATGAAACTTTGTGTGAAGGTGAGATGTTGTAGAGCTTTAGTATGGCTCCATTGTGTTTTCTGGTAAGATGTGCAGAGTTTTGGCTGGATGTGTTCTTGTAAGTCTTTTTGGTAAAAAATCATTAACCTGGAATTTACACTTTGTATATCAACCCTAGTATGCTAAAACCAGGGGAAATTTTATCAATGGATCAAAGCAATAGTACACTGCATGTGATACAAAAGATTGTGTGTTATATGCAGGGTAGGCTCATAGAGTACTTACTTTATGGGTAAGTTAGGCCTACGTGATTATGCTGTAAATCTAAATCTATAGTTCCCAAAAAAACCTGATGTGATGCAGAAATAGGGTTGTCATATTTGAAATCAGATTAAAATTTTGATTAAGAAGCAACGATTGTCATGCAAGAAAGGAAAATCATGTATGTCAGTGTTTCTGTTTCAATTGCTGTTAGAATCGATGGCTACAACTGGATTTTTTGCATAGATAGAGCGCGACGGATGGTGCGTCAGCTGACTCGACCGGCGCTAACGAAGCGTTCTACTTTTTGACTTAGAAATTCGAGCGCACCAGGCTTCAAAGTCCAGCCGCATGACCCATATATCGAAATGATAAAAATTGGCGCGCCAGAGGCACAGAGGGCCTTAAAAATGATCCATTTTTAGAAAATCTGAAATTGTGAGCGCCAACGCACCGAGTCCAAAAATTCGCCTCCGGCGCACCTTTGCATGGATTCCAGTTCGGATTGAGGTTCCAACTATTTAATCGTCAGTCGGGAAATTTATTTTTATGAAACACAATTCAAAGCAGTGCCTTATATTTAAATGTTTATATATATAATATTAATTTATACATAATTAATTATATTATTATATAATTGTATATTATTAATATATAAATGTTAAATATTTAAATATTTATATTAAAATGTCACTGACACATATCAGACTGCTTAATTTTATGAAACAGGCCCCTGGATAGCTGCAATTATGCGCGAATGAAGCACTGCACGACATGGGTAGTTGGAGCAGTGAGGCAGATTTGGGTTCAAAGCTCAAAAGGTTAAAGGTGTGGTTCGGCGATTTTTTGCATACTGCTTTTATTCGTTCAATCCAAGGTAGCCGTATCCCTGATCCCTGTTTGCCACATGCTTTCATCCAATTAACTAACGCTGAAGAGCAATAGCGTTATAAAGTTTCGTCGCGACGTCATCGCGGACACGTTCTAAATTGAGTGAGGTTTGCGCAACGTGCATGCGATGATTGAGATGACAATCTCGTTTAACAAGGAGATTTGAATGGCCTGTCTCGAGTGCTAAACAATCCCTCACCTTCAAGCAAGCCAGAAATGAGCAATGTTAATTACTTGTGTCTTTCAACTAAAAAATCAAAATAAAGAGAACAATCTCACTTATTAAAGGTGATGATAATAAAGCAAAATTGGTCATCAATATACTGCAAAACATTAAGTCTCCAGACTTGACAGACACAAACGCATTTATCTGAGCTGATCTGCATGATACTAATAAATGAAGAATAATCATCCAACAGAGTTGGAAAAGGGGCGTAAAACGGATAAAGTAAGTAAGTAAAGTACCAATCACCTTCTCATGTACATGTTTAAATCATGAAGTATAAAGCATGTGTCGAAAAAAAAATCAAGATTCTGGAAAAAACTTTTACAAAAGCAAAAGAGTAAGATGCGACAATTTATAATGGAAAACAAAATACGTAAGGCAGTCAAAATATTTATTGCGGCAAATGAAGTTGTGGCAGAGCAATGAAAGATTGTCGGTACAGTCGCGAGTGATCTCAGCAATGTGCAAAGACCAGAGACAATCTCGGACTCAATCTGACATATTATTATACAAGTCATTCCTCTGCCGCCCGCATAGCATGAGATGCAGTGAGAGGTTTGCGGCAGTAAATATTTTCCACGTTGTCCTTCCAAGTAAAATTTTTACTTTGGATCAGTACTGGTACTTATCAACATTCATTAAATCTTCTATCAATTACTGTTCGAAAAATTGTTTATTGCCTAAAACTTGACTCATAATTATCAAAATTCATTATATTTTCATTTTTTCTAATCCACCATGCACACATGGTGGAAGATAAATTTGAAGAGAGAAGTTTTGAGTTAAGAGACATATGCTAGCGTGTTAAAACATTAGAATCATTATTGCTTTTGTATTTCAACGTCATCGAGCCGTTGAATTACCACATGCAGAACGCAGGTTTTGTCCCTGAATATGGAGAATCTCTGGCTGAAATTGATGACATGATCAGCATCACTTTTAATGCAACCACTCATCGCCCTATTTTCCTAAATTCTGAATTTGCTTCAGTTTTGGGGAAATTGACCAAATCTTGAGTTATACTTGCGTCAAATAATCACATAACTAACTTTTGACTAAGGTAGTAGCACAGCAGACACTAGCAGATTGACAAGTTCTTGTAATTCTTGGTATTTTATGAAATCCATGTTTGAATAGTCAAATAGAATCCTGTCAATCATCTGCAAATGTCATCCGTTTCAATCTTTTCACTTGCATACGCTACGGATATCTACAGCCTAGTTGATCATTTCAAAATGAACCTATTTTGAATACAAAGTGGTGTGTACACGAATGGCAAACTTGCAAGTGAGTAGTATGGTAATAACATCCAATGTCTTAGCTGCATTTTATCTCGAAATTCAGAAAATGCATTTATTGCTCAATTCATAACACATGCATTTATAGTGACCTTTTCACTATGTAGATCGGAATTATGATGACGCTATAGTGCGACAGGTCCCCCCCCCAAGTGAAAGGCATACTAATACTAATAGCTTTCGATTTTTCATGTGCTTTCGACAGGGTTCGTCATGACATTTTGGTTGCCAAGTTGCAGGCTCTTGGCTTTCCCTCAGGTTTCATTTGTTGGACTATCTCCTATCTTTAGGATAGGTACCAAAGTGTTCGTCTTCGTGAATGTTTTAGCAGTAGCCGGTGTGTGTCCAGTGGTTGTCCTCAAGGATCCCTTCTGGGACCATTTTTGTTTGTCCTATACTGTTTTGACATAGCTACGGCCAATGAAACGACAAAGATTGTACAATATGCTGATGATGTAAATTTGATTGTACCTATGACTAAAAACGATTATAATATAACAGATCGCGTTTTCGACGAATTTCTCTGTTTGGAGAAGTGGTGCTCTGAGAATGATCTTATGTTGAATAAGAGCAAGACCAAGATTGTTCATTTTAAAAAGAAAAATTATGCATGTAATGACGCTTTTCTTGACTTATCCAAATTTATTGTTGATGAAGCAAAAGTGTTAGGTACTGGGACGATAATTTAAGCTGGTCCAGACATTTTCGTGAAGTGGAGTCGAAATGTTCTCAGCGTATATATTTATTGAAATCACTCAAGTTTTCTTTGTGTCATGACGATTTATGGACCGTGTATTACAATGTTAGAAAAGCTTATGTTGTATTCAGCTCCTTTGTTTGGTGTACTTAGCGGTGATGTAAAGGTGATGATGAAACGTATATTCAGACGATGCAAGAGAACTATTTGTAGAAAAGATTATGCATGCTCTAGCAACTTTGAATCATTTTCTATCAAAAGACTGCAATCATTTGAGACATCGTATAAGAGTTCTGTGAGTCCAACGCATCCACTAAATGTGCTTATACCAACTAGCTTGAGACGCATTAATGTACCCAGTGGCGTGCGGTGGTCTCAAGCGGTGGGCATGCGATATATTTAGTCTATCATAGTGCATGATAACATGTATGCCTAGCCTTTAAGCCTAATCTATGTACATGCTGCATGTTATAAGTTATATGTACATTTACATGATCCGCTTATCACCAGCTAATACTATTATTATAATTTCCAACACATTCATCTACATATAGAATTCACAAAACAACTAGTATTATACATTGCAGATATATTCTGTATAAAATCGAAAATAAAAATCATTTAAAGATTAGATCCATTCTTCGAGACTTCTTGATAAAGTCATTGATGACAGTCGTAGAAGACGGAGGAGTTGTCCTGCAATTTATTCAACAACTCCTTCTCGATGGCGATAACGGCGATCTCTCTTCACCTTGACTGGTCCTAGTGAAAGAATTGATCCGCTTTAGTGCAGAAAATGATCGTTCACAGGACGCCGTGGTACTGGGAAAGGTCAGTGCCAGTTTCGTGAATTTGTTTGTCTCAGGCAGCGTTGCACCAAAATTTTGTCTTTCGAAAGAAACATTCAGTTCATGGATATTGTACGTGCGAAATTCATTACTTTTGTAAAGAACGATCAACTCATTGCGCAACCGAGGAAAATCAAATAAATGGCCGTAGCCTACTTGTCTTTAAACTCGTCAAACAGAGTTTGCGGAAATTGCTCACAGTAACATGATTACCGCCAGATTACAAAGCGTGTGGCTTTCACATTGTGTGCACTGAGTGGCATGCACACAACTACACCCGGTGATAAATCACATCAGGGGCCCTTAACAGGTTTGCATTCAGGGGCCCCAACGGTGGAGTTCCGTAAGCTTTGATCATAGGGCCCGTAGCGGTATTTAACCGCGTCCAATCTTAAAAAAGTAGGGTTATTTGTGCTACTCATTGTTCATTAAATAGTAGTATATCAGTAGCTTATACCCTTTTTTAATTCAGATCTAAAAAATCCTACCCGACAACCGCACGTGATTAGAGTTGTGAAAACAGTTTGCATTCAGAATTTCTTTATATTTTTGAAGAAATCACGTTATATAAGTCATCACGTAAAAAATCACGTATAAGTCATTCACTGTCGGAATCCAATACACGTAGTCTTGACAGGTGGAGTGCTCATATCACTAGATTCCCTATCAACCAGAGCGGTCGCCGCGACCGCCATGGTCAGTCGCCTTCGGAGTCGCCCTCAGCGTCGCCGGGGATTCCTATTTGTCCACCGCCCTGACTGCCTGGGGCGGTCGCCTTAAGAGCCGGGGCGCAGTCGCCCGGAGGTCTAACAGCGGTCGCCTGTAGGTAGCTGCGGTCGCCGATTCTACCGATTTGCCCCTACCCTTCAGTTGAAATTTCCCATTGCGCTATTAATTAGTAAAACACTAGCTATCTCCCTAAGATGCAGGTGCTTCAGTATTGCTCCACTGAAAACCAATAAGCTTCCTAGCTATGAGGAGTAGTAGAAATAAAACGAAATTACACAGAATACGATATTTTGCAATACACCTGCACCGATTCAATGAAAATTTAATGTGCACACATGAAAATTGTATTTATAAGCACTGAAGATACAAAAGTACAACTTAACGATCGAAAAATACAATTGTTCTATGGAGGTTACAAAATGTTCTATGAAAGGCATCGAAAGACATATGTCGTACAATATAAATAACAGGAACTTTCTTAATAACATTGAAATCTGATGACTCCAAATTGTCAGAAACAAGCATCGATTTTCCAGTTAAAATTTTGACAGAAACATGCGGGTTTGATGTTTTTTAATAAAGTTGCTGCTATTTAGATTGCACAATAACAGCTACACAGATAACCAGGATATAACACCAAATACAAGAGATGAAAAATTGAGTCACCTATTGAGAAAAGGGGCATCAGGCACAATTACTCAGCTGCAGGGGAGCGTTGGTGGCTCCTTCCATCAGATCTATCTTTTGCGTGCTTTAGTACGCTCTGCAAAGAGGCCTCTATTTCCTTCTCAGTCACATGAGATCTAGAAAGTTTGATACCGCACGATAAATTCGGGAATTCTTGAATGGAAATTTGTTGTTCCTGCCGTGAAATGAATACTTCTTCGAAATATCCGCAGCCAAAATCCTTCAAATGTTCGACGGCATAAATTGTTTAGTCCGCTGCCGCCGATCAGTGAGAACTGCTTTGCCTGAAAAATAAAGCTGCTTTTAAAATGGTGAAGCTTCTCCACGTACGTCAGTACCTAAATCAAACAGAGCAAATAATTTCAAAACGATGTGAGTGGCTTTGTGATTCCAGTAAATCATTTGTGTCTGCAAAAGTCATTTAAATGATTCAGTTAATAATCAGGTCGTGGGTAGCACCGCTCTTTTAATGCCGACAATCATTGAGTGATGCAAATGACAGTGACAGCTTCTGCTTCATTTTGAATTGAAACTCTCACGTGTGCCTAATATTGAAAGTAGTCAACTAGTCATCCAGGTCAATATAAACCTTAATTATGCATTAAAGCAAGTCTACATAAAGTTCGACGTAGAAACACTGTTTAGACCAAAGGTCAATATAAACCTTAATTATGCATAAAAGCAAGTCTGCATCAAGTTCGATGTAGAAACACTGTTTAGACCGGCTCTATCTGCTGAGCCACAGGAATTACGACCAATTTCAATAACCAGACAGAAAGCAGTCACTGCCAAATTCTGAAACGTTATAGCGAGCTAGTGAGTGAGCGAAATGCCATTTCGGTGCTCTGGCTCAGATTTGCGCGACTCATCTTTCTCTCTATTCATGCAACGAAACCGTTGAATGACAGTCGTAAGTAAAGGAATAAGTGGACCGGTCTCTAAAGAATTAGTCAATATCATGCGCTCCTGCAGGAATAGGAATAAAAAACATCACTATAGGCTGTGAAGTTTATCAGTTTATCAGATAGAATTGGAGGTCTGAAACAACTCATCCAATATTTTCGAAAATCACCCGGTAATTTCTTCAATTTCCTGGTGATAGAATATGTTATGAAGATTGATACGCAACCGGAAATACATTCATTCTCTGGACTGTGATCAATTGCAGCGCTCGCATCTTGAAACAACTATCAGATTATTTGTTAGAAAATGTTAACATGCAAAAGTTTAATACAAGCTCTTCTATTTCTTCTGAGATCTATCTAATAGAATTGATGACATGGCCACAGAAGAAATTGTGACTAGACATGGCCAAAGGCGAGCGAACGGTTTACGGCTAGACGAGGCTTCAGATAGAAAATATCAGCTCAGCTAAAATTCTGGCCGTTGTAGCCGATAAGATATGTGAAACAAGAATTTTGAAGATTTCTGCCACGATTGAAAAATCCAATTAACTGTGCATAGCTCTCTTTATTTATATCTGTTTAAATGTGCATTCTGAAGGCTACACATTCGCACATAAACTTGAACAGATTCAAAACGATTAAACCTAATAATGTGGCACTCTGTGTTAGTATATGGCCCTTTTATATTCGCAGTTCAAGGAATGGGATATTCACGAGCCTGGATGAAGTACTTCCGAAGATTAGACACTTTTTATAAACCGGCATAGACGCTTTAATTCCAATCGACTAAACACAGGCTTTCTCGATCTGACGAAATCATTTGCTTCAAGCAACAATATCAATTAATCTATATTGACAAGCTATCGACTCATCAATTACACAGATATCCCTGAAAATTGCAAAATATTTTTTGTAAAACATTAAAATCTTCTTTCAAAGAGAAAGAAGTTCGAATGAGACTCATTAAGCTTACTAAAAATAATTAAGACTAATTTGCCGATGAAGTTGAGCACGTAAAGCACGCGAATTTAAGAAAATTCAGCTATAGCTTCGTCTATGTTCAGCTATACAGAGGTACGCCTATCGCGATGATGCATAAATGTAGTGGTAACATGTAAAAATGAGATCTCTGTAATCTCTGTGGGAATGAGGTTGGTTAAATGAAATATTTTAAACGTTGCAGCTTACTCGAAAATGTTTACCCCTCATGTCTAATGTCCGTCTAATGTCACGTTACCAGAATTGACTTTATCTCATTGCAGCGAACCATCAATTAGAGCCAACGCTGTGCAAAGTATCTTGCAGTCAAAGCTCGATAATTAAGAGTATAAATACCAGGTTTACTATCTCTTAATTATTGAAAGTCTGAATTCAAAAGCAACTTATATAAGCCGCCAAATATACAAAAAATGCCGCGGCCGTATTATCTAAATTGACCGAAGTCTTAATTGTCGGTGTCCGAATTAACGAGCTTCGACTGGATTTACTGTATTCATGCGAAGCGATTCGTTAACGATGTCATTCTGTCCGCACGATTCTATTTGAATGGTCGTGAAAAATTGGCTTGCTTTACCTATAGTCAAATATTTATAACCAGAGGAACACTTTTTACATCACATCTAATTCAAAAGTTATCTGTTGAAATATTTCAGTCAATTCTGTGCTTGGAGGGATAATGTGTAGTGCGCAGGTAAACCGCTATTAATTACTTAATTTATCTATCATCACTTCATTCGACTTACCTGATACGAATTTCGTTTGATAAGTAATCCGTTCTATCAATATTTTCGGCTCAAGATATTCCTCGCATTTTCTATATTGTAATTTGGTTGATAATCCATTAATAAGATCAATCAATTTACATACGATGTCCACAGGTGTCAGTCAGGCAACTCCAAAAGTATACTTGTACATTGTAATGCAGCACAGTATGGTTACACATGGTTCACTCAACTTTTTAAGTAGCCACTGCTTTGAATTGTCTTAAATTGAAAAACGTAATTTACTTAAATTACAGGTGCTCTATATACAAGGTTGCAAGAGGTATCCAAGGAGACATGATAAAAGCTAAGGGTTAATAGGTTAATTAATTTAATAGGTCTGATTTACTTCACACTTCAATTACCCAATACAATTGTCATAAAACGAGGAAGTATACTTACCCGATCAGCATCACGGCTTATGGAATAATCTTTGAATCTGGGGCAATAACTGGTCGATAGACTTTCCACGTCGCTCTCTTTATCAGTGTCCGTTTCCATTGATTCAGTTTCAGGAAGATCTGTGGTTGATGAAATGCTGGATAACAGAAATAGGACACCGTTTATCATTGTATACTGTAAACAATAAATAGGCGGCTTACCACTTATTAACGTTGACTTGCACTGCGTTATGGAACTCATCTATACTTGCTTTCCGTTTCCTTCCAAATTTTTGTCGCATAAATAACAATTTCTCATTTGGGGCCAAAGACGCCCCAAATTCTTTCAGATTCCCGCCGTATGAGTCAGATTCTCCATAACTTCTGTAATTCATAATTTGCATTCATGAGTGATCGATGCACGTATGAGAATTATCCATTTTTCCCAATGTGGGATCAGGACAATTTTTTAATTTTTCGTCAAGATAATCTAAGTTATGAATCCACCATACAAATTTAAGTCTGCAAGTATGACATAAGCACAGATTCATAATCCCCGTATTGACGTATCTAATTTTAGCATTGCACTTGAAACGTAGATCACTTGGTTATTAAAACTCAAAATGTAGGCGTGGACAGCAACTGATTGATCTGCATTTAGACATGAAGTCAGATATTTCTTTGTTTCAAGGCCATTAATTCGAAAATTAAGTTTACTTAAATGACTACGGATCAATCTTGTAAGCTTATTGTAATGCTTGTAAGCATTAGGCGGAAAATTCTCATAGATGGATGGATGTCTGAAATGAAGCTTACCTTTGCATCTTCATTATTATTGTCTGTTAAGACGGGATGTTCATCAGAGATTGCTTCGCAAATGAAGGATAACTGCGTTGAATCCAAATACCTATCGGGAATAAAAAGAAAAATTCGTTTATTTATATGAACTTTATATGAACCACTATCACAATTTAGCTCATCTTGAATATTCTGACTAAGCACAGCTTCCTTTTACGCAAATGCTGACAATTACTTTATTAACCTTATTCAAACTTTTTGCACATATGGCTTTTATCAAGTTAATTTCCGAAATACACAGTACACAGATTTTTTCCGATCGCGAGGTTTCGGCTAACAGCTTGATCATATAGAATGAAAGCAATGAAAAACACACGGGTCAGACAGGAGTCGTAATTTCAACGAGAAATTAACTTACTTCTTTCTAATTACTTTATTATATAACCGGATATGAGGAGACCTGCTGTCCTTAAAATAGCTAGGTCAATTTTTGGGGTACCCACACATTAATTAACATAAGGAAAATGGTAAGATGTTGAACGTGAGCTATTTGACTCACTTTTTGTTCGATGGATGAAGTCCGAAATGATTAAATAAATTAGTTTCCTTTACGGTTCTATATCTGCAACCGTTTATGCCACATTCGAAGACCATTCAATTCAACAAATAAATTGGGAAATTATTTCAGGGAATTCAGGGGATTTCAGGGGGGACTACACTCGAAATGTACTAGTAAATAGTTTAATCATAACCATCATCGATTATCAAAAAAAATTTGTGGATGACATTGATACTGTACTAACGGATAGCCTATCGCAAATTTCAAAATTTTCATATATTATGCCTACTGCACACGCACACATTTTCTCTCATTTATTCTTCTTTGCCTACAGCAGAGCGATAATTTTCAATGCTACTGACATCGTATTTACTCAATTATAACGTCAACAGGCTCTCGTCTAAGCATTTGCAAGCATATTTGCGTCATGCATTCAATGTCTAAAGTCTGGACATCTCATCACGTCTTTTACACATTTACAAACATGTGTTAGCATATAATTATTGGTCAACATGATACATTCTTATGATAATCTGGTCTTCGACATCGTGGACAACGTGCAGAGTAACTCATTTGACATCCGAATCATGTTAAGCAAGTCTGGGGAGGTCCTCCAAGAAAGTGCTTTTGCCTGAATTAGTGACCAGAACGGAATTTGCCATAAAAACGTGTCTCTTTCACTTAGCGAAATTGTGAAATGATAGAAATAGTGCACAATTCTTGTGATAATCTGGTCTTCGACATCGTGGACAACGTGCAGAGTAACTCATTTGACATCCGAATCATGTTAAGCAAGTCTGGGGAGGTCCTCCAAGAAAGTGCTTTTGCCTGAATTAGTGACCAGAACGGAATTTGCCATAAAAACGTGTCTCTTTCACTTAGCGAAATTGTGAAAATGATAGAAATAGAGCACAATTCTTGTGATAATCTGGTCTTCGACATCGTGGACAACGTGCAGAGTAACTCATTTTGTATCCTCCTATTTTTTGTATCATGTCATTTAAGTTCTAACTCTTATTTCATAATACCGGGTAGCCCAAGTAGCTACAAGGGATCGAATTGTAAGATAGCCTAATAGCCCTACTATAAGCACAGTAGAAAAATGTGTGGGAGGCACGATAATTGCGAATGGTTTAGGGTTATTTGGGTAGTTTACATAATTCAAGTTAACCTGTATGCGGGATGTAATGGACTAAGCTGAAAGCCTTAGGTATCTTATAATTTTTTCCTCTTGTCGTAGGCTTTTACATGTGATAGGCACAAATGCAGCATTTCAGTAGGCCTACATATTCAAAGTACGTTTTAATAACCTAAACAAGCTAGTAAATAATTTCTGTATAAATAGTAGCTCCAAGAGCAAACCCGCTTTTTTACGAAGCATCTAGGCTTACATGTAGAGCGTATCAAGTTAGGTATACCTTCTAGAGAAAATACAGGTACAGACATACGTGCAAAAGCAGGGATTTGGCAACCATCATGTAAATGCCGGTTTTTGGCAACCCATTAAAGAAAAAAATAGAACGAGGTAATATCTGGAGAAAAGGTGCCATATACTCGTAAGAACATGCCCATGCATTTCAGTTTATGAAAAATCAAGATTTAGTCATTGAGTACAGACTTTTATGATTTCATGAAAAACACTTGTATGACGTGTAGATTGACAACCGACCGGAATTTGACAACCAAATGGTGGGAATTTCAAATTATCGATGAATTAGTTTCACTATGTTTATCACGAGTTTTGACAACCAATCGAACGATGCATTATTTCCTCCAATTTTTCTTCCAACCAATCACTATGAAGTATTTTAGCCTATTATGGATATTTTGATAGTTATCAATTAGTTTTACAAAATTTACTAAGCCATTTCAAAGTAACTTGTTTATGAATACAAGAAATAATTTGACATCCAACTAGAATTGTTTAATCTTATACCAATCTCAATCGATCACTGTGATACAGGCCTACGTAGGCTAATTACATTTCTCGGAATCTTCTCATACTGATCCATTCAGTTGGATAGCAATATAATTACCGATATATCTAAGTACTGAACGTTGCGGTAATTAATTAAAAAACAATTTTCAAATATAGTGCATATGTATATTCATATTGTCTACTTCGTCTCTAAGTTCGTCGCTAAGGCACTTCGCTGCATTTGATTCACGATTGCATTTTTCAACCCTGAAACGAAAAAGAATGTACAAGAAATACACTGCGTAAGAAGTATATATAATCAAAGTCAATTGAATGACAGGTGGCACACGAATGTCGAAAACGTAAATACCGTGTGTTGACAACCGAATATGTAAATACCGTGTTTTTACAACCGAATATGTAAATACCGTGTTTTTACAACCGAATATGTAAATAAAGTGGTTTTTACAACCGAATATGTGTTTTGACAAGAAAAGCTATCAAAAATTTGTAACATCAAGAAATTTAGGCCCTATTAATTTCTTCAGTTTATCTAATCAATCTTAAAACTGACGAGAAATACTCAGTGCATATTGACTTCTGAAATAGTCTGACTTACGCAAAACGAAGGACTAAATGTGTACCACACTTAATATTATAATAGGCATATCATACTCATAATATCCAAATATCTCATAATACTTCCGTATCATAATATACTTCTTCATGGGAGTAATACCGATAATTATAATCATCACATCATTATGTATTGAATCTTATATATTTATTTTCAGCAGTTATATACAATTATTTCAAACTTTCATCAATATCAAAATAAACTGCATCAGTTTTTCTAGCAGATCACTGATGTGTAAACGTTGATACCGTGTTTTGTCAACCGAATATGTAAATACCGTGCTTTGACAACCGAATATGTAAATACCGTGTTTTGACAACCGACAGAAATACAATCAAAATACTGTGACATCAAAAAGTTTATTCATTTCTACAATTTATCGCATCAAATCGTAAACTGGTGGTAGTGTATATTGACTTCTGGGAATAGTCAAAACAAACTTCGAAAGGGAAGGTCCTGAAACGCATACCATGTTTTAATCCTACATCGTATTTATTATATTGAATTAAATTTATTTCAGCAGTTATATACAATTATTTCACCTTTTCTAACTTTCATCAATTATCAAAATAAACTGCATCAGTTTTCTAGAAGATCACTGATGTGTAAACGTGGATACCGTGTTTTGACAACCGAATATGTAAATACCGTGCTTTGACAACCGAATATGTAAATAACCGCGGTTTTGACAACCAACAGAAATACAATCAAATAAGTTGCCTCTGTAAGGTGCATTGTGACACAAAGTATATTCAATTTCTACTAATTATTCGTCATCCATTCTTAAACTACTGCGTGCGTTGTGCTATATTGACTTCTGGAATATAGTCAAACAACTTCAAGAAGAAGGTCTGAACGGTCTTAATACCATGGTTTTAGGTCCTACATCGCTATTTTCATTCATAGTTGAACTTAAATTATTTCCAGCAGTATCACTACATATTATTATTTTCTAACTTTCATCATACTATTTCAAATAAACTTGCAAATTCCAGATTTTCTAGAAGATCAACTGATGCTGTAGAACAGTTGGGCATTTGCTCGTGTTTTGACAATACATATCTTGCCGAATACTGTTAGAATACCGTGCTTTGACGAACCGGCAATATGTCAATACCGTGTTTTGACCAATCCGATTGCAGAACCTAGACAAAGTAAAATGCTGTGACACTCAAAAAGTTTTATTCATTCTTCTACAATTTATCGCATCAATCTAAAACTATCTCGTGGTGTAGTGTATATTGACTTCTGGAATAGTCAAAACAAACTTCAAAAGGTAAGGTCTGAACGCATACATGTTTTAGGCCTACATCGTATTTATTATATTGGAATTTAAATTTATTTCAGCAGTTATATACAATTATGTTCAACTTTCATCAATATCAAAATAAACTGGCATCAGTTTTCTAGAAGATCACTGATGTGTAAACGTGATACCGTGTTTTGACAATCTTAAGTACCCGAATATAGTAAATACCGTGCTTTGACAACCGAATATGTAAATACCGTGTTTTGACAACCGACAGAAATACAATCAAAAATGCTGTGACATCAAAAAGTTTATTCATTTCTACAATTTATCGCCCGCCCCATTCCTTCAGCCATAATCAATCTTAAAACTGGTGGTAGTGTATATTGACTTCTGGAATAGTCAAACAAACTTCGAAAGGAAGTCTGAACGCATACCATGTTTTTAGGCCTACATCGTATTTATTATATTGAATTAAATTTATTTTCAGCAGTTATATACAATTATTTCAACTTTCATCAATATCAAAATAAACTGCATCATTTTCTAGAAGATCACTGATGTGTAAACGTGGATACCGTGTTTTGACAACCGAATATGTAAATTACCGTGCTTTGACAACCGAATATGTAAATACGTGTTTTGACAACCGACAGAAATACAATCAAAAAGCTGTGACATCAAAAGTTTATTCATTTCTACAATTTATTCTTTTCCTTTTTTCTCCACGCATCAATCTTAAAACTGGTGTAGTGTATATTGACTTCTGGAATAGTCAAACAAACTTCAAAAGGAAGGTCCTGAACGTCATACCATGTTTTAGGCCTACATCGTATTTATTATATTGAATTAAATTTATTTCAGCAGTTATATACAATTATTTCAACTTTCATCAATATCAAAATAAACTGCATCAGTTTTCTAGAAGATCACTGATGTGTAAACGATGGATACCGGTACTTGTTTTGACAACCGAATATGTAAATACCGTGCTTTGACAACCGAATATGTAAATACCGTGTTTTGACAACCGACAGAAATACAATCAAATGCTGTGACATCAAAAAAGTTTATTCATTTCTACAATTTTATCGCCATTCCGATCAATCTTAAAACTTGCATAGGTGTAGTGTATATTGACTTCTGGAATAGTCAAACAAACTTCAAAAGGGATACAATAGGTCTGAACGCATACCATGTTTTAGGCCTACATCGTATTTATTATATTGAATAAATTTATTTCAGCAGTTATATACAATTTATTTCAACTTTCATTCAATATCGAAAGAAACTGCATCATTTTCTAGAAGATCAACTGATGTGTAAACGTGGAGTACCGTTGTTTTGACAACCGAATATGTTAAATACCGTGCTTTGACAACCGAATATGTAAATACCGTGTCTTTGACAACCGACAGAAATACAATCAAAATACTGTGACATCAAAAAGTTTATTCATTTCTACAATTTATCGCATCAATCTTAAAACTGGTGGTAGTGTAATATTGACTTCTGGAATAGTCAAACAAACTTCAAAAGGAAGGTCTGAACGCATACCATGTTTTAGGCCTACATCGTCTTTTATTATATTGAATTAAATTTATTTCAGCAGTTATATACAATTATTTTCTTTCATCAATATCAAAATAAACTGCATCAGTTTTCTAGAAGATCACTGATGTGTAAAACGTGGATACCGTGTTTTGACAACCGAATATGTAAATACCGTGCTTTGACAACCCGAATATGTAAATACCGTGTTTTGACAACCGTACAGAAATACAATCAAAATGCTGTGGACATCAAAAAGTTTATTCATTTACTACAATTTATCGCATCAATCTTTAAAACTGGTGGTAGTGGTTATATTGACTTCTGGAATAGTCAAACAAACTTCAAAGGAAGGTTCTGAACGCAATACCAGTGTTTTAGGCCTACATCGTATTTATTATATTGAATTAAATTTATTTCAGCAGTTATATACAATTATTTCAACTTTCATCAATATCAAAATAAACTGCAATCAGTTTTTTCTAGAAGATCACTGATGTGTAAACGTGGATACCGTGTTTTTTGACAACCGAATATGTAAATACCGTGCTTTGACAACCGAAAAAGTGAATTCATAAATTCCCTCTATGACTCAAAGACATTCTTCAGATATATAACATTATTTACAAAACGCTGGCACGTTGAGATTGAAAAAGTCATTTCGGATTGTTGTGATTGCAATTATGGTAAGTAGGTTTCGAAAAAGGTTTGCCATAAATCTAACATAAACGACGGAAACTTATTACAATTAAATGCAATATAAGAGAACTTACCAGATTTTGCTCGTTTAACTTCATTTTTTTGCTGAAAGGAAAATGGAACGCATTACAAGTCTTATAGAACATACAATTTCCAAAAAGTTTAGAAACAGTACGTTTGGCCACAGAGTGTAATTTCATTGGCACAAGTGTCGAATTGCAGGCTTAGCTCGTGCATGAATAGATTTTGAAATAAAAATATAGAGTGATTCACTCAACCTGCTATAAAAAATTGAACGATTTTTCATGGACGATTGAAATAAAAACTAAAGCAGTTTGTATTTATAATAACTGAAACTAAACTTTAACAAGCATTATATTTTGGTATTTCAACTGAAAGGCAGTCACTCTAAAATGACAAAGCGATCAACACGCAATGGGCTGATCTTTCGGAATTACTGGTTACGAAATATAGGTCCTTCAGTTGACCCGAGGAAATTGACATACATGTACTTCACGTTAACTGCTTTATAAGCCTTTTTTTTACCTTAAGTATTACGTAAATTATGGTAACAAGCAATAAAATAGTCAATTGACATTCTTACGGGTAATCTGAGTCTTTCCTACCCGATGAGGACAACATACGTGAAGTCTACTTTTTTGCCCCCTAACTCACTTTGTTTGACTCTCGTAGTTTTGTAAAAGAAGTTTTCCGCTACGGTACTACCGTTAATTCCACGTAGGATTTTGTAATCGATACCATCTATTGACAAGAATTGTACAGCAACTGAGTGCCCAAGGTTGGTCGCAGAGTACCTTGTATTGAGTTTCCGACAAATTTTCCAACTGCAAGTAATGGATTGAAACAATGTAGAACATATGTACCTTGTTTTTTTTTATTTCTTTGTTTTCCATGAGAATATCTTGAGAAAAAAAGTTTCAGTATGCTGCTTTTCAATAAGAACAATTATAGCAACGTACATATATTTTCTCTATATTGTACCTGTTTCAAGAATATTGAGATTATAATCAAGATAGTTCCATTTTATGAAATGAATATCAACGCCATGAAAGCGGAGAGAGAAAATGAAGGCAAATATTAAAGGTACATAACATCATACACGTATGAATAAGAAATATTTCATTCTTTTAAAATCGAAGTCGAAATTGGTACACATTGCAGTAAATATGTCATCAATAAACCAAAGTAATAGCAGTTCCGTGTTAACTACGCCTAATTCAGTTAGCATACTAGTGATTCAAATATCACGTAAAATTCATTTTTAAACCTTTATATAACCTAACCTTTTATGCAGTAACGACATCCAGACGACATTCCAACATATAGAACGAAACGAAGCCGTATGACGCACTTCTTTCTTTTCATTTCTGATTTCAATATGAAGGGCACACACTATTAAATCCCTACTCTATGCTCTTGCTTATGGCTAAATATTGAAAATTCGTCAACCAAAAGTGAAAAAAATAGAAGTTCAACAGTACACCTGCATACCCCATAAATATCTCATTAATACCCAACTGTTGCTACATCTATTTCTATTTTGCGGCTTTTCGTGTTGGGACATCTGGATCCATAAAAAATAGTCATGCCTTGAACATTGGTACGAAATAAATTCCTTCATAAAGATTGCAAAAATGCATATTCACTATATTTTGAGGGTGAATGAATTTTTTTCAGAACTTAGGATTCCATACGTGATTCTGAAGCTTCATGTGTGTATCTTGTGATAAGTAATAATATTGTTATCCAGATGAATTGATCGGTAAGTGCCTATAAATCCAGTGTACATTGCGTGATTTTGCCGAACCCTGAATTCTGTCGCTGACAAAACAGGAATTTTCAATATTAGCCTAATGTTATGTCCTATTGGCGGTGCTTTGTGTATTTGCTTGCTTATGCAGATTGATCTCTAAGTAAAAAAAATCAGTTACCTGTAGGGTAGTGGCAGCGAGCTTTCGGAAATTTTGTGGCTCCAATTTGCTCTTCAATATTTGCCTTTCTCGCGATGTTCCGCTCGCCATAGCATCATTGCCTCTTATGAAGCCCTTCCTTTCATTGGCAAATATGTACCTTCTTCCCGAGTTGTTCTTTTTGATAACCAATCGATTTCTTTTACTATATTGGGAGAAAAATTATCGGCACATATCGTCTACCTTTTCCGAGAATATAAACAACCTCCAGTTCTTTAATTAGTAATTTCTCGGCTTGGTCCAGCTTTCTCCATCTCGCTTTCAGCGCATGAACTTTCTTCCAGTCACTCCGTTGAATTCCATGTGGACTTTCGTGAGTTTTCGCAACTTCTGTCGGACGACGCTTATTAAACATAATAAGATAAGCCAAAGAACTTTCCTTTATAGCTCTTTCGTTTGCATTTACTTTCGACAAGACAAGCATTTCCTGAATCACTTTCTTAAAGGCATCGATACTTTGAGCTGTAGGCAATGTTTCAGGTAATCCCGATTTCGAACATCTCATGCATTCCCTGGCTACATTTGTTAATTGGTAACAATTCCTTTTTGTATGAGAGATGCAACATCCTTTGCTCTTTTTCCTTTCCTTTCGATTTCCCTTGTTTTAAATATCTCAATTTTAAAACATCAGTCAATTTCGATAATGTCTGTCCCCAACTTTACTACAGAGGAGGGGGAAATCCATGGAGGCAACAGAATCTTGCTCTTCTTCTGTCGATGAGAGAATCCGATAATTGTGCAAATTTTTTACTTCCTTTACCAAGGTGTCAAACATTTCAGGAGTCAAAATAGGATTCTATCCCCCTGTCAGCAGTGGTCAATGTTTGGGACTTCAACGCTATTCCGTACATGAATCAGAAATTTTGCAACATTACGTGTTTGGTTACTTAATGCATTAAAGCCTTTTTCGCCCTTGAAACTGATTTGCCTCACAATTGTAATCCATAATCAAAGTGTCACCCTTAATACAATTGAAATTGTCATGTCCCGCAACCTATCCAAAAACTGCACAACTTTTGGTTCTTTAATAAATAAGTTCATTGCATGTGATGGCTTTGGGTCTGGTGATGTCATCATCGCCAGACGGACAGACGTGCCTCCACAATTCTTCTTTGGAAAAAAACCCTAAACATTTCTGTACAACACTTGTACGCTTTCCGACCGTCTAATATCGATATCCTTCTTTGGGCGATGAGCCACTTTTAAAACACCACGTCCCGTACTTTAAAACATGCCGGTATGCATGAAATTTCCTTTCTGACGTAGAAGTCTAAAAGCCCGATTCCGATCTACTGTCCTTTCGGTAACCTAAGAAGTGCTTTGACTTCACTTTGACCTGAACTACATAAATGATTTCTTTGTAAGTGCCTTGAGAGCTGCTATTCCTAACATACTCCTTGCATAAAGGCATAAATCCTTTCTCACAGATTTAGACGTTTGTAGGCTTACCTGGACGTGCATTAGGTGCGACAAAAACGGTCTCGAGAATATCTTCCATTACAACATTCAAAGTGTCATCTAATGAGTTCTCATCATCACTTGTTTCACTTACAATATCCTCGCACGCTGCTAGAATCAGTATCGGAAGCATCAAGGTCAACACAATGTAAAAAACTGTAAGACTTCGATTTTGCTGTATTAAGTTTTATCAGTTTCGATTCTCTAAAGACTCTGGCTTAAGCTTCATGTCAGCGTTTTGTTTCCGATTGTGGTTTCGCGTGCCCCCTCAACCCCCTCCCCCCCCCCCGCCAGCTCCCCTCACCCTCCTCTCCTCCATTCTTCGTTTCAAGATTTGCTTGATATTTCATGTCATGTTTCGATTCAGACTCTGGCTTAAGCTTCATGTCATGTTTTGTATCCAATAGTGGTTTATTCTTCGTTTTCGGGATCTTGCTCATATTTCGATTCAGTGTTTTGGTTTATTGGACTTTTCATGCTTTTCATCTAAAAAGAAATGAATATGATTTTTAAACTGATTACTTGTACAATTCATTACTTCAGCAGAATAAAGTCTGCATTGGTTGCTTTAACAACTGTTTTGGTAAATCAATATAGTTTCACTTAATTAGTGATGAACTCTGTTCCTGGAGCACTTTTTCCAGAATACTCAGGATATATTCTTAAATATCTTCTTAACTGTTATAACAAAAGCAAATTCTTGATTTAGAGAGGCTAATTTAACTAATAGGCTAACTGGGGTAAAAGAAAACACGCCTAGTGATGGGATAAAAATTAACATTACTAATTTTGCGCTTTGTG
The DNA here is from genome assembly GCA_907163375.1 of Prostheceraeus crozeri. Classification (NCBI taxonomy): domain Eukaryota; kingdom Metazoa; phylum Platyhelminthes; order Polycladida; family Euryleptidae; genus Prostheceraeus; species Prostheceraeus crozeri. The sequence goes on from CAJQUW010005245.1 coordinate 520,252, forward strand.
CTTATCGAAATAATAAAATATCGCATATGAATAGTGGGTTTTCAGTATATTTCCTAAATAATACTAAAGTTATACTCGTCGTTTGAATTAAGCTTATAAGCTTTGAAAATATGAACAATCACTGCGATTTGTATATTGATTAAAAACTGATGAAAATGAATTAAGTTGACCTTTCTTTCTTTTACCTCCACATCCTATCATCAATATGTTCCATCATATCATTTTTCGACTGACCATCTCATAATCCCTTCGGTAACACGCGAATATACATCAGAATATCCCGTGACGTTCATTTTGATATGTCAGGATCATATATTGGTACATAAACTGATACAATTTATGATCTCCCGTCGTCTAGTCAATAATGATAACTTCAAAACAAGAACAGATTAATTCTTAAACGAACATTCGATAATGTTTAATCAATTGGACAAAACTTCACTGCCCACAAACACATAACGCTGAACATCATTAAAAAATGAATTTTTAGTCACATCTCATGAATACATTCGACGTAAATCGGTAAATGTACATCAACGAATAAACGATCATGTATATTGTATATTTGAATTGAAGAAACTACGGGAGCTAGGCCATTTTTCTCTGAAAAATAGGACTAATGATGCTTAAGTAATTTCATAAGCTACTACCGATACTGCAATTCAGTAGATGGAAATGTGCATGGTAGCAAGTCGGTGGCCCAAATCTCGCCAACTTTGATTTTCAAAGCTCATTATGGGTGATCATATCTAAGAAATTCCCGCCTGTGGAAGGTTCAATTAATATCTGACGGTACATAAAATCTTCGCACAACTTCTTAAAGGATGGGTCGAGTAAATGAGGAAGTGACTATTAGAGAAATAAGAACTCATTCTTATATCTTAAGGCGATTAATCTTGCAAATATTTAACAAAAATTACCTTCAGTGTGATAAGTCCCATAGCGAAATGATAAGAAACCATTTCTACATCAAGATAAACTCCAATAATTTCCTCAAAACTGAGATCATCTACCTTATCTAAGGTATCTGCTGAACTAAAAGATCATTATAAATTCATATCCAATAGGCCTACTCGTCTCATCATAGCTCACTCAAGAGCAAGAATGGATCCTAAGCCACAGTGTATCGGAAGGGATTTACATGTTCTGGCATATGTATCATCAAAAAACTGTGGGAGATTAGCAACCTAAACGTTGGGACCGGACATACACACAGACAACCATAACTTAAGGAGGAAATTGGAATAGAATGAGTACCTGTGATGACACAAAATGTTAATAAAAGCATACATTCTCTTCCGTTAAAAAAACAAAACATTTGGGTTTATGGATTGAAGAAGTTCGATGAAGTTAAGGTTGCTGCATACCAGTTCGGTTTGGACGCAAGACACGTATGGATTTCAACTTTTAGTAGGTCGCCGCTGACGACAAGCAGAGATTCATCACTGAGGGTCGAATAGCGAATTATTTTGTATCATTTTGATGATGTTAGTTAATCTCTCATCAGCTTAATTAACATATCATACTCGATATCATTTGCCGGGCTTCTATCTCAATCATTTAATCTTAAGAAATACATGGTGTGCTTTGAGAAAGCTAAATACGAGAAATCGAAAAAAAGTAGATATTTGCAGAGAATTAAAGTAGGGAAATAAGTATAGCAGATCTAGAATGCATAACTGGGCGCCTAATGCGCCCGAAGTAAAAAACTTAAGGCCAATCACGCCAAAAAAACAACGTGATTCCATTAAATTTCAAACAATTGTAACATTCAGCAATAGGAGTGCTGAATATTTTATACTTAATTTCCCACTTGTTCAACGATAACGTCGATTGGCAAAATAAAAGATGACAATTTGCAGTTCATAACAGTACCAAATATAAGCTTCAATAATTAAATGAAATCCGGTTGTATTTTCATAACGTGAGGAATAACTTATGCACACCTACTACCAAATCAATGCGATACTTACAGCTCGTTATTTGCTTTCAACTTCGTGGCCCGCATCTGAAAAGGAAAATGTGCTCAGCCGTTTAATTAATCTAAAATATTTTGAATTATTATTTTATATTTTTTGCAATCCGGCCTCTAGAAATTTCATTATTACATGGTAGGCCTAGTCCTATGTCCCATTTAGAAAGAACAGGTAGTAAGATACTTTGTCATACTCATTAAATCTTTAAAAATTTTATCAAACATGGTTTCTAAGACCTTACAAAACTCTCATGGAAATAATTTTTTCATGAAATATCAAGCTTGTCTGGAACGCAATACCAAAAGCGCGACTGTTAGACACAAGAAGGCTTTTGACATCGATGGATCCTCTCAAACATTCAGATTTGAATGAAGAGCTGAGAGCGAAGAAATCTTTCGTGGTTAAGCTTTGGCTAAGTTGTACAATTAGAGAATCTTCGGTTGTAAATCAACTTCTCTTTTGTGTACGTTGGAGATACAGTGATTGTTGGATCTCTACGTTTATATCAATATTGGTTTGGGACGCTCTGGAGCGTAAACGAAATAAGTTTTTGACGTTTAGCACGCTGGATTGACGCGCCAGGAACTTCTAGTATTTTCAAAAAATCGTCCCATCAACGCGCCGTCGGTGCGCCAAATAGTGTTGAGATTTCTAGACAATTCACAAAATCCGAGGAGCCGGAGTATTCTATTTACAAAAGGAATCTTAGTATGTGTACGCCTGCGCGCCAGAGTGTTCTATATTTTAGAAATATATATGCCACCGTATTTATATCCAGCGAAGAATATATACATGTATATACTTATAATGATTACTAATAGAATGAAATTAATTAAAGTAAAGACACGACGGTTCAATAAAAATATAGATGTAATTCGGTAATTTTAAATAGTTCCTACTTTACCATCGGACTATCAAAGAGACAATCGACTATACAGTCCAAATTTCTATCCTTATTTTTATTGACCGTAGTGAGCCTTTAATTGATTTCATGTTATATATACAGGGTATATTCGCCCACACGCTGTGTTCTATTTATATAGAAAAAATGGAATGTAATAGGGCCAACCGCGCGAAAGCGTAGAAATTGAGCGAAATACAACAATTCCACTTGGGATGAGAAGGCAGTTACCTGAAACTGAGGATCCTAATGAGCTACAAACGAAAGAAAATCGGTATAGATGTGGCTAATGTTGGCTCCGGTTGTATTTTATTAATTATTGGTTCAACTCCCGTTAAGTTTTTTGTCAACCACCCATGGATAAACCTGTAGCTACGTATGTATTTGGTGGAATTTCGATTAAATATAGTAGGCCTACATATGCTTAAACTAAAGGATTCAGCTCTTCTTTCATTAAGTTTTGTAAAAATGTGTTTTTTAGAATTGGTTTTGCGTGTTTTTTACGATATGACTTTTTAAGACACGTGTATGTGTGCTAAACAAATATTATTGTAACTATGAGCCAATTAAATAATCATTATTATTTCATTGCATTATTATAGGCCTACGTATTAATAGCGCTGGCCGAAAACGAGTGGTACTAAAACACACTCCACACCAAAAACTGGAAAAAATGCACCCATAGCCAAATATCTTTAAATATTTACTCAAATGCTCTGAAACTTCATGCTATACTTATTTTTGACCGTTAAGTTTTAAAAGCATTCCTGAAGATTTTATCAAAAACTGTTTGGGGAAAGTATTTATTTAAAGCACAATTAGGTTTTTGGTATTAAAATAAGTTGCTTTCATTTTACAAACCTCTACCCACCAATTTTTATATACTCCAACCAATCAAGCAAATAAAAACATTTTCAGATACTTAAGATCTCATTATTCATTCCTAGCAATGACGAAAGCTAATACTCCATGAATTTAGAGAAATTCAATAATAAGTAAACTGTGACTATTACAATGTAAGAATTTACACCCACTAAAGCCTGAAGAACAGAGATCCTGAGAAATTTGCACCAAAACAAGCGACTGAAAAGCGTCATAATCGCGAGGATGTTGGAGTTATCAGGGGCTTTGGCACAAAAAGCATTTCTGAAGATGGTCAACAGCTTGGGCTTACTCATGAATTGAGATTTTCTGACTCCATATCAGAGTTACAAACAAAGTTTGTACGTCTTAAATGCTTTCATTTTTAAAATAGGTCAGCAAACTTATTAATGCTTCCTTACTTTGTGTAGTCCATCAAGTTTTTTCCAGCCATTGTAATCAATTTCACTATGAGTCCAATAGAAACATCCATTGACGTGCTATGATTTCAGAATCATGCTGGAAAAGCGCGCTATGATCAAGATTGATGGATGGAAATCGCTTATCATTATATCCGATATCTTGAATTCTACCATTGGAAATACACAAGATTCGAGCTTACAACCAGATTCCTTTTAAGAGCACTCAATGTTGAAACTTCAAACTTTACAGACACGAAAATTTAATGGGTATTTTACATTTGTATGCAAAAAGTTAGCTCAATAGAATGGAAATTGGACGAAGTTATAAGCGTTTAGTTTTACGGTCACTT